>OY735205.1:17500-477500 GCA_963457665.1 Thysanoteuthis rhombus | reverse complement strand
CGGGGTCTGCGTTGTTTCCATTTTGTTTCACACAACGAGGATCATCTGAAATGAATCAAGGTTCCATTAAGTGGTCAAAGTCTAAATGAAAAAAAAAACACACAACATGAGTCATAGAAAACGTTAAATAAATACAATATTATTTACTGATTAGCGCCCTCATCTTGGTCGTTAGAATCACACTGTTTGGTTCATTGTACTCTCCAGCCTTCTTCAGGTGCCCGTTCTGTCAGCACATTACTGAATAGATAAATGCACTTATTATGCATAAGTGCTAACCTACCAGGTGGTCGTGAGTTCTATCTCTTGGTCGGGTTGGCAGAAAAACTGTCATATTTGGGTAAGTGAAAGGGACAGACAAGCGACATAACCAGGAAGATATCCGACTATGACAGACATCCGAAGCAGGGTGGGGTCCAATGACCGAAGCTTTGTGACTATAACAACTAAGATAAGGAGACTAATCAGAGTGAACCACTGTGTAACAATGATAATTCCCCATCTCAGAAATTCAGACAAAAATTACCAAAGCAGACAATACAAAGAGTGGCGTAAAGTAAGTAAAAACGAAGATAAGAAGAGAGGCATTAGGTATCAGGACTGCATCAGTGGCTTCTGTAGATAATGTTGTAGAGGTGATGTTGTACGACGGAACCGGTACCTATGGTATCTGATACGAGGTTGAGTCTCGCCCAATGTGATCTTGCTCTAAATTACAGCCATTATAATTTGGAGACCGAGAGAGACTCTATCTCCCTTTCCCCGGCGCAATGATTATTCTGGTTTCTGTATCAGTAGTATCAGTGAAGCAATTGTTATTTGATTAGTTATTTCTCTTTATAATTATTCATTTTTATTAGATGAAGTTTTACAAAACATTATTGTTAATTTTGACTATTATTCTCCTTTATCTTGATATCTTTTAGATGTTTTTTTAACTGCAAAAATTAAGATGATGGAAAATAGTAAAAGAATTGATGGTGATAATTTACGATACATCGAAAAAAATAAAATAACGAATAAACAGTAAAAAGATAAGACTTTATAAGTGAGGCTACATAACATGAAAACAAGTATCTGTGGTGCGGGGGCGATGTTGAGTCTTATTCAAATCTATTTCTTTACTCTGAGTTTTCACAAATATAACCTGAAGGCCGAATGATACATCGACCGTAAGTGTTCAGTAGAGAAGAAGTGTGTGGAATCAACCTTCATCTAAGAACCCCGGATAACTACCAAGTACCACAGCAACTACGACTAAGTAGTGAACGGGAACTGAATTAATTGTGCATTGGCCTCGGATGTTGGATCCTCATTAAAAATTGTTGCATCAAAAAGCAAAAAAAAGAAACATGATTGGACTTGCAAATTGATTCGATGAAATGACGTTTGACGTCATCAATAAAGAAACAAGGAAATAAAAATGGAAATTTTAATAACAATATTAAGGAATTTATGCGATGGGCTACAATACTTCATCTAAAAATAAAATCAATTTTTAAAATTGCTTTAATCATACTACTACTAATTCTAAAAATATCAATGAAGATTGCACAAAAAAAGGTTAATGATGGTGGAAGAACAATATTATTGCAAGCAATAATTGGAAGGAAACGGGGTGAAATAAAACTGCTCTCAAGACTACCTGAGTGCAATTGCAAAACTATTTCGAATTGTCACATGATGAACAGTGGTAGCAAAATGACAGACACTATGACAAATACCAATGACGATAGGGACAGAATTAAATAAGCAATTCATAAATAATAAGGTCAGGATAGTTACTCAATAGAAACCGTCACGTAATCATCGTCTTTGGGCAGCACGCTATTTTGGGGTGATCAATCAAAATTTAGAAAAAATGGGTAATCAATGATTGCGTTACTTCTCTTGCCTTTTGTTGAACAATTCACATTGTATTTTTCAATTTTTTGATTCTTGAAGTCAGTCTGAATTCGAAAAATTAAAGAAAAACACCTCAATTTGCAACACCGGGCTTTAAAATATGGAAATTCTTTTTTAGAGAATGTAAATATTGTCAACATTGGAAATACAAAAATATTGTCAACGTTGGACTTGGAAATTTGAAAAAATGAATAAATTTTTAAAAAAGATTTTAAAAAATCTGAATCGTCAAAAACCAAGTGTGAAAGCGACTGGACACATCCCAGGTATAAATGTAGCATACATTCTATTGAACGTTTTTGTGAACATAGTAAAGTGTAAATATCGAAAGTTTCAGCCCTCAAACTCCATTTTCACAGCTTATATGTGTGATACATACATAAATTCATACACTCAGCTAACCAGCCAGAACAGCTCAAAAAGTGAAAAGAACTTATGTCGACTGTTTTGTTGGAAGTGTTGATTGATAGTTTATATATATATATATATATATATATATATATATATATATATATATATATATATATATGGGAGATTAATAATATGAAGAATAGTAACAGCAAAATCGTCAAAAATATGACAAAATATGACAAAACAACAATGTTGATAATGCCAAATTAATACTGATGTGTGTATGGACGAAAATGAAAAACAAATCTGTATATAAAGGGACATCAATCAACAGAGATGTGCAAGTAGGAGACAGATTTGTATATTGATCCATCAATAACCATTCATGCACACACTCTTAGATATTCATTGAGAGTTGAAAGCATATTCGAAATATGATATCATTCTTTCATACATTTATGAATTCGCACGTGTTGGTCCATACAATATCTCTAAAAGCTCTCAGTATAG
This sequence comes from Thysanoteuthis rhombus, assembly GCA_963457665.1. Classification (NCBI taxonomy): domain Eukaryota; kingdom Metazoa; phylum Mollusca; class Cephalopoda; order Oegopsida; family Thysanoteuthidae; genus Thysanoteuthis; species Thysanoteuthis major. The sequence continues at coordinate 474,734 of OY735205.1, read as the reverse complement.
GTTGCATAAGAGAATATGTTTTATCTCTGGTTGACTTCTCTAATCTGGATGAGAGACGAGAGCTGAAAGCAACAATTGATCGGAAATACGAACTATTCGACAAAGCATAGCTGTCAGGGGAAAGTCATGTGTCAAAAAAAGGACCTATCTACACAGAGAGTTCTACATCCCAGAAGAGAGTCTTCCTTGAGTTGCCAATGACCCTAAAGATAAAGGGGTAGACAGGTAAGGACAGTGGTGGATTAGCGATTAGGCTGAGTAGGTCTAAGCAGTATGAGGAGGAATCAATTAGAAAATTGGAAATAGGGGTGATCAATAAATGTTACTATTCTCACCTTTCGTGAGATCACTAAAAATGTCCGAATTCTAAAATAAGAAGTTTAAGCGTTGTCAGATACAAACTAATGGACCAATTTAGTAAAAACTTTTACTTCAAATTGGACCCCTAGAATGGAAGCATTAAAGAAAAAGGTTTTTAGATATAATAAGTTGTAAATATTTGAATTTTCAGTTCTCTAGCACCATTTGTTCGACCTGTACTCTTGACATTCATAGCCAGCCAACCAGACTCCCTTTAAAACTGAACAAACCTATTTTGACCGTTTTGACAGTTTTTTTTTGTGAACAATTCCCAGTATTAATGATATATCTTCAAGATATACTCTGTATCAGGGGCCCTGAAATCTTGGGGCCCTGAAATCTTGGGGCCCTATGCAGCTTCACTGTTTGTACTGAATGAAGTGCAGCTCTGATTATATAGGTCCAACAACTATCTACTAGAAGTGAATAAATGAAAGGTAAAAGGTCTGTTTAGACACCAAATAAAACGGTCTGGCAACCAATGTCTTTTGGCAATAAACTGTGTTTGGGTTATCTGGAAATTCGAAAAGGAGGCTGATCAATGAATAAGTCATCTCTCTCCACTTTTGTTGGACAGTGCTTGCTAAAGAGGTCTATATGAAAAAAACAAGCGAACACAAACTAAGTGATCAATTTAGCATAAACATACATTGCAAATTGAACTCCACTCTAAAAAACCTATTTGTGGGGATTTAAAAAAATAAAGCAAAAAGGAGTAAAGGCTTGAATTTTCAGTCCTCTTGTTACATTGGTACAGTTAGTAGGCGTGATGCATACATACATATATAGTCAGCCAGACCAACTTATGAAATAAGAGAAACCAATGTTGACTATTTTGGTTGACGGTTTATAATAGAAAAAAAGCAAAACGACTTACCGGCGATTGGAACATGTGGATTTCCATTGCAGTCGTCCCGATCAGGGTCGCCTTCCCAGACACAGGCGTGCGCAAGATTTGACCAGACTTGGGTGGCGTTGCAGCGAGTCGACTGTGCAATTTCTCCTTCAAAACCACATTGGTGAGCGACTGTGCAGTCCTGAGTGTCTCTCACCCATTGACCGGCTTGGACGTTCCCACAAATGTTTTGGGTGTAGGCAAGGCCCACAAAGAAACAACAGAGCACCACAGCGAAATACAAAGACATTTTCGGGTTGAGGTCTATCTGCATTAAAGTCACACCCGAATTTCTATTTTGTGTTGCAAACGCCCTTAACTGTTAAGGGCAGATGAGTTGTAGACCTACAGGAACACTCTCAGGTCATTCACTGATGCTCAGAGTCGAAGGATTTTCTTTTTATAAGAACGAAAGCAACATGTTTGCACAAAAATATTTGCTGACAGTCGGCAGCTTTCTGAATGTCCCTGCATTCCTTCGACGCAAGGTCACCAAAGTTGATTCTTGCCACGGCCCCGACGTGCTGTATTAGGAAAAGAGGTTTGTTTATTTGTGAAGCAAAACAAATATGGCGCTTCCTAAGGGCATTGGGGTCCAGATGGCATAGGGTTCGATGCAACTTCCTCTAACTAGATATTACGCCGATCGTGCGAGACAGGGTGATTTGACTGAGCAGTTCAAAGATCAAATTCATTCTTTGCTGGGTGCATATTGTAACAGGGAATTCAAATATACGTTTGAGTGTTTTGAAGCAAGGTCGCACTCAAAGCAGTGCAAGGATTGCAGCTGCACACACCAGAAGATTTTAACCCACTCCCCAAATATGTCTTCAAAATATTCTAATAATGTTTACGTGTAAGCGAGTGGAATGTCTTGTATGAAAATTTGATATGTAACATACAGATAGATTATTGATCCATGAAGAATCTTACCTCAGACTAAGTATCATAGTTTTATTAATGTTAAATTTTTGATTCAAATTGTTTTAAAATAGTTGCTAAACAGAGAAAAAAGGTTCCCCCAAGAAATAAGGATTAAAATTAGATTGTCCCTGCGATTTCCTAATTTGGCCGTGCAGTTCAAAGATCGAATTTGTACTCCCCTGTACGCATCTTGGAACAGGGAATACAGATTCACACTCGCTTAGTTTTGAAGACAACTAAAGTATCTTGGTTCCCAGGATACAAGTCGAGGATTTTAAGAAGGCGAGCTCAAACTATTTTTATTCCATGTCAAATTACACAATGCTTTTAATAATTTTTAGTTTTGAAGGTTAATCAGGTACATGATTGAATTTTTACTCAGGGTAACGATTTTAATTTTGTGATAACTTGTGTAAAACTTAAAAAAATAATAATTTAGCGTTACTTATCCGAGCTTTTTATTCATAACATTTCTTTATCGAGATATTAAAAAAAACTGAACAAGGCTCGAGCAGAATAGGGTGGATTCGGACTCCCTTGCTAAAATAAGTGAACTGTATAACCCGATTTTTGAGTTTCAGTGTTTCTGATCATCACTATTTAGTTCAGACATTTTCAGCTTTTCTAAAATATTGCTCGCTCTCTCTCTCTCTCTCTCTCTCTCTCTCTCTCTCTCTCTCTCTCTCTCTTTCATTTCAAAAAATGTGATTGTCATAAAGATAGACTTGATGCATTTCGCTGGAGTTCCACCAGCGTTTTCAAAACACTCAGCGATGAAGAAAACTGCAGCAAAAAATGTGTAACTCTTCACATGTTTGAGTGTAGAACTGAACTGAAATGTGGTGTACATAACGGTCTTCTCGTTGATTTGATGGAGGGGGGGAGAAATTATTAACGATGTGAATAAGAAGACTCAGCCAAAACATATTTCACTTTATCACACTCCTGCTGTGACAAAATAAACATCCCCCAAAGCTGACCTTCGTCGTTAAGCATAAACAAGAAAATGCAGAGAAATATAATGTTTTTGATATTTTATAAGTACATTAAATTACAAAACTAACTTTTAAAACAATTACCTAAAATTGCTGTCATCTTTTGACAGCGAGGGTAAAATAGTTTTGAACCAAATCAAAAAATAAAAATGACTCTATTTTTGCCATTATCCTCTAAGCTTTGTCATAAATGCAAATATTTATGACACATTAGAAATTCATAGACCAGTCGGGGACACATACGATATCCCTCATGCATACCGCTAAATCCCGCTTATCTGGCCGGACTTAACGGTTTGCACCAGGAATGTCACCCCATTTTCTTCAAAGGGAACAGATTTTCAATACTTATTCAACGCATTTAATGTCCCTTCGTAGCTAAGTACGAAAATCCTTCAAAGCATTTTTCTATATATGCTAGTATGATTAATAATCTAAAATAAACAATTTCATCACATTACAGAACTAGGATTGATTTTAAAATGCTTGACTCATTACAATGTTCTGGGGTATTATTTTTATTTAAAAAATGTTTACGATACCCCTAACTGAGGACTCGTCCAGAATTTCAAGCAGAGAAGGTCTAAACGGGGACCATTTTTAATCGGGAAGAGAGAAAATCAAAAATAGAATTTCAGATATAAATACATGAAAAGGAAAACAAATTTCAAACATCAAAAACAAGAAAATGAATTCCTGACTCATGTTCGAATCGTAGCTTTTGAGCAATTGATAAGAGGTAGAATCGAAAGTTTAACCAGAGAAATTTACCACAGGATCAAAGAGAAATGATTAAGATCTAATACTTCATAGTACTTGTACAGGATGTCCCAAAAGTAATGCCTGATTTGTCACAAAACATATTTGTGGTACAATTACAGATCTAATAAACATGAACAAATGCAATGCGTTATATAGAAATGGACGCCAGCTACATTGAATCTTACTTGTAACTCATCGCATATGTCTATATTGATCAGTTGTTCTAGTTTGTTTATTGTATCAATTGAAGTTTTTTGAGACAATTTGTCATTCTTTTTGAATCATGCTGTATTAGATAAAAGAAGAAAATGATAAGTTCTTATATCTCGGAATTTTTAAGATGAGGTATTATTATTATTTCTATTGATATTCGGACCATCCTCATCTTTGTTGTCCACATGGACATATAGCGCAGTGGTTACAGCATCAGACACATTACTGTTAAGTAATCTGATGGTTCTAGGTTCGATCCTAGTGTGAGACAGTATAACAATACTACTAACGCTAAAAGAGGGTGTACGGTCAATATACCCCCGTCGGATAAATAAAGGGTTCGGTTCGTTACTTCCCAAAATCTACCAGATGATACCTGACGAAGGCCGTAGTGTGTAACGGCCGAAACGTTTATGAAAAACAACGAAGATGAGGATGGTCCTATTATCAATAGAAATAATGATAAGTTCTTATATCTATGAATTTTTTAGATGAGTTATTATTATTATTTCTATTATTATTCGGACCATCCTCGTCTTGGTTGTTTTTCATACAACGTTTCGGCTGTTGTACCCTACGGCCTTCATCAGGTATCATCATTCTTACTAAACAACCCACAAAACAGAAATATCCCCATTCATTTCCTCAAACCTCAAACATAAAACATCATAGTACTCTCTGTATCGCTGCAAGATTTATTTGAAAAAGATAAATGGCAAGCATCGAAATATGCCCATGTGACAATAAGACATTTCTCTTTTTTCTTTTTTTCTCTTCACCTTGCAATCATCATTTTCATCAACATTCCGTTGGATCACCTCACATCTTCACGACACACACACACACACACACACGCACACACACACACACACACACACACACACACACACACACATATATATATAAACTTTTCCCATCTCATGTGATCTGGAATTCTTATTATTTTATACAGAACCAATAAATATGAAATTTATAGAGAATAAGACCGAAGATATTTTACTTAGATGGAAAATAAAATAATAAATTTATGTTGCTAAGGTTAATTTGTAAGTACTTTGGATTATCTTGGGTTATTTATCTAAAACATCTAATCAACTTTATATAGAAAAAAATTAATTGTGCTTTGTCAAGGCAAGTGGGATCAGGACTTCTTGGAACCATGAGCCTCATCCCTGCTCCAGATCTGCACCTACTAACGTTCACACATCGTTTAAAAAAAAATACAAAAAACGATTCATAATAAGAAAATACAACATAAGTTTAAAGATTACTAAATTCTTTATTTAGGTCAATTACAAATTCTTGAAAAAAGAAAAATCAAACGAATAGTCGTTGTCTAAAGACGGGATTCTGAGAAGAAATGTTTCCACTGATTCGAAGTTTCACGTGACTCGTGAAGCAGCAGTTGGATTTCATTACGCAGCATTTTTGACTGAAATCAAAACAAAAGAAACAAATGCTGAAAGAACTGAATATAGAAGGAAATGAAAACTAGTTTAATCCTTATTATTGATATTTCACAATTATTTACCTCTATCTTGATTTTTATCAAACGCAACTCCACTCCGATCGTCAATCTACGGTAGAGATTGGGATCGAGAATAGGTTTAGTCTCGTACAAGCTGTTGATGTTCTTGTAGTGAATCAACCGGCACCTATAACTAGGCTTAGATGAGACAGGTGTGATTTCTAGTCTCAGCATCATCTTATTCTTAATTCAAAACGGTGTTGTTTACAGACTGCCATAGACTGATGGCCTAAATCGAGTTGTGCTAAGAAGCAACTAAAAATTAAAATGAGGGCAAACGGCTATCAAAAATGAATTATGATACGTTTCAATTCTTCATCTCATGAAATACAAAATACTTTTACCAATAATCTGGACTACTGACCAACAAATCAAATCATTTTAAGAGACACAAATTATATCGTTGAACGTTTTCTCTTCTAAAATATTTCGACATGAAACTTCACTGGAAATGAGTGGCATCATTTTGTTTAGCTTTTCAAAACACCGAACATTTACAGATAGATAGGTAGATAGATATATGAATTAAATTAAATAAATTAAGTATTTTTCTCTTGTGCTAAGATTTTGTTCAGAATCAATCAGCAAAAAGATTGAAAAGGCTAACTAACATTGTTATTTGGAAGAGATGTCAACTTAGTTAAACATCCTTAAAGTAGTATTTGTAAAATAAAATCAACTTTGCTGCAAGTTGGAGTCAACCATTTGAACCAAAGTATTTGACCGAAATATGCCAGAAAAATAATGAAAATGTGTTCAGATGTTTTAACAGAGACCCAAAAGATGTCAGGAAGACTTGCAGACCGATACATAGAGAATGCAAGTAGAGGCAACGAACATAGTTCGTCCTTGTTCAAATACCTTTGAGCAGTATAATGTGTATGATGATTTGAATCGCTTTGGTTTAATTTACGATGGGCCATCAATAATTCTTACCATAATTCCTGTCTTCCAGACGATGGTCAAGTGTTTAAGCACCAATGTGACAACAAAGAATTAGTAAAAAAAAATCAAAGTTTCGCTCGCTTACCGTGACAGTTGACTTTGTCCTTTGCCATGCATCGTTGGTTTTCAAAACTAAAGTAGAGATTCTCTTGGCAGGCCATTGCAGGTTTTGAAGTCATATTGAAACAAGGGATGTAACGGGAACAGTCGGTTGGGTCAATGTTCATTCCGTTCGGGTTTGGTTTACACAGAGGATCGTCTGGTTTAGAGAAAAGAGAAAAAAATTCCATCAAGTAAGTTGCCCTTGCGCAAACAACAGCTTCAGCTGTCCCTTTTTGGGCTCCAAATACCCCATTACTAATTACCCGATGCGATTGCAATATGTAAAATAGCCTGAGAGGTGACAAACACCCAAAGTGGCGTCACTCACTTCATCCTATACTATTATATTCATCGCAGGGGTAAGAGATGGATCAATTCATCAGTGAACACAAACTGTCCCTGCCTTGTTGATTTCATTCTTTGTGCAGTTAACTGTTCGGCCACCCAGTACCTCCAAACATGTCCAGCTGAGAGATTCTAATAGCAGATAAAGAGTGAGGTCGATAGAACCTCCTGCCTGGAAATTATTCAAAATAATCACTTTGAATATGGCATATTTAATATAAATGAATCCCCGTAGCCCACATTAGCACTAGTTATCTTTAAAATTATCTAAAATTATGTTAAAAAAATGATTGTTTGATCTAAAATTATCTAAAATTATTTTTTAAAGGTACATTTTCTATCTAAAGTTATCTAAAATTGTCAAAAATGGTAGATTTTTTCATCTGAAATTATTTAAGATAATGTAAAAAAAAAGAACATTTTTCATTCAAGATAATGAAATAATAAAAAAAAAATCTAAAATTATCTAAAACTATGTCCAAGAGTAGATTTTTATCTAAAATAATTTGAAATTATGTAAAAAATAGATGTTTTATCTAAAATTATCTTTAATTATGTTAAAGATTTTTCATGTAAAATTATCTGAAATTATGTTCGAAAAAGTTATCTAAAGTTATCTAGTATTATGTAAAAAAGTAATTTTTATATCCAATGTGATTTAATTTTATGTAAAAAAAAATAGTTTTCTTCATCTAATATGATTCAAAATTACATGAGAAAGGTAAATTTTCAATCTCAAATTATCTAGATTTACGTAGAAAAAACAAAGTGGATTTTTTATCTAAAATTATCTAAAATTATGTTGAAGAAAAATTTGAAAAGAAGCACCGGGAGACGCACACACAGACACACAGATGAGCAAAGACAGAAGAATCCATAGCCGATTTGGCTGGTTGGTTGAATCATTTGTGGGGCTACAGCGATTTGCTTGAGTTCAATTATAAAGTAAATACATCAATTAATTATTAACAAGTGGAACCAGTGGAAATTCAACGCACGTTGTGTCTGCTCTTCTCTCGTCATTTGTATCTTTTCTTCCACTTCCTTATCCTTTCCAAACAGTGTTGCTTGTCCGTGTTTACATATAAATGTTATACATGCATGAATCAGAGTCCCAACCTTCTAATGAACGATCTCACTTTGGTCTACGTTTTTTCCCTTCCTACCCATTTATTGAATTATCCAACTTTCTTTCCTGTCTTCTCTCTCTCCCGATCCTTTTTTCAATCTATCAAACCTTTTCTTTATGTTATCACTGAAAGCGTGAAATTCACTTGCAGGTAGGAAGAGGCAGAATAATATTATTGATATCTTAATAAAATGATAATTTCAGTATGTATGAATCTCTTAAAAAAATAAAATGTCGTTGGATAAAGTCAAGTTTTACAATGTCAATTGTCAAATGCAATGGACAATGGAATCGGTGACCCGAGTTCAAACTCGAGCCGATATCATTTATGTTGGCATCACACTAATGCCCTTAGGGAAGGCATGAATCCACTCTTTTTCCCCAATCTATAATTTAAAAGAGACGGCAACCAGTTTAGGTGAAAGACAACTCTGATTCTAAGGCAGGGCACGGAGCCCTCTTAAGGTGGTTGACAAGCTGATCCAAGATCTCCATAGGCTTCACCCAGGCATGTGTCCTGGGAGGGATGTTCCATTGACTGCAGAGACAGACTGGAGGCCAAATATCATGTTTGCAGGGAGGCAACCTCATGGATTGCAAATCATTCAGAATAAAATATCAAGTAAGACTGGTCACAATAATTTAATTGCAAATCATCAAATCTATCTAATCAATGAAGTGTGTGACTTCTGTTTTCCCTCTTTCCATAACAATCGACTAATCCACTTAAATGTAATAATTCTGTCTACAAAATTATGACCATTGATTTAGAAAAAACTTTTTCACCTAAACAAGTTCAGTCACTTTTTGATGAAACATTCAATGGAAGTATAGGACATGAAAATGTATTAAATATCAACAGCCTTTTAATAGTGAATTATTAAATCCTAAAGTGAGAGACGGTGAAGAAACTGTTCAAACTGTAAGATATTTTTACCAAATGAATCACACATGTCTCAAGTATGAATAGATAGGTCTGGTTAGTTATTCAATAGAAACCGTCACATGCCCATTGTCTTTTGGTAGTATGAAGTGGCTGGGGCGACCAATTAAAATGATAGGAAAAGGGAGGCTCAATGGATGAGTTACTTTTCTCAGATTTTGTTAGATTGTGATCTCTAACAAGATCTGAATCTTCTTATAACAAACGTGAATGCTGCTGGACACAATCTAAGGTGTCAATTTGGCATAAACTTACATTGAAAATTGAGCAGCTATCCCAAAACCTATTGGAGGATTTAGGAAAAATATTTTCTAAACACGATAAAGAATAAACGTTGAAAGTGTCAGCCCTCTTGCTCCATTGGTACAGTTTGTAAGCGTGTGACATACATACCCACGTACATACATAGCAAGACCCACATGAAAACCGAAGAAACCTTTTTTAACAGTTTGGTGACAGTTTTTTTTTCGTAATTCGATAGATAGACAGATTGATAGATTTACATTTTTTTCTTTAAAATCATCTCATAGAAATGCAAATATATCCATTACTTTTCCCCGGGGAATAACCAATATATAGAGACGTATTAAAATCAAGCTCCAAATACCTGCACGCCTACGTTAGCTGCATTGCTATAGGCATATAGACAGAAAAACTCATAACATTGAATGATTAAGGCTGATATCACAAATGTTTCTCTTATACGATAACCCGATGAAATCAAGGAAAGTCAAAGTTTTTTTTAACCTATGCTATAAGTTCTTCTTCAAATCTATTACTAATACCAACAGTTTGGAACTCTCTGCTTCCTTAATGTTGTCATGTGAAATGGGAAAAGTCGAATCTCTAACAAGTCGGGAAGCTGCAAGGTCAAACTTTACTCATACATTTATCCCGACTGATGATGATTACGGCAATGAAAGAAACACTAGTGTTTCTCTGAGATAAACATTCGTTAATATCCAAGATTCGAAGGACAGCCCCTGGCAATCAGTTGGTCTAGAGTTCAAATCAACGTAGGGGAATATCGCTTTATATCTTGTTGTCTTCGTTACGGTAGGAAAACGAAGTCAATTTCAAACTTTGTACTGGAGGGTGATAATTTTGACCAAAAACAGTTAAATCAAAAAAGCGTCCAGATTTGCACGGAAGCTCCGATGTATAAATCAAATTGCCCATTAAAGTAACAAGGTTAACCAATACCTTAATGTCAAATTAGTAAATTAATGTGCACAAATATTTTTCATTGTAACGTTCTGATGTGTATCTAGCAAAATGATGTGAAAACAAACTCAGTCACATAAAGATCAAAGAAGTGATCAATGTTAGGAATAGCTGTGAGAAATAGGAAAAGATGAACAGATGAGTAGATGAGGTAGGAAAGAATTGTGATTAAGTGGTATGAATAGAGATGAGATATAAGAAGGAAGGATAGAAGATGGAGGAAAAGGATTGGGCAATTTGGGCCGGAGAAATAGCAAAGGAAATCGAAGATACCGATCCTCAAATTTACTTACTGTAGAATCCACCATGAATCGAAAGTTTGCAATCATCGTAATGATGCCCTCTGAAAACGCAGACCCCAAGGGATGTCGAAAAGTGGAGGGATTTGCCACAGGTCTGTCTGGCTAAAGCCATACGATTCACACAATGGTAAAAGATGCTGCAGTTACGAGGGTCTCTGACGTAATGGATGCCAATCTGTTTCCTTTTCCTTTGGCATAATCCACTCAACTCTTGGCCAACATTCAATGAAATCATTAGAGAAAGAAAGACCGAAAGACGTAAAATAACGTCGAAAGAAACCATTTTCGTCTCTTTCTTCCAATTTTTCGTCCAATTTTCTTCCTCTTTGACGTCACCAAATACTTAAACACTTTTTCGACTTTTATCTCTTACTTAGTTTCTCTTTTTAAACAGTTTTCGATTTTCAAAAACTTTCAATCCCAGGGTCAGGTAGTGCCTAAAAAACTCGCTTAGTTCTCTTTTTTAACTATTTGCATTCTTTTTATCAACCTCTGCCAACGGAGGTGGAAGAGCCACATGTATTCACTTGCCTGTCAATCTGTTTTTCTGCACTTCCCACAATTCTTGACAATTCCTCTCGTCGATTTTCTCACAGGTTCTTCACTTTTCAGTCGAATTTTTTTCGCCTCAATTAGCCTTGTCTTTTCTCGTGTTCATTTCATTCGCAATTTTCTCACGTTCAGCTTCAATTTGTTCCTTTTCCTCTGTTTTATAACGCAGAACCCATTCAAAAAAATTCTGTATTCATCCTGTGGTCCCTTCTTCTTTTTCTTTCAATCTTAGGGGCCCCAGAAATCCCTGACACGCTTTCAACACTAACTTCCAACAACCATTGGAGGGAAAGGGTTTATGTTCAGCTTTTATATCAGTCCTTTTTCTTTGATCCAATTCCCTTTTGTGTTTGAACCCTTCCCTGCTTTGTATTGCTCTTTTTGGTGGATATTCAACCTCTGATAAATCTTTGAATCATCAAGACGTCAGCAAAAGCAATTACACTCATAAAATCACACACACACATACATATATATAACATAAAATTATATACACATACGCATCTCAAACATTTACATCAAAGAACCTACAAACACAGCTGCCTGTTGACACTTAGAAGTACACAGTTGATTCAAACATACACACACATATACGAAGACTCAGAAAATGCATAATTAGTACAGAAAACCCTAAACTGACCTTTTTCTCAAAGGCATTCATTTGAAAGACTCAGAATCCCGGCAAATATCCACAAAAAGCAAAATCCTTCCAAGATACGCAGCTTTCTCCTAGTTTACGAACACACGCACTCAATAGTGTAACACAGTACATCTACATGCATGTAGATATATAGAATACATACATATATGTATAAATGTATCTGCAACTCTGTGTGTGTATATCAGCGCTTTGAATTATATATATATGCTTTGAATAGATATTTTAACAAGACGATATTTGCTAAGCTTGACTCACATCAAGAACAACGTGAATGTGTTTTTATACGCATATACGCATTCATCGACTCCGAAACGCACTACTTGACCTTTTCCAAGTTTTATTACAAACTAAGCGCTCCGTTCATTGTTCATCCGAATATTTATTATTCGTGGTGAATATTTTAAGAAGGATCTTTTTTGTTTCCCTCTTCCCTCGGTTGTCAAAAGAAAAAGTGTTGACGAAAAAACGAAAGATTCTAATATATATATATATATATATATATATATATATATATATATATATATATTTTTTTTTTTTTTTTTTTTTCATTGGAGAAGGGATATTCTGCCAGGCTTTGCATAATTGTCAGTGATATTTTTTTCATTTGTTCGATCCAATTATATTGACCGTACCAAAGGAAAATTTCCATGAATAAGAAAAGTGTGTTGTATATATGTCGGCAATGTAAGGACGCCTTCTATTAAAAACTCTTTCTGTAGAAACAAACGGTTCGTTTGGACATGTACTGCTCCAAATTAAAACAACTGAAGGCATCAATCGACGAAAGATCCTACATCTCTATTGGTTTTTGATTTAGGGTTGTCTCTCTTTTTCAAGTGAATTATTCTTTTTGACTCTAGCGATCTTTCATCCAAACTTTACGTTTACATTCAGATTATCTTCGACAACAGCTGAGATGCTGTATTTTTAGACGCGTCAAAGTACCGATGACCGTCATTGACTGACAGGCTGACGTACTGAAAACTCCCATCACCTCTCTTATCCTTCCCTTCCTTCAATATCTGAAAGTATAAGGGATAAAACCCGTGTTGACCGGGTTAAAAGAGAATCCTTCGTCAGGAAATGGATTAAAGTGGGATACAGTTAGATATGAGAGGCGAAAACTTGTTTTATATAAGGATTACACATCAGATGTCATTAAATTTGATCTCCGTTTAACGGCTTTAATCTACAATGAATCAATGAATACTATTGATGGGGCAGAACTCACTGTTCCTATTGCGTGGAGAAATAGACATTCAAAAGACTGCTGCAATGCCTGTAGACAAAATGCGTCGTTCATTTGCTTTCAAATTTGCGGAGGTGTGCATGTATGCGTTTGGTTAAACTAAGTATTTTATTGATGAGCAGTCTCCCCTTTCTCTCTCTCTCTCTCTCTCTCACACACACACACACACACACACACAAGCACACACATGCAAACAAACACACATATATTTATCCAAACAGACATCACACTATATATATGTATATACATGCGTGTGTGTATGTGTGTGTGTGTGTCTATACATACTTTTTAAAATACAAATATCAGATAACCAATTATGTAATGTAATTAGTTGGTTTCTTACTTGTATAAGGGTCAACTAAGCTTAAGAAATAACTATATAGAGAGAGAGACGAAGAGAAAGAGTACTCTCCCTCTTTATACATAGATACTTTTCCACATGGACATGTATGTGCTAATGCACCCTCCCCCCACACACATGTATATATGTATATACATATATATATATATATGTGTGTGTGCGTTTGCATGTGTGCGTGATTGTATAAGACAGTTTGAAAGCACATTGGGCAAATGAGACTAACATTTCAGTGTACGTACCATTTTTATAAATACTTTTGCTATTTTGGTTTAGTATGTATGTGGGTTTCTGTGTGTATGTGTGTGGGTTTCTGTGTGTGTGTGTGTGTGTGTGTGTGTGTGTGTGTGTATGCATGTGTATGTGGTTGCTTTTCACCTCGCATGACTGTGTGACTTTTGGGCGAAACCAGGTCCTTATAGTCGAACAAATAAACATCTGACCTTTCCATTGATTTCTTCAGTCTCTTCCTCTCTTCTGATTGTTTACTGTAGTTTTGATCTTTAGAAAACTCAGCCATAATGAATAGAAACCCGTTGGCCACAAAACTGGTTTGGCACAAATGATTAACTTGACTTATAAAAATATATCAATTGTGCATCTTTACAAAGCTCCCAAATTCATTCTTGTTTTTATCGATTTTATTTTTCTACCAACGACTTTCCCTAGTAAGTTTAAGACATTGGGTGGTAAGTATTACCTTGCTTCATTGGCGCATGTGTTTGCAGGGGGAAAGAGATGGATACATGTCTATTCCAAGGGCATTAATTGAACTAGCTCCCTCGTTATCGATCCTGTCCAGTAATTAAGGAGTTTGCATCGTCGTTTTCGCTGAGAACTCTCATGAACTCCGAATAGATCGAATAGAGAAAACGAGAAAGTTGGAGCCCACATGAACTTCCATAAAACAAACGTGTTGAGGACAAAGACGCAACGATCAAAATCGAAAACGCAGAGATGAAGAGGGTTGACAATTCCATCTACCTGGGACAACGAATCTCCATGGAATCCTCAAAAGAAAAAGGAATTAAACGAAGAATCACTCTAGGATGGCAAGCTATCGGTAGAGTATGCTCAACATTCAATAACAAGAAAACGCCATCAGTACCGAATAGAAGTGTGTACAACCAATGCATAATAGTCATATATGGAGCGGAAACTAACCAAAAGATCAACCTCCAAATTAAGAACCATGCAACATGAACGGGAAAAAACGCTGCTCAACATCAAATGGAGAGATCCTGAGAGAGCGTAAAATATAAGAGAACAGAGATATAATAGAATCCACGAGAAATGGCAACGAGCTAGTCATGAAGCTATCAGCCAGAGTATTTATTGTATTTTTCTGTTTCATGTGTAAATATCAGGGCATCTGGTATCCTTTAACACTGTAAGACAATCAGCCTTGAACAAGGAACTAGCAATCCCCCAACCTGTTTAACCTATTTGTTTTGGAAACTGTGACCCTATGCTCCACAAAGAGTCTTGCTGTGACTACCTCACCTTTTCCGTTCACTAAATGACTCGAATCATTTCTTGCCTGCTAAACTCCTGCGGTAAAATAGGTTTTTGATATTGTTCCAAGCTATTTTATTGCTGATAATTTGTATCCTCCACAATGAAGTCAAAGGTGTCCGTAGAGGAGCAAAGAACAGGAGGTGCGAAGTGATTTAACAGTTGACAGTATGAAAAACAGGATGGGCTAATTGTGTTTGAGTTCCAGTCGGGGCTGCTTACATTCAATTAGTACACATGTTTTGGGGAAAGGTATGAATCCAATTCTCAAAAAAAGAGTTCCATAAGTGGATAGTTGGGGCCCTTTAGCCCTGTGAATAAGTCCATCGTTGGCGTTGGGTTAACAACTCCATCCCATAAAATGTATTTGTTATTGAAACTGGAATCTAGTCCATGCTCCATACGGAGTCTACGCGAATAAACAATGTAGCATCCGGACAGATCCTGGGAATGTTCAGTGGGGAACGAATTCACTGTCAATAACTTGTAAGACTAATCGTTGTTTTACAATATATAGTTATATGCGTATTACACTGATACAGAATAACAAGGCTTGCTGTTTCTATTCATGACGATTGAGCCCAAATAGCAAACTTCATGGCATCTGTCAGTCAAACGAGACGACGGATTAGCAACCAGAAAGTTTTTTTTTTCCAGGGAGAAGGCCTGGCAAGGCTGCATAGTTGTTGCCCACACAGAAATTCTTCAACCTCCATGCAACGCTGATCTCTGTATCCCGAGAGAAGGGCAAGCGTATTGCATCGGTATCATAACAACGGTTGCCAGAACGAGGTTAGTCCATTCTACTATTGTATCCAGAGCTCAGAAGAAATGGATTCATGCCTTTCCGAAGAACGTTAGTCTAAAGGGAAAGTAAATAGAATTGACTATTGTATCCAGAGCTCAGAAGAAATGGATTCATGCCTTTCCGAAGAACATTAGTCTAAAGGGAAAGTAAATAAAATTGACTATTGTATCCAGAGCTCAGAAGAAATGGATTCATGCCTTTCCGAAGAACATTAGTCTAAAGGGAAAGTAAATAGAATTGACCATTGTATCCAGAGCTCAGAAGAAATGGATTCATACCTTTCCGAAGAACATTAGTCTAAAGGGAAAGTAAATAGAATTGACTATTGTATCCACAGTTTAGAAGAAATGGATTCATACCTCTCTAAAGGACATTAGTCTAAAGTGAAAGTGAATAGAAATGATTGGAGTTTGAACGCCGTTAAAAGTTTCGTCACCTGCACCACCATAACTACAAAGTCATATCAACAAATACTGAGAAGTTACCATCAGGTGATAAAAATGATCAACAGGAAGCAGATAATTTTTTCTAAATCCCATCAGCTCTCTCAGCAATAATCATTTAGGCTTATGGAAACGTTTTCAAGACAGATAGACACTAACCGTAGGAGATGTGGGCATCAAAGAACCCCAAATCACCAAAACTAACACTAACCCTGTCCCCAGCCTTTCTACTAAATTAATTCATGGCGAATGATCCACCTTTTCTGCATCTTACTGCGGATAACGTTTCACAACAACGATCTCAAAACTTTTTTGCTTTTAATTCTGATTTCCCACGAGAAGTTTCTGTATTTGTTGTTTTTAGAAGTATGGTCGGTCACGTAGAGCTTTCTATTTCGTGATTTGGAGGCATCGGACAAGAGCGTCATTCGTCCATTACACTGATGCAACGCTGTTTGGACTTCCTGTTTTATTAACGACTGATTGACTAAGGACAATTACTTTGAATAGTGCGGTTTTGATTACTGCAGGTTTTGATGTAATACGGTTGAGGTATTGTTGTACAAAATAATGTAATGAAGTATAAGCTGGGGAAAAATAAAATCGTTATCAGATTATAAAGAGTGGTTTTGAACAGTATGGAAACTTTTAGAACTAATTAACCGCACCATTCAAGCTATATCTGTATTTCCAAAGATACTTCTTTCTCTCTTTTCCGTGAAAAGTAATAATTCAATGATTTTCAATACTTCCTGGATTGCAGTGATTTTAATCTGATATAGATTTTTTCAGGCTTAGCACTGTTGGACACAAGGCCACAGGATAGTTTAAGGACAATATTTCCACTTATCAAAAATCACCATTTAAATTTCTATCTTTCATATGGTCGATTTCACAGGGTTAGCTTAGCACAGCCACAGGCTGAATGGGGGAAATGGAGTGATAAAGATTGTATTCTACCAATTGTCTATAAAGATATGATATATAAGAAAAAAAAGCAATTTTGATTCTGATTTCCAGCAGTGATCGAACAGTTGCAAAAGGGGAACAACTCAGCATTTCCTTATGTTCAGATCTTGGACCGATTAAATAAAACTTACGGTATTTGCTCCTAGATTACTGAATTTATTCATGAAAATGTTTCTTTGTAAAATAAACAGTTGAAATTACCTGGAGTTTTTTTTCTATTCAGGAGCTCCTCCTGTCCAATTTAATTCATGACATTTCAATATATATCGAAACGAACAATTAATTCCATCGTATATAATGGGAGAAAACAATTTTTGTCAGATTTTTCTCCATTCTGTATTTTGACCCAATCACACTCAATGCAATCTAATGACAATGAAATAAAATCAAAGGTCATTTGATATCTTATCTTGAAAAGTAATGTCTTCTGACACATTATGGGGTGGCTAATAACAGTTGTAAAGACCAACATACGAGGTTCCAATTTGCAGTTTATATCAAGTAGGAAGAGTAAATGGAATAAAGAACTGTCGAGAGATAGAAGCTCCTGACTGCGAGGAAAATTTATAATTACATTTCAAAACTTTTATCGCAGACCAAGAACTCTAAGCAACCAATAGAATTATCTCATCAGCAAATGTAAAATAATCAATTTTGACGGAATAGACCGAGGAAATTATCGTTGTGGTAAGTGACAGACAACTTCAAACATAAGAAATCTATTATTCAAGAGAGTTATCGTGTGAAAAGCTTGTAAAAAGTCGTGTCTCTCTTCCCTTAATTAACAACATCCAATGTTTGGAATAAGTTGACAGGAAAATAGCCAACGTAAATAGACTGCAATTAAATCACAGAACAGAAAATTTAGCGCAAAATATAAAAGAACTGAGCCTAGCAGCTGCAGAGTCAAACTCCCTCTTTCTTCTATTCAGACTGAAGCAACATTTGTATTGTATGTATTACAAACAAACAAAAATTATAGAAATAGATTTTTAGAACGAATATATTTATTCATTAAAGTTGAATAAGCGTTTGCGTATTTCTAATACGAATTTGTAAGACTCGTCAGTTTAGCTCGGTCGGTAGGTAAGCCGACTACCAATCACTTGGTCGTGATTTCAAGTCACAGTAGTGGAATATTAATTTCATAGATGTAGCTATTTATTCATTAGAATGAAATAAGCCCTTGTGTATTTCTGACAAAACTAGATAGATGTATAAGACTTGTAAATTAAGCTCAGTCGATAAGAGAGGCGCCAATCAATTTAAGATCACAGTAGGAGAATATGAATTTTACTTGTCAGTTTGTTCCAACATGATGGAAAAGACAAAGATTGAAGGGTTTACTCCCCTAGATTTGGTGAGGGTTGTTCTTTTTCTTGTTACAGTAGAAAAACTCCAGACTTCATATTTCGACCATGATTCGACAATAAAGAGAACTTCAATAAATACAGATTTGATTTTGCATTTATGTAAGCTTTTTAGTTACGACCAAATCACACTTAATGCATCAGCTCTCGTGCGATCATCGAAGTTAAGCAACGTCTAACCTAGTCAGTACATAGTTTGGTGACGGTCTGGGAATGTCAGGTGCCATAAATCGCCGTTGATCTCTAATCATATTGAGCATTTCTTTACTTTAGAAACCTCCAGCATGGTCAGGATGAGAGAAGTAGAACCTCTTCCTTACTATGCACCCAGCCACAGCAACTCAAAGTGCTGAAGCGGCTAAAGACGTCTGCCACGACTAAAAGAGCCGCACGTATATACCCTTGTCTCTGAAGTTATATATATTCACTCGTGTCTGTCTCCTCATGATATTTACAAAAGCTATCAATGAATTTTCATGACATTTGGGGGAGGGTAGGCTATGGTTCAGGGAAGAAGTAATTGAATTTCAAGGATAATCCAGGAATTTCTTCACATACCCTCACTGTCACGTTGCTTTCCACACCATAGCTCCAAAAGTTTCCAATTAACTTTTTTTTTATCAGGGTAGGCCTTGGGGTAAGAAATAGTTGATTAAATTTGGATTCTGATCTAGGAATTCTTTACAGTTACCACCTACATCTTAGTAATATACGAAGATTTTCATTCAGTTTATAATGACGGTGGCTGTATTCGTTCTCTACAATTTTCCTATTTTGTTTATAATTTTATGCCCTTGAAGAGTTCAAAGTGAAGAGCAAAAAAGCTTTTACTGTTCTGTTTTGTTTATACTTAGCGAAGTTGAAGGATCCAATTTTGCCCATTTTGTTCGTTGTTTGAATCGAATTTGACTTGGGGAATAAAAGAGTTCTTCTACCACACCAAGTATCCTTAGTAATTAAGTTGCAAACTAACTCCCTTGATGTTGAATTTCTGATCTTTTCCAACGCTAAAAACTATTACTATGTCGAACCAGGACGCAAAAGACTTGGCTGGCATTGATAGGGAGTGTCACTTCGGGGCAGAGAAATAGACATTTCAAAAAGTAACGGTTAACAAAGATCTGCTTAGAGTCAAGGAGTAAAATTGAGGGCGGTATATGTTCACCTTGTACATATGCCACTGTATTTAACACTAGACATGATATTGACAAATTCCTAGATCCACCCCCAAATTTGATAACTCTTTTCTTACCCCTTCAACAAAATTTCATCTGAGTTTATTGAGAACTTACGGGGATAATGTGCAGACAGATATGATTGAATACAGAAATGCATAAAGAAAATGACTAAAAATAGGCATATATATCACTCCTGTCTTATAATATGTCCTACCTATCCCCTAAATTTCATTGACATTCAGGGAAAACTGTTGGAGATACAGACAGAAGAAAAATACAGAAATGTATGAAAAAACGCGAAAAATATTTTCCAGATACAGACACCTGGGTCCGGTCTAAAATTTTATAGGTGCCCGTCCTTCAAAGAAATTTTGTTACCATTTATTCAGGACTTCCAGAGATATCGTGTTGACAGACAGGAGCGAATACAGAAATTCATTTTAAAAAACGGGCAGATGTATATCCCAATCAAAAACAAATATCAGGATCCAGCGAAAATTGAATCATTTCTTTTTTGTAGAATGGTTCACCAATCCATAAAATCGAATTTAGATTTTCTGAGAACCCTTCGAAGTATAGTGTATTCTGACAGGGACAAATGCAAAAATATACAGTCTTAAAAGAGAAAATATCTCTCAATCAGAAACGAATGTCTGGACCCACCACAAAACTTAGTGGCTTTTTTTCCTTTTTCCCCTTCCACTAAATTTCATTGAAATCCGTTGAGAACTTTTGTAGACATCGTATGGACAGACAGTAGCGAATACAGGAATGTATTTTTTGAATAATTCCTTTTTTTTTTCTTCATAAATTTCTGTATTCAATCATGTAAATATATCACCGAGAGTCCTCAATGTATTTCAATGTAATTTTATGGGAAGGTGGACTGCTAAGTAAAAAAGAAGTGGTTAATTTGGGGGATGGATCTAAAGATGTATCAATATAGTGTGTGCTGCTATATGCTAAGGCAATTGTATATAACGCACATGTCCAAACTCCAATCTTACCCCTTAAATTCAGCAGATCTCCATTCATTGTCACTTTCTTTTAGATGCCGGGGGTATGCATAACTCAAGATAGTCATGTTCCTTATGATAGCTCGGTCTACAAGTTGATCATTTCAAAGTTTTGGCACTTGCAGAAATATATTTGTTTACAAGCTGTCAGTTACTTTCTCTTCTAGGTTGAAATGATATTGTGAAATTTTGGCGATGCTTTGATAAAAAAACTGATTCAACTAAAGGTTATGAAAAATAATTCTGATGATGATGATGATAAAACAACAAATATTCAATTGAAGCATTTTACAGTTCTTGGCCAAATAAAGTATCAGCATCTTTGTTTTCAAGTCTTTCAAGTTGGTTTGCCTTCAGTTGCGTTTTGGAAAAGCCAATTCGTCCCAGGTATGGATGATAATGAATAACATGGAACTCACCCCAAAGATTGAGCCTAAAATGAGGAACCAAGCAACGTGTATAGGAGAGAATCAGACACACCATCCTGTGGCAAGCCAAACACCACACAGTATGATAAAGAAGAAACGTAAGTCAGAAATATCATAGATTCCACAAGAAATCTCAAACTGGACATTGTAAATCAGAACGTAGATCCAAAAATATCATATGTGAAACTGTGACCGGCAAAATAAAAGACGGACAAGTTCAGAAAGTATTGGTTCTGCAACGTTCATGATAGAGAAGGTGGACGCTAAAAGGTTGCTGATAATGATGAGATTAAGATAATGATGATGATGATTGCAGTCTAGATTATCATGTGGCTTCAGTGGAGACATCCTATTCCAAGTCATTTCAAAATTCTCCTCGAAAAATATCTTCTAAGTCTGCTAATCTGCAGTCTGCGATCAGAAAATCGAGAAAATAGATTAAGGATTGCATCCATTTCAAATATTTTGTCTTAATCTGCCTTTAAAATAGATTTTATAGATCCGTGGAGAGAAATCACTGCCAACGAGTATACATAGACAGTAATTCATTCTCGTTTAAGTGATAGTTCAGTAGACATTCATGTAGACAGGATGCACAAACAAAAGGGAACAAATTCCAGTTCAAAACACAAGGCATACAATCAGTATTCCATAAGAAGTGAGGGTCCGAGTGGTTAAAGACACGAAAAATGGAATTGGCTGCAAGCTGAATTCAAACGTTGCACTTTAATGCGCTTGGAAAGGCATGTAACCGTATCTTCCTCCCGATCAACACGTTATGGGTCAGCGTTTCAGGATAAGACTCATATCTCACACTGACTTGGTGGAAGGATGTATTTCGACAACGGATCTCAAAAGGCTGATAAATAAAATCAGGGCCTTGGAATTTAAATCAATATTATTTATCAATTTCTTCTTGAATTTAAAACACAATAGAGCAAATTTCATTTTACAACAAATTCTTTACATTTTTTTGAGACCATGGTACCATCAAGCTACTTAAGACTTTAATTCATAAACCAGAGAAGGTGGCAAGTGTAAAACTTATTCATTGCAAAATAAAAAGCACTCGTCCATCGCTAGATAATCCATTGCCAGATGAAAGCAGAATTACAGATAGAACTGAGATGCCATCAATTGTAATGAATCAGACATTTCATTGTATCAACCATTGAATAGCATGACGGGGATTTCCATAATCTGCAGCTGATGGGATACCGGTATATTATTTACTAATTTTGAAAATGTGATAAAAGAACAGACTTGATAAGGAGAGAAAATTACTTACTATAAAAACCACCTGTTGGGCCAGTTTTTTTGCAGTCATTAAATGGGCTATAGTCGTAGACGCAAATGTTGTAGGTGCTGGAAAAAACCAGGTTTTTACCACAAGGCATTGTGGCTATATGAATATTGCCATTGCAAATGTCGTACAAACTGCAGTTATTTGGAACACGGGATAAATAAACTCCGGCTCTGTTCTCCATTCCTACGCATTTTTTGCGTTCTTCCTGAGAATAAACAACGGCAGCAAAGAGCAGACAGAAAGCGACGATTCGGATCATTTTCTAAACGTTTTTATCCAAATACCTGGGCCTTTAATATTTACTCTGTCTTCAAAATATAGACCAGGGAGAACCGACTAAGATTAGTTGCAACGATCGAGTTGAGACGACGGATTCGATTCTCTGCTCTTCATTAAACGGATAGAATTTGGCTTGAAGACCAGTGAAGTTTTTATAGTCACGCAAGACACACCCTGGTGACTCAATGACGCACTAAAATCTACCACTAGTAACTTTAAGTTGAAACAAACAGAGCCGAAAATAAACATTCAAGCCGCCGTTTTGGCTTTATTGTCAAACGGCTCCATTGTGTGTCAAAGAAGAATCACTCATCATTTTTAACCGGAGGTTGTATACTTATGTATAATTTTGTATACTTACTAACAAACGTAAGCAAATATTGCTAAGAGTAGAAAAAGCAGAGAAGGTGTTTATTTTCTCCATGACGAGTACATTAGGTTACAATTGAAAAAGAGTCTTTAGTTATTTTGTTTTCAACGTTTACTAAAGGCTAACATCATAGATACCTTTACAAATCGCTTTGAATTCTTTCGTATCCTGGAGTCTTCACAAAATTATAGAAAAAAGCAGGTTCGTTACACAACTCCATTCAATTTCCATCTAAAGCAACTATTCTACTAATCATTTAATCATCAACATAATTTTCAACATCATCATCAGCAACAACAAATATCGGCCCACCTCTTTCTGCCTAAATTCTTTCTTATCTTGATTTCATTTACTTTCAATTCAGTATAAAGTCTTCGAAGTAAAGTATTGAACATAATCAAGAGAATGCGGAGTGACATAAGGATTTTGAAAGTATAAGGCAATTATGACAAGAGTCGATGATCGAATACTTCCGTCATTTTTTGATAGAAAGAGTAAACTAGAAATATTATGTCTATAGGAAATGGGGAATAGCCTTAGAACTGTGGTAATTGGAACAAAAATTGTGAAACATCACCGGTGATATTTGCACGGTTAAATGAAATAAAATCATTTCCAGGAGAAGGGGACGCCTTGATTATAGAAACCTGAAAAGTGTAACAATTCTTTTTCAAAGCGTTTCCCCCCAGTAGATCCCATGTGAAGCATAGGGCCGCTTCGGAGCTTCAGTAGCAAGTAGGTTTCACGGGGTAGACTTATTAGCCACATGTCCAATATGTCTTACAGCGCTACAGGGTTTCAACTGCTGAGCTATTATGCCTGTAACTGTGGGAGGGTGTAGGTGGATTCATGCCTTTCCGAAGAGTCAAGTGAAAGTAAGCAACCTTGACCGAAACTCGAACTCTGTTTCCCGTGCCGGTAATTCCTTTCATCTTTTCATTTTTTCAAATTGTCAACCGAGTAATGGATGTATTACAGATGACAAGATTGAAATTCAACTGACAGTAGCAGTGGCCTCTTACTGCCACCATAAGTATTACTGCAGCTACTACTACTTTCTATGGTAAACGTTCTATTAGTATGCTCTATTACTGTTCTTTACCTACGCACATATACAATATATTTACTGGATAACTTTCTCAACAAAAAATATCTATTATTGATTTCTCCAGTATATAGGAAATCTTCATCAGTGTTAGTTTATGACAATAATCAAGGCCAAAATCTATTGTAAGGATGTACTTTTGATCTCCCAGAAAGTAATTTGGCATTTAAGATGTGCGAAATTGGATTCAACCTAGGGGTCAAAAAAGAACAAAAACATATTGCTACCACTTGAAGTGGCAAAGCGTGGTAAATTACTTTTTGTTATTTTCCATATATTCTGATATGATAGTAGTCAATTCAAAAAGTAGGTTCACTGGACTATCGCCTGTTTTCATAACCCTTGAAGTGTCTGTTTTATCATTCTACCTTTTTCCAATCTGAAATAATGTCCTATGGAGTTCACTTTTAACCATATATAACACCTACAGCGCCCGGACAATAAAAAGATCGAAAATTGCATAACGTAGGAAGTAAACAATATACAGTGATAACTGAGCACATTTTTTACATGGTTGTGACCCGGGGAATTAATTAAAATATGTTTTTAAAGCAGTTAAAATGGATGGGGAAGAGTGAGACTATTTGCTACATTTATTAGATGGCTGTAACTTTGTGTGAAATTCATTCATGAAAACGAAAATATGACCAAAAGTTTCTATGGAAAAGAGACTTACTCTGGAATGGTCGTTTAAATCGGGAACATTAGTCAAATTTGTAATAATCAAGAATAAAATGGCACCATTAAGGTTTTACCACCTCAAGTTGTACCGATATCTTGTTTGATCCATAGAATAACAGCAAAATCAAGGTTTTATAGTTCAAAACCAAACCTAGATTTGATTTGACGTCTATTATATCAAACTGTGCGTTATTTATAGTTAATGGGAATATTTATCCTTATGTGAGACGGAAACATCAACAATGTAATGCTCAACTGTGAGTATGTTTGTGGTGTCGATATAAGTATCTTATCCCATACATTATGGTCATGTTGAACTGCGAGATAGAAGGAATATTCTGAGCTATTCTCAAGAAAATTCATGATGGCTCAATACGTAATTTTTTTTTTTAATGCCTATGGCTATAAATGTACCGAATCTTATGTCTTTATTACAAAATGCACAGCTTGGTCGAAGTTTTCAGCAAAAAGTTTCCTCTAAATTTCATCAACAGTGATTTAGCCTTTGGGTTGCTTTTAATCAATCAAGTAATAATGTATCTCTTTTTATTGCAAATTTTTCATTTTCATTAAATCTTGGTTAATATTGGAAGGGGGCCCAATCTCAAGCTACATCACAGATTATAATAATTCATGGAATACATTAAAAGCTGCTTAAATTAACAACAAAAATCAACACTGTCAAGCGACAAAACACCATTATTACAGCATCAATTTTGATAGGGCTTTCCTTTAATAACAAAAAGTGTTGGTGAAATTCTTCCAAATGTTATTCTAGTCACTTCTCTCATCTTGCTATTCGGGGAACAGATTTTGCTACTGCATTTATCATATATTTTTTGTCTTGTTATTTACCATACTCTGTCCATCCAAGAATAGCCATGAATACAAAGAGAAATGATGATAACGACAAATGTTGAATTTGATCTACTATGATCATAGGTAATAAAAAAAGGTCAAGCCGAAGAGTTGATTGGTTACTTCAGATTATGTCATCACTAAACTCTCTAGAGATATTATTTATCCACACAATGGGTTTACAACCATAGAAAACTATTGAATTCGATCTATTTTTAATTTTGCCAAAACATAGGAATTCTATGGAATATGATGCAGGGCATTTTTCGGAGATTCGAGACATTTCAGTCCACGTTCTCGGTGAGATTCGATAAATTGTTCAAAATGTACTTGAATTGATGGAGAATATAGAAAAAGGTATTTATTAAAACTCATTCCAGAGTTTGTCCTGTCAGTAAGTTAGTGGGGAAGGTTTTTGATCTTGTAAGCAGCATTACGTTTATGGATACTGTACTTTGATCTGCTTTGACTGAATCTGATGTTCAAAAGAATTTTCTCTTGAGGAAACTAACTTCTATTAGGGAAGAAAATGGATTGGTAGTAATATGGGTGATTGATTTACACTGTATCCTTACATTTTATCTTGATTTTAACCCAATTTACCGTCAAACGGCAAGCCCTACGAATCAAGAACTGAACAAAAAGGTATCGTTTTGATGAGTTCTTCACACAACCCCAGCAATGCAAAAGAAAACGTGTTTTGATGTGCACAAAGGACAATTATTTTACTTATGCTACTGGCACAGGAACTAGACCGAATATGGCGCTGGAGATATCGAGATAGAGAATGTGTTTAAAGTTAGGATTTGAACAATTGAAGTTCCTGTAGCTAAGTTGGCAAAATATCGGGTGAGTTCAATTAGGCTTTCCTGTGACAAGAGAGAGAGAGACGTGAAATCGACTTGCACCGGGGGCTTATTCTTTATTTCCAATCTGCGCTCTTTGCTCACTGCCTGAAATCAATTTTTTTCTATTCCAGATAGTTTTGAGGAACAATACTTTTAGATTTAGACTAAGACAGAACTACTCTCTTCCACACGATGGAGAATGATAACCATCACCAACTCAACAGTTGAGAAAGAAATGTAGTTTTCTTAATTTACCAAACTCTTTTCGACTATAGAATAAGACAAAAGAGTTTATAGTGTTGAGTGTCTATAAATAAATCTGAAAGGATCGAAATAGACACAGACGGACAGGTCGACAGACAGACGGATACATACATGACGGCTTCCACTTTGATTTGAAGTATAGCCATCATATGGTGTCATTCAAAAGTAATACTCAACTAGGCCATGGATGGGTGTGACTTTTTAATCTAGCCTGGGATTTGACATTTCCGGTGCAAAATTGGCCTGCAAGAGAATTCCTGGTACCGACCCTCCGAGCACAACTTCCATATACTCTAAGATATCTTTTCTGTCCTCTTTCTACATATGTGACAGATGCTATGATTTGTAGTTATATGATTCACCTGTTGTCTGTTTTCATGGTTTCATAGATGGCTTATCTTCCAGCTTTCCCTACCACAGATATGACGTTATTTCTTTGAAGTTGAACCTCAGGTCCTTCCCGGACATTTCACGAAAGTATTTTTTTATAATGTGAAATTCTTCGAATGTAATTGTTTTTTTCTCGAGGGACTAGTTTCTGCCTGAAATCACAGTCACTCGTCTAAGTGCCCCAGTCATCAAGTGGAATATTTACAGCCTGATCTGAAACATTCAATGTACATCATCTTTGTGGAGAACATTTTCCATTTGCAATTTTTCCATCGAAAAGCTGCTTGAGGATTCTTTCATGACTCATTCTTGCTGAATGATAACTCCAACTTTCTTTATGCTTCAGGACTGTAAACCAAATCTTAGAGAGTGGGAAATCATTTCAACTGTCGATATCATTGCTGTTTTTAGTTCCATTTAAACTTTGCCTACTTCCAGACAATAAGAATCCAGTCTTTTTGGAAGTGAAACACCCACGAATCTAACTTCACGCTTCACAGCCGATTTCATTTTCGTGCGTACAAAACGAAGATCGATCCAAAATTCAACATGGCAGAGAGATTGCACCTTGCAGACGCCGAGGTGATCAAGCTTCCTTACAAGTATATAATCCAGTAGATGCCATTTTTTTTCGATCCAGGTTGCCTTGTAGTTGTTTTTCTCTTGAAACAGTGTCAGCAATATACATTACCAACTCTTGTCACATCTAAAGCAGTAAGAGACCGTTGCTGTTACATTTTTCAACACCATGCCTACTAACTCCACATGTCATGGTCAATGCCTACACTAGCATTGAAATCACAACTAACAATGATTCTTATCTGTTATGGGACCATAGCACAAAACGATTCTCTAATTGAATGCTTTCCTATTGCCAGTTTTCCTGTTTGTTCAACCTGTTCGACAGCCGCCGTCTCTTGCATGTTTCACTGCCTAGTCTCGAATTCCCTGCATGTTGTAATATATATGTATATATGCACGTGCGTGTGTGTGTGTATGTGTGTGTGTGCGTGCGTGCTTCATGGTAGGACGTAGAAGCATCTGGGCTGGTAGACAGGCGCATGAAAAATCCTATGGAGGTGATGGGTCCCTCAAAACCCTGGCCGTGACGCACAATTCAAGTTCTGTAGGATTGATGGACCCCTAGTTCCTGTTAAAACATTCTTCTAGGAAAAAAACTCATAGAACTGGGAATCTTAGACTCCTAGTTTTTGCAAGAAGTTTCAATCTAGGAGAGGGACACTTAGATATAAAACATACATACGAACAGACTGGGATAGATAGATGGATAGATATATATCTCGGCTCTTAAGTGGACATACAGCTACACACGATTTATCATTTTTTTTGTTTTTTTTTTGTCATAACAGCCCTTATGTTTTGATGAACTAAATATCCGTCCATCTGTCAGTCTTTCACACTTTTCTATGTTATAATATGCAACGTGTCCGTCCGTTTGTCGCTTTTTGAAAATGATATTTTATTTTGAAAGGTTTAGGGTTAAAAGCGAGTTTGTGAGTATGGAATAACATCTGCTAATAGAGAGGGGGACAAAGAAGTAGAATTGAACTCTCTTTCGAGTACCTGTGAGTGAAAGTCTGGTCCAAGTGCCACGGGTAGTCGATTCAAGTAACGTCTGTGGGTCTTTTAGATCCATTCAGTGTGACAAAATGTTTCTTTTTGTGCTTTGGGATAAATGTTCACTTGGCCATTGAGCGCGCAAACACATCCTTTCAAGTCATTGTGTTTTCAACCAATACAGACATCGAGACGAAATGCATGAAACTTTTGAGTAAATAAACAGATTAATGAAAAAGTTCAAAATATAAAGAAGAGTAAGGACGAAAAAGGGTATTTTGAACATCAAAGATGAATGCATTTTTCAGCTCTGTATAATTTCCATTCATTTAATGTCCTATAATCTTTGACACACCTCTATCCAGTTATGTGAAACCATAATTTGGTTTCTGGTGAGCCATGATTGTTTACTGAGAAGAGAAGAGGCCAATTTACTGTCACCCAAATTATCTTACCTGTTCAATCAGCGTAAAGATATTTTGTCAAGTCTAATCATATTCGCTAGCTGAGCCCGTGAAAATTCTGCAGGTGTCGAAAAATAAGAGTATCCATTATCTTTTCGCTGAGTGAGCAGGTAAAGCAATCTCATGCCTCTGCTAAAATTTCCCATACCCACATTAAAACAGCTAGCTTTCTTTTCTCACTGTCCCTCACTAATAACATATTAGATCATCTAATTTCGTTTTTTGTGCCCCTCTCTCTACCATTTTTCAGCACTCTCTCTCTCTCTCTCTCTCTCTCTCTCTCTCTCTCTCTCTCTCTCTCTCTCTCTCTCTCTCTCTCTCTTATAATACCAACCTGCTCCTTGTGTTAATACTGAAAGCGTAAAAATGGAACACAGGTAGAGACAAACAGGATAATATTATATATACATCGATCGATCAGTTGATAGATATGATCAGATTATTATGGGATTATCAAATCCCGCTTTACGTCGACTCAATTTCTAAACTGAAAACAAAAGTGTAATGTTTGATTCAATGTACATAAACCTTTAGTGGAGTTGGTAAAGATTTACGTGATGTGAATTGCGAGCACTAATTTGGATTTCCGGAATTTTTTTTAGATTTTAGAAAAATTATTTTTTAAGCTTTTGTAAGGGGGTCCTATTTACAATGTATCTAAAATGCTGCAGTTAGAACTTTCTGAATTTTCTACCATCTTTCTGGAAATACAGTGTGAATATTGGCATAAAATAACACCGATAAATAATAGAGACATTAGGAACACTAGCCTTAAACCTAACTACAACCTACTAAATCTAAATCTGACCCGAACACTAAACTTACCAACAAATCCTAAATCGTAACCCTAACTACCTGCAGTATTGGCTCTAAAGTCGGGGGTCATGTTGGCTAATTTTCTGTTTTTGAGAAAATAAAAGGAAACATGAAATAGAAAAACACAATAAGAGCTCGTTTATCTTTTTAGCAAAAAAGAAAAAGTTTGATTGTTTGAATAAATAATAAAGTCACATGACAGTGACAGACATAAAATCACAAATTAACGGAGCATCCTTAGCTGATGATGGTACACGATTTCATTATTGCATTCATTTCTGATGAATATGTTGTTTGATTTTGTTTTTTAATTAAAAAAATATTAATTTTGTAGCCTTTGCATGACCTGTTATACTTCTCTATGCTTGCTAAACACCACCATTGGGTTATGTAGGTCAAAGCAAAGATTTAAAAAAAAAAGAATATAGACTCGTATCTGATATTTGAATCATACTAAACTAAAATCTACTCATATAATGAACAGTGTAATTTTTCGGTTTCTTTGTCCGTAGCAAACTATTCTTACAATTAGAGGTAACAGTTTTACTGATATAAATATATCCTGCCAACCATTTGAGACAATGGACTCCTGGAGAGACTTCAATAGTTTTTTTTTCATTGGAATCATCTCTTAAAAAATTCAAATATATCCGTGAATTTTTTCTCCCGGGAATTAACTTCTTAATAACTTACGATGATTGGAAACTTATCTCAGAATTAGAGCATCCTATCTATCTCTCAGTAGATTAGATATTGAAAGATACAATGATAGTTTGATATGGGTACATGAGGAATATTTTAGTAGGATTCCAATCTTGCTTTTCGGTATTTTTGAGGATTTTTCGAAAATTTCTTACTCGAAAATAATTTTTTTTTTAAATGGAGTCAATTTTTAAGAACATTTTTGATTTCTGTTGATTAACCCTTTCCTTATTTGTTGATTTCCTCAATTATTTTGTTTTTTCTCTCCTTTTATTCATTTAAAGTTAGTCTATGGTCTTAGTTATGTAAGTACTTTTACACACCGACGCACTTCACAAATGTTGGACACTAAAAATCCCAAGAAATTCGGATTTCAAAATCCACGGAATATTAAAGTTTTTTTCTTTCAATTCCAACTAATACTCCAAAATGAAATCCTTTTAACTTTATGATCGATGCATCGGAGAAGGACCATTTTTTCTGGCTTGGTGGACGAAGACATTTGCAACGCCACTTCTCCAGGTCCAATGTTATCTGAATCCTCTTCTGCACCCGGATTCCATAACAACGGCGCCAGCAGATTGACCTAGGAGTGACTAAAACAGTGCAAATCAGAATTGCTTAGCTATTTGGGATATTTTACATACCCGAATACCTGTGAGACATACCCGAGAGCATTTTCTATGATACCAAATAGAATTTTCAATCAAGCCAAGTCGTTTGTTTTCATTACGGGGATTTCATATGCAACCATCACATTCATCTTTGTTATTCTATTGGGATTTTAGCTTCACTCTCGATTAACCAGACAATTTGTTGTAAAGTTTTCTCTTAGGATTTCTCATGCAAAGAAAAATGGCCGAGAGGAAAATAAAAAGCGTTTACTTTTTATTCATTTGTTTGTAAAGCGATATTTCATGTTTGACGCAAACGAAAAATGAAGTGAAAATATTTGTGGAAGGAAGCTTTCATGATACATTTAAAAGCAGAGAGAACTGCATTGAAAGAGAAAATCTTCTCTGATATAGTTTCACACATTTACAAGGAATATGATAATCTGTTATTTTTATCTCTTACGTTTTATTGAAAAAATCTTTTCTATCCACCTATCTATCTTTCTAACTTTTTCTTATACACACACGCACACACACAATGGAATTGCAAGCTGGGGTCGAACTCTGGCTGCTTACTTCTCTTCACACTGATATCCTTGGAAAAGGCATGGCTCCGTATACTCTCAGGACCAACTTGCGTTTTGGAGAAGAAAGGGTACAAATCAGTAGCTTGTGAGGTCACGTGAGCTATCACCAGGCGACTTTGCAGTTTGGGGAATGATCAAAGAAAGGGCCAAGAAGTCTTCACGAACTAGAAGAAAGAATAACAGGAAGATTTTTGTTTGAAAATGATCATCAGTTGAGAAGAATGATTTCCTACTCTTTGTCCAGAGAGATGTCAATTCTATTCTGGGAATAATGAAGTCATTTTGAACATTTGATTTAACTTTTCAATTCACTTGATTAAAATGAAATATCATAGTCACTCAATAGATAATGTCACATGGCCAACGTATTTTGGTAGCATTAAAATCGGAGAAAAAGATGATCAATGAATAAATTACTTCCTCTTTTGTTTGACTGTAATCACTAAAAAGTCTTCATTTTCCAAAAATAAGAGTGAGTTCTACCGGAACACTAACTGACGATTTATCATAAACTTGCATTACAGATTGAACCCCAAGTAAAAACCTATTCAAGAGGCAATTTGCGTGAAACAGAATATGAGATTCTTGTAGACATGATAAGGAAAACATTCAAAATCCACTAGCTCTATTAGTGCAGCCTGTACGTGTAACATACATACATACATACATACATACATAGCCTGCCGGCCAGCCTGCCTGCCAGCCTGCGTCCCAGCCAGCCAGACACCTGGATAAACTCAAATTGGAGAAACCTATGATGACAGTTTTGGTGAAGGTTTTTGCTGATGCTCCTTAATTGATATAATAGCAATAGAGTAACCGTTGGGCTTCGTATACAGAATCTAGAATTCAAATTTGTTTCAATTGAAAAGTGCTAATCACACCTTAATCAAAATTAAATTTGATTCGACCCAAATAAAGATAAGATGTAGAATCTAAAACCTAATATTCATTAATGTAATCAAAAGGACCTGAACTCCATACGCCATGCTTGTTTTGATCAAATTAATTTTTTTTTGATCAAGGTGTAACCAGAAAATTTGCGTTTTTGACTTGATTCAATTTCAGGGTTCAGATTCCACATAATTCACTGTCGGTCCACCTTGTATTTTCAATTTCTAGCTCTTCTTTCTCCCTCTATTCTTAATCTTCTCTGAAAAGCGCCAACATTTTACTGACGTGATTTCAAGCAATCCTAGTGGATTAACAACTCTTTGAATGATTTACTTAGCTAAACCTAAAATTCCTGCCCCCCCAAATCAATCCACCCAGAAAATTACGCAACCATAAAGCTCCAATCCACGTTCTTCACAGAATAACCAACGCCTCGATTACAGCAACTTAGAACCAGCTTTTGAAATTTGTCTCTGTTCAATCCATCTTTTATGGCTTTTAACAGTTGACCATAAATGCGTATAGAAGTCTCTATCCGTTTATTCATTCACTTCTCATCAATTGCAGCTAGATCGCATGCTAAACATTTCTAACAAAATCTTTGCAAACAAATTTGCTCTATGAAGGGATGCTAACAAAAAAAAACAGTGGCGTATGGTGCTTTGTATCAAGGTCATGCTCTAAGCTACGGAAGCACAAAAATGCAAGAATATTTTGGTGTCTGTGAAAAAGCAATGGACATTTCTGGACAGGACATTCTTTGATGGAAGTGTCAGTCTAAAGAAGTTTTTAAAGATTTGAAAAAACACATTTAAAACTCTTTTATGTTCATCTGTCTTCCCTACATTGAACTAAGAAACCTTTTACCGACTATTGATTGTTACAAGCACTAAAATATATTTTCGTTTTTGTGCATCCGTAGCTCAAGGTGCATCTGGATACAAAACATTACAATCCACTGAAAAATTTCTAATAAATAATCAACTCGAAAGCGTACCTCTGCAAACGCTGTACACAAATTGAAAACTGAATTAGAATATAGATTTGGTAGTATCCATTTGAAATGTACATGTTTAGAAAAGGTCAGATTTAATTTTGTGTGAGGCAGCGTGCCATGAAATTTATGCAAAAACATTTTCGTCCATCGTAAGGAACTACCGCTAATTCTCTTCAGTTTAGCCAATTTAGAGATTTTCATACATGCATTTAGATAATTTGTTGAATATTTCATATAAAAATTTATATAATTCAAAACGTCTCACTTATATTCATTAGATTTCTCGAAAACTGCAGAGCCACAAATAGATTAAAACTCGACCGTGCAATGCGTTGTATGCTGAACAATATATCTGACGAATGTCAACATAGCACAATGGATTGTTGCTAAATAACCATGATGTTTTTCCATTGTAGTAAGATATTTTTTCAAAAAAGGAGACAACTCTAAATGTTCAAATATTGTGTTACTTCCCTTGAAATTAGAATTTAGCTTTTACATTAATTCTTTTTTGAACTTTCTTCCCGGCAGAAAAAAAATCATCTCCCAATCGAAAGCAAATCCCTGGATTCAACCCAAAATTGAATCACCACTTTTATCGCCCATGTTCAACCTTTCAACAAAATTTCAACGGATTTCATTTTCTAGGTATCGTATGGACAGACAGACATATAGGCGAATAGACAGACGTAGAGACGGACAGACAGACGTAGAGATGGATAGACACGAGTGACTACATGTATTCATTGACAGCGGTGAATAACGGATAAGTGAAGAGCAAATAGCTTTGAATTCGATCTTGGATGACTTGAGAACATTGAAAACAATATGATTAAAGTTATCAGAGAATGGTGCTGGAAAGAAGCAAAAATTTGCCTTTTTTTCAAGTAATAAGAAATTTCCATTTCAAAAAAGATATATAAATTGGAGTTTTGGAGCCGTGAAAAAGTGAGAGAAGAACCTGATGTAACAATAATGGGGCACAGTGTATTAAATTTCTTAGGGACCATTCTATCCTTGTATTCAGCCATTTTCTCCAAAACACTTTGAAACAAGATTAAAATATTCATGAAATTACGTTTAATTTATTACGAAATCTTTTAAAGATCGATAATTTTCTATGCGAATCCTCAAACAAGTTTAGTCCAGACTTTATACATTTTACTAACAGAAAATAATGAATATCAAAAATATATTTTAAAGACATATCTATGTAGGATGATGGGCTCTAAAATCTTGGGGGCCTGCGTGATTTCAAGAAACGTGTTGCTCTCTTATTGACCAATGAAAATTTTCATCCACCCACCCTTTATTTCTATCCCCTCCCGACTCTTCTTTCTCCCCCACTACTGCTTGCTCGTTCCGTTACAAGATTATCTATTATATTTAGATGGATATCAGATTTCAAAAGTTTATAGAAAAGGACGAACGGAACCTGAAATCTTCGTCGTCTAAAAACTGGTTAATCCATTGAAATGGTTTGGGAGCACGTGGTCAAGCAAGTGCAAAACATCGCTTGAGTAAATGACCGCACCCTTGACGTTAGTTTACGCGCCTGCATTGTCGGTTAGGGGTTGGCTTATTTGCTCTTTTATTTTCTTATTTCCCTTTATTGCTCTTTAACATACCCTTGTACAAACGGCAGCAGTCATATGGCAAGAGGGATTTCAAGATTTTTACAAGTACAAGGTAGAGGGGGAGAAAAAATCTATACTAGAATTTGAAATGTATCCGTCTGTCTGTCCGTCTGTAATTGCGTATAAGGTAGACAAATCCTTAATTCTATTTGACTGATAGTGAATCATACGTAAAATCTGAACCTTGAAATAGATTCAAGTCAAAAACACAAATTTTCAGGACGCACCTTAATCAAAAATGAATTTAATTTAATCAAAACAAGCATAACATATGGAGTTCAGGTCCCTTTGACTATATAAATGATTATGCTCCAAATTTTACATTTAGTTTACTTTTTAAAAAACGATTAATGTGAGTATTTTCATGTAAAAACTGTTCTTAATGAAAGAGAATGATTATACATCAAATTCTTCTCCATTTAGGAGTATGACACAAACTCTTTCCGTGGATCCTAATTTAATGAAAATAAAGTTCAAGGCCAATCAATATGAATAGATTTAAAAGAAACGCGATCACGAAGTCTATCATTTTAAGCATCCTTTGCAACATTGTCCACTTTTTTCGGACTTGGGTATTAAATCACTTCGGAAAACTAATGGTATTTAAAACAGTCTGATTTCGTATTATATACATGTGAGATGACTATTACGACAGGTTGCCCCTCACACCATAACGTCTGTCCCTTTTCAGAAACCATTGTTTGAACAGGCATGCCTTAGTCTTATCAATAATAGGTTGCTTTGCTTTAATCAAAATGGCTTCCATTATTTGAAATCTTTTCCTTGACTTCGTATCATATAAAATTTTCGTGTTGTCCACTATGGGAATCTTCGATTGTTAAAATACACAAGCAGTTTGAGTTGTTAGTAGAAGATGATTATGGTGATGTTTCTTCTAAGCAATGTCAACAATCTTTTGATATTCCATATGGGGGTTTCCAGAGAAACAAGTCGAACATTCTTGCACCAATTTATTGACATCAAAAAACCTCAACTACTCCCTAAAAACATCCCTACCCCAACACCGAGTTAAAACTGATGGAAAAATGGAAAGTTACATAGAAAGAATGAGATGGAAAGCGCACTTCTTTGTTAGAGAAAACAATGGAAACACACAAAAGACACCAGATTCAAAATGGAAGAATGTAGGTCACAACAATAGGAACTAAATAGATTCAAGAAGGATCTCATAAACATAATTGAAAACATTAAATTCTCAGACACCCCTGATGAATCTTTAAAAGAAACTAAAAGAAGACATGAATAGGATAAAGTATTTGTCCAACGTATTCCTCCCGCTGACAAAACCAGAAACCTATATGGATTCAAACCGCAGGAATACAATCGATCACTAATAGAAAACAGTACAAAAACTTGCTGGAAAACACCGACAGAAGCCGAGCACGAAATCAAAATAGAAGCAAGAGAAATAACACAAAAAATAAAATTAGACGTCCGCATGAATAGCCTAACAAAAACATAAGCATTTATCTCACTAAAAAACCACAAGAAGAATTCACAGCAAAATCAACAAACAGCGTTATACATAAATCCAACAAAAAGTGAACAAGATTGAATAAGCAAAACCATACAAAAGGAAAACAATTCCAAACTAAGGTCAACTTTGGGATCAAACTAGTTGGAAAATACATCAGTAACGGAATAGTTCCGTAGCATAGAAGATAAGCATACTTGTGCTTTCATATAATTCGACATTTAATATTTTTACCCATTCATCATGGAACCCACGCTAAACAAGGCCATGACACTAGCAAATGAACACATAAGAATCACTGATGACCGAACTGGAATCATTAAATATTGTTGAAAATCCCTGCAGTTCAATAACGAAGCTGCATGGATGAAGAAGTGAGCAAGAAATTTACAACGCAATCACGGGTAGCTACGACGGAGCAGAGGCTTACTATCAGCTCTAGGCAAGACAATAAACAAAAAAAGACACAGGCCTGTACAGAAACGAGAGACTATTAATGCTAAAAACTGCAATAGACGAAAATAGATGGAATTAAGAAAGAAATTATAAAAAGTTTTAACAAAAAGATTCGAAATCAGAATTGAACCAACCTAAGGATAGTTGAATTCTTAGTCGTAAAATTAACCACCCCCAGACACATACCAGTCATTTAAGAAACAAAAAGATAACCCACCATACATAAATATCTCTTCCAATCACCAACTGCTGTAATAAAACAAATACCACAATCCATCAGCTGCAGATAATCCGATGATTCTTCCGACAAAAATATATTCAACACCACAAAAAATATAACGATTAAAGAAGAGCGGGTTTTCGGCAACATTAACATTTGCACCAAACAGAACAAGAATCACAACAGGAAAAAAACAATTTGATTCAATCCCACAAATGATAAAAACGAATGCATAAAAAATACTCCTCAGACCAATAAACAAACACTTCCTAGTATCAATCAAACTACACAGAATATTCAACAAAAACAAGCCAAATAATAGACGTAATTGTGACTGCGGTTGTTTGCTATAGCCAAAAAGTCATGGTGAGGACAAACTACAGCACTGTTGTGATGGCCGAGGACGATATGAGAGATGGACAGGAAGAGAGGGTTGGAGACCTGTGGAGACTTACTGTCACTTAGCTTTCAACGATAACCACCAGGATACTAGCGTGAAACTGTAATCTACACTGCTGTGGACTGTGAGTGAATGAAGAGGGGTACTAAAAGAAGTGACTAAAAAGACATTAATGCTTGGAATGAGATTTTTATACATTTCGTGTTGATAGCTGTGAAACTTTCAAGACTATATATTTATAGATGCGCATGTAAAAATATATACATATAGAGTGGGGAGAGAGAGAAAAAAAAGAGAAATAATCTTTCTGAAACAGCTCTATTTAATGAATCAATCAAGACACAAAAAGAATAATATAATCCTGTGAGGTTTTGTCTTTTGGAATTAGTCAGTAATACAAGCGGTATTGATAGAATATCTAACAACACGTATACACCAATCATGATTTAAATATTAACTTCTACTAAACAAATCCTTCAATGCTTTTATTCATTCTAATGGGTATATTCATAGTAATGTGGCACATTCAGGAGCAAGTTTCAGTGTTCCGTCATTGTCTACCCACTAATATTTCCGATACTTCACCACACTCATAGTTGACTTAGTTATTTTTTTCGCTAATGAAACATTCTTAGCGGTTTGGGGAAAATCGTTTTAGCAATGTTTAGCAATAAAATTGTATTTTGTGCATTGCAGGGCAAGATGAAATGCAAACGCTATTGATAGAATATACAATGCACAAGCCAAAATTCCTGGGAATTTTAACAGTTTGATATGTGTTCATCAGTCACACCACCAGGCATTTCCCATGTCTCACCCACCATTTCATAAATATCTAAAATCATTCCATCAGAAAAAAAAACTCATTTTCCATCATTTTTCTTTTCGAGCAGCTTTTTCAGAACCTAAGCTTCAATAAATGTTTGGTAGTACCTCATGTATAATTGACATTACCAGTACAGATATTCTACATTTTTTCTGGGATTTGCTTTTTGTCACTTTTTCGCTTTTACAAGAAAAGGTGTGAATACAGAAGAGCGTTCAGTGTTTTTTATTTGCTGAGGCCATTTATAGAAACAGTATGCACACTTTTCTCCTTAGTCTCTTGTACATCCTTACACCTCAAGTTTAACGTACCTTTGCCACTATTTTCATGTCCAGAAATGCTAAAATATTCCCTCATATAAATTAATTGTAATTGCTTCCTCGATTTACGCCATTTTAGCTTATGGAAAGATATTTATAGGAACCCTCCACGTTTGAACAGCACAGGAAAACTATGTCATTAAACTAATACTCGCTATCTTAAAACTCTTCCCTGATTCAAATCTATTTTTTTGATATTTTTAAACGTGCTTTTTCTATACGAGCCTTTAGTATATATTTACAGTTATTTAGATTTAAAGTGCTATTTTGGCATTGAATCATCTATTCTCCAGTGAAGTGGCTAAATAATGCTGATGTAGAACAATGAGATAAGGTTTTATTGGCTCGTACAAAATCATCCAATGCAAAACTATTTCGATTGGCGGGAACGCAAAATTTGTAGCTTGCATCTTTTACGTGGAAAACATAGAGGAAAGAGCTCTCTTGGCAATGGAGATTGAAATGTCGTTAAGAAGTCGTACATTTGACACAATATAGCTGGGTTCATGAACATCATGGATGTGTCAGAGTGTAAGCACACGTGCGTACGCACACACGCACATACTCACTCATAACTAGGCCCCTTCTACACACATACATACATGTATTTGTGCTTGTGTTTAGGGGTGGTAAATAATTATCTAGGAATCAGATGAACAAAGTTTAAAACTCGAGATAAACACGCAATTATTTATGTATAAACTCTTGCAGTAATCACTATGTATATATATATGTTCATTTGTCCGAGTATGAAAATATAAGTGTGTGTATTTGCATACATGTTTGAGATAGAATGCCATATGTGTGTGTGTGTGTCGATTGTTAATCGGTAGACAAAAATCTGTACATATAAGTTATTATGTCTATGTTATGCAACTTAAAGTTGTCAGTTTAGAAATTATAAAGAGAATAACATGACTTCCATGCTGGAAGAGGCTATCTGCGCAGATAAGTATAAGTATACTTATTAGTGATCATTACATAATTGACGCAAGAAACCCATGCCGTAAAGAATGACAACATACATGGAATTGATATTTACAATCAAACCGTTGGAAGTTGCGAGAGATAAAAAGAGGGGGGCTACAAACATCAACGTACTGAAATAAAAGTTTCATTTATTGACAACTAAAATGTTTTTTGTCAAATTCATTTCATTTTTACAGTTGGTGTGCCGTATAAGTCAAATAGATTTCTCGATGTATCATCATATAATCAAGTATGGGGGCGTAATAGAAAGAAAAATATAATAACGTTTTCGGTGACCTAAATTTGATCAGTTCGAAAGATTCATTTTTCTTCACCGGTAATCATTCATTTCATTAAACAATCCTTTCAAGTTATTTTTTTATCATTAAACTACTTCCTAACAATATTCTCATTATGTACTTAGTGAGGTCAGAATTTTACGTTTCATCCATATTTTGATTAAATCACATTAAAGTTTGATCGTGGTATCCTTGTTTAGATTAAATCAATTTGAATTATTAGTTATAGATCGGTGTAAAATTCACAATTACGGGTTGGACAGAGTTTTTTTGATATATCTTGATACACAAAAATCAAATTTATTTTCCTTTCGTTTAGCTCTTGATTTTTGAAAAATCTCTGAGCTTTCATATCCCATTTGGATTTTGATTCATTTTTCATTCTGAAATATAGCGACTGAAATAAATTTATCACAATTTGAATCGTAAACTGTCATTCTCCCATATCTTTGGAAATAAACATAAAGAGCCCGAAAGAAATACAGTTTCTTGAAAGAACGAATGATTTTTTTTATTTAATTCAAGTTTAAGGGAATTAAAGCAAATTAAGTTAATGGATTCCCTTTGTATACTGAAAAAATATTGTTGGGTGATAAAATTTTACGAATGAAGTTGTAATGAACTTTTTTCTGTGCGTATATCGAGTGAATCAAATTTGGGTCCCAAAAAGCGTTAGAGTACCAAAAATAATTATACAAGTAAACATGGTGTCTCATTATAATAGATAGGGAAGAGGATGATAATCGGTGGATAACCTGAAGTAGAAAGGTTCAGATAGAGTCATCTTAAGGCAGATGAAATTTCTTTCTCTCCACATCATCTTCCAGTAATAGCATTAACTTCAAAGGCTCCTCATCATTCAATTGCTAAAATCCCTTTCATCTTGAAATAAGAATAAGGAAGGCTACACCAGCTGATCTAAACTATGCAATGCTTCCCCAGAGATGATCTTCTTGAATTTGAATCGGACAAATGAATGAATCAAAATTGATGTGAGAAATTAAACACATCAAATTTGCTGATGTAATCATCATTTTGGGGAAAAAAAAACTTCCAAAGTGTCATAACTAATGAAAAAAGCCAGACCGTTGGTTTCCACGGCCTCAATAAAACAAATGCCACGTGCAATATAAATGTCGAAGATCAAGAAACAACAATTCAGATTGGAAATGTACAACGGGAGAAATCTGATTCCCTACATCGTAGCTATATGTGTGGCCAAAGAATATCATCAAAATGGTTCTGGAAGGGTAAGATATAGATTAAGGAAGAATATGGTGAATTTGGGAACGAATCCAGAATTGTCTCTTTTGGCTCAAGAGATATGTTTTCAATTTTTCGCACATTTATGTTTTAATTCAAGTTTGTCCATATAATTCCTGCAAACATTCTCAATAATTTCCCAGTTGAGTTTTGTTGAAGGTTTAGTTAAAGGTTAAGAAAGAATTGGTTAAATTTTGGAACAGAGCCGGGAATTTTACTGTTACTCCAACATCTGCATCTTATCTATCGATGAATTGATTTTTGTTCAGTCTTTAGTGTCATTGACATTAGCAGGCGTATGCACTCTCTGAGTGCTTTCTGTTTTCTGGTATTTTTTTTTCTTTTTTTGTTCAAGTTTCATTTGATTATATATTACTATTCGTCTGTCCTAATATTTCCTCTTTG
Source organism: Thysanoteuthis rhombus (assembly GCA_963457665.1). Taxonomy (NCBI): domain Eukaryota; kingdom Metazoa; phylum Mollusca; class Cephalopoda; order Oegopsida; family Thysanoteuthidae; genus Thysanoteuthis; species Thysanoteuthis major. The sequence continues at coordinate 432,477 of OY735205.1, read as the reverse complement.
TTTATATACATATATGTATATATATATACATATATATATATATATATATATATATATATATATATATATATATATATATATATATATATATATATATGCATACATAACTCAGCTACGTTAGCCAAAGCAGTGTTTTATTGTTGGTTGTGTGTACAAAATGGGTTGGCGCATTGGAACGCTTCGTACAAATTAAAATTCCACTCGTCAATCCGGACGCGTTTCAAAAGAAGGCAGGAAGTGACAAACGGGAAGGGACAAGAGTGAGGGTGCGTTTTGCATGTCATCCAATCCGTCAAAGTTGTTTTTCTTCCTTTCATTTATTTTCCCCCTCTCTCTCTCTCTCTCTCTCTCTCTCTCTCTCTATCTATCTATCTATCTATCTATCTATCTATCATCCTTTCACTCTTTGTAGGAGTGCATGCACTCTTTCCTCGTTTAGCCAGCAAGTTCCATCGCAAACATTTGTTTATCATCTTTTTTCTCCAAATTGGGTGTGTCTGCTTAGGTAACAATCACCAATAATACTTCTGTCAAAATACAGGGCTGGAAAAAAGACGGCATACCTTTTTTTATTCTGAGACGGATAATTTTGATTCATTCCTACTGTTTAAGATCCACCGCCTTGGTTTTCCCCTAAAAAATGATCCCTAATAGCATTGATGTCTAATTTTCAGCTAACAAAGATTCTTTTTTCTTGTTTTCTTTACATTCAGTATTCGTCGCAATGAATACATTTATATCTGATTATCCCTACCCATCGTCCTTTTTCAAAGAGAATCTGAGTCACCTTTGCTTCATTCAACTACCTTTTTTTTCTGATAATACTATGCTTCCTTTTTTTCTGTTCTAGGGTAATAAATATCATTTTCTGACTAAATATGTGTAAAAAGTATAAAAAGTAGTTATTATTCCCTTCAAACATTTTTTGGTGATCAGACCATGGAACTTAAGGAAGGTTTCCAAAGGTTGCAAACTCCTTATCAAGAACTATAACAAATTGTTTCATAAACCCTAATTCTATTTGGTGTGGTGGCATCAAAACCTTCCGAGGGACAACCAGGGGCTCCATGTGATGCTGTTTATCACCACAAAGGATTTGAATGGTTTTGGTCAGTCAAAACTTTGACAATTCACTAAGGAGTCCATGTAAGACTTGATCGACCACATTGTATATCCATCAGAAATGCAACCCTTTTTAAATCCCTGATGAGCCACAATACGAACTCATCGTATTTCAAGGCGTCTTGCAAGGTGTTGTTGCATTGCAGGTGAAATGTGGTGTCCTGAATTTGCCTCGATCCCCCGATGGACATGCCGAAATACGCCTTGTTAGCCTTTCACATACAAAAAAAATGCAGCCCTAGAGTACTGTCTCAGGCAAATGATAGAACTAGTGTAATTGACGGTTCACAGATATAAAAAAAAGATACTGGGGTGAAAAGAGTTCCCTTTGAATCTTAGTACAGCTTTAACACGGTGGTTTGGAACAATAGCAAGGTCGGAAAGTAGGTGGAGCTCTTTTGGGATTATGAGAAACTACTGTAAAATTGACGACAGGTAATCTTTCAAAGTATATATCCCGGACACCATGATAGATCGAATGAGAACATGGCAGCGTATTTAACGAGTAGGTCAGCGCTTCCAACAGAATATACTGATCTTTGAACACCGCTACCAAAAAACAGATATCGATAACGTGATAGGAGATTATATCTTAAGATCTGCTTCGTGGAAGTGAATTGCAAATCTCGGCAATCAGAAAATAGCCATCACTACCGAGGGACAAATATTGCATTGCATGGAGTAATTCCATCTGCATCCTCATTTCCCCCAAAAAATCTCAACCAGACGAGATTCATCTAATCAACAATCCCAATCTAAGAAGAATCTAAATGAACTCTTCCTTTTCTTTTGATGATCTCTCTTCATCATAATCTGTTTCAAGGTATGTACTTCATCATTCTAGTATATCACTGCATTGGTTGTTTGATATTGTTTGGTTAATTGTGGATGTTCTTATAATCTGGGATGGTGCTACGTTTTATGCCAAACTAGGCAGTCGCCTAGGTCACAGATGTTACAAGGGTGCCGGACTGACTTCTCAGAAAAAAAAAATCAAGAAACACACGGAAATTTCTGGATCGGCCTTGGCTATATCAACGAAATGAGCTGAAATGGTTAAAGTCAAACAGAAATTTGGCTCTCGTCTTATCCACCGACATATACACTATCTCAATCTGTATATTCCAACAAAGGATCTGAATCTATGTCAGGAACTGTTGCTCATTGGGGGGAGGGTCTGCTCGAAAGCTTTTTCTTTAGTTCTGCCATTGCAAGGACATCATATTTAATTGTTCCCAGGTGCTCGATTTGGATTGCCTTGTGCCAGACTGGATTACTCTAAGGAAATATCTACTTGCAAACATAGATGATTCATTAGATAAATACTTTGCTTTCGGCAACCTGCATTTCCATGAATAATCCCCACTTCCCACATTTACACAGACAGAAAATGATGGGTTAATATTGACTAATATATTAGATTTCATGTTCTATTTAAAAAGGTATTAATCTCTACCCACGTGAGAAGTATTTTCATCAAATAATCTTATCTTCCTCTCTTTCAATTTCAACTTCCCATTTTTCCTTCTTTCTTTCAACTCCTTTTAGTCAGTTCCATCTATTCTCTTATCTTTAGCCATTATTTCTCATATTTTCTTTTTACTCGTCATATGTAAATATATACATGTATATCTATATTTATACGAACGTATACATACGTGAGTGCGTGTAGTGCGATGTAGCGTACTTCATTTTCATACTTTTTTACATTCTATATATATATATATATATATATATATATATATATATACATATATATACACACACACATATAAAAGGTTTGTCCTTCTTTCCTTTTACCTTTCTTGCTTGCTATGTCATTATCCTAATTTACTATTATTTTCTTTAAAGGGTGTGTACCTGTTGACATATTTTAACCTGAAAATAAACATTAACAGAAGATTAAATGAAAGAAATGTGAATAGAATTGTAGGAGTCAAGATTCAAAAAATAAAGGACTATATAAAGACGCCTACCACAAATATCCATGTTCTTTTTTGTAAGTTAACTAAATTGCGGTCATTAGTGGGCGAACCCTTTTTTGTTGTTGTGTGTAACAAAGGATCACCAACCGAACAATCCCCACATACATTTGTGCATATATATTCGATATATCTCGATGTTCTTCACAAGACATCTTCACTGAGAATTGTAAAGATCTGAAGGAGATCTGCTCATCTAAACTTATCAATCATGCAACGCATCTTGAGTTCCTGTGTTCTCTTGTTGGCTGTGGTCATCGTCTATGCTCAATATGTGCCTCCGATCAATGTCCCACAGATCTGCAAGGCAGTATCCGACCGAATGGGTTCTCATTTTGTCAGACATCCAAACAACTGCAGCATGATCTACAACTGTGATGGTGATCTTTCCTTTCCAGTTCTTCTCTACTGTCAATTCCCATTGGTCTTTTCCCAAGCTCAGCAGGTTTGCGTTTATAAAAATGGCCCTTACGATGACTGTGGCAAGAATATCTTCCTCGGTGGATTCAGTAAGTATTTTTTAACTTTATCCATATAATACTATCAGTCTGATTCTGTTTATCGGTATCTAATAGTCGAAGTGGTGCATTGATAATCCATTAAGGTTCCCCTGAAATGCACTAAATGAAAGAGCACAAAGAAGCTGGGGGACTTGCAACTGAGCAATAATAGTGTTGGCTCTGCGTCTAGTAAAATGTCTATTACAAAGCGGTCTTGTAAATGCATAAAATCCAAGCTCAATTTGGTCACATCAAATCGAACTTCTTTTAAAAGGGTCTCAGGGTTGTCCAGATTGACCTCAGACCTGCATTTTTACGCTAATCTATTCCAAAGAATTTCCCTTTGTTCATTTCAACCCCTAAGTGCCAAACTTGATACACTCCAGCACTACAAAAAATATTCTTCAATTGAAGCATTTGACATCATGAAAGGATGGTTAAAAAAAGATATTACCCTCACGCTAGTTAACTTCAGCAGTTCCCGCTCACTTTCCTAGTATCACATATTTCCCTGTTTCGGTAAGACTTAAGTTTATCAAACTTTACAATACGTGAAATTAATTAAGGGGCATGAAGCGCCCAGAATGGTTTCACTCACTTCATCCATTTTTTACCCATTGTCGAGGGGCGGGAGAGGGAAATAGATCTATGCATTATATGGTTGACTACAGTCATTTATTCATTCGCAAATGCGTTCATTCTGGTACTGATTTCCTTGACATAAAAGAGCCTTTATTTTGAAATATATAATCTGAATATGAGGTAGGCGCAGATCCCATGAGAAAGAAGGAGAGAGGAGAAACTAACAAAGAATGTCGTCTACAGACAAATAATTGGTTAATATACAAACATATATATATATATATATATATATATATATATATATATATATATATATATATATATACCAGTGTACTCATGCCGTGAAAAAAACAGCGGATGTGAAAAACATGAACACCCACTACGTTTTATGTATGTTGATAAACGAGATTAGCATTACAACGAGCTTGGAGAATAGCGTTCTGTTTAACTCAAACGGATTCTTATTATTTTTGTTTCAATTACTCTCTTTTTTTGTATTCAGCATTTTTATTACGTCGTTAGAATATACATTACTAAGTCAGTTGCATAAATCAAACTCTATTTTACTGTGTCAGTTGCGTCCTTTTGCGTGAAAGAAAACCCATGTTGTTCAGCCAGGTTTGAACAGGTTTTAAATTAACAATATATCTGCTGTGGCAATATTTCACCAACATTCATATCAATGGTGTTACTTATAATAACCGATAGTGGAACAAGTCATAGACTAGTTAAGAAACAGAACAGGAACCGAATTCATATTTTTTGATGCAATGGAAGTAGAAAAAAAAGTATACTATTTGGATTAATATTTAAATAGTTTGACTTTTCAAAGACTTTACTAAAGACCCATTTATGCAAAATAAATATTTTCTACTTCGTTTCTGTTTTCTTTCTTACACTGACTTTCTTTCCACTTTTCTATTGTGTCTGACTTTGCAAAAGTTACACCAAATAATTCTTCATTGAATATTCCTTGGGAAAAATGTTGTTCAAATTTCCTGTGTTCGTTTTAACCATGCAGATTCGGCTCTGTGCAGACCAAGGCCCGATGGTATGAACAAAGATCCACGACACTGCAACAGATTCATCCCTTGTTGGAAAGGAAACGCTTACCCTTCGATGCCTTGTCAAGGAAACCTTGTGTTCAGTTTCCAAGAACAACGATGTGTGGAACCTGGAAAGGTCCAATGCTTCCCCCAACCAGGACCACAACAATAGAACATCCGGTATGTAAAATAGAATTGGTTCACTGAGTCAATCTGACTGCATGAATTTTTTTACTTTCCGAGGAAACAATCTTAGATTCCTTTAAGAATTCAATTCTTTTGATCTATCAGTAAACCTAACTGTTAAAGGCAAATAGAGGAAAACAACGAAAAGAAAGAGTTTCAAAAATAATTCTTTGTCAATATATTTGTATATTATATATATTATTTAAGTAAGTGACTATTTTTTCCAGAAAACATTTTTAGTGAAGACTAGTTTTTTAGCTTTTGGTATTTAAGCAGTCAATCAGTTAGTGTGCATCTAAAAAAGCTTTCTAGTCCTGTTAAGCCTGTCACATGTTTTCATCAAATTTGGGTTTCAAGTTAGGCAAAATATTTTTTTGAGAATAATATTTTACCCCAAAACTATTTAGAATGAAGCAGTCATTTTAGCAGATATTTGAATTTGAATTTCACATTTCCAAAATTTATAGTGAACTTATATTTAAAATGATTTGCTTTCACCGAATTTCTTTGTGTTTGTATAAATCTTATATGATTTTTTTCCCTCAATTTTCAAAGACTCTCTCGTGAATATATGTTCATTATATGATCTATCCGCTCGGATAATTTTATGGTTCGACTGGTTTACCCCACACGCAAAAGACCCCAGGTTCGAAACCAGGTATGAAGAAGGGTATGGATAACTTCATAAGGAAATGTTTTCCTGCACACTCAACAGCTAACTGAAAAGTTGTGAGATTAAGTGGGGGATATATCATCGGTGGCCTTGTATCCGGTCAAGGAGATGGTTATAAAACTTGTAAGAATAAAGTCCTCGTCTTGAACTGACTTGAATCTTGCAAAGATCATTTAGCTGATGCATGCTAAGGAAACAAGTTGTTTACTTTTCAATGGGGATTTTCTTCTAAGAGACGGGCGCTTTACTTTACTCACTTCATGATCTGTCCCGTTATATTAAAAAGAGTTACCGTCGTTTAATTGAGAGTGTCATTTGAGGAAAATATAGACCGGGTACATCAACGTTAATGGAGATCTGCAAGAACAATGAATGAAAATATGACCAGACAATAAATATATTCCCCATTGAAGTCTTATGCCATGTTTTGTTGCCAATTCGACTTGCTCTTATCTGACTAGACTCGGATTATCACCAACCAGGAGAGGGATTTATATCAAAAGGCCCTGCGATCAAGCAGAGAATGCATTCCTGCATTATGATAGAGAACCAACAAGGCTTGGTGGTATCGTGAGGGACTGCTGGGTTGCCCTAGGGTAGTGTTAATGATGCCCTGGCTTTTAGACCATGCCTGGCACTAGGATAATCATCTGACAAAGATTTTGTCAGTGGCACTGCTACTATATTCAGCAGAGTAATTGTATTAATTTATTATGCTATTTTCATATGAACAGTTCAAGGTCTGTGGACAGCATTAATTTATTTAGTATCCCTATGCTGGCTACGGTATCAGCCGTCCCTAGCTGGCTTGCCTTTTCACAATTCCTTTTTTTTTTTAATTGCGATACGTAAAACAGACTTAGAGCTGACAAGCATTCTAAGTTGCGTCACTCACTTCACCATTTCGCTCACAGCACCTGGTATTCCCAAGCAGTCACCCACATGAAGGAGAATTGGCGTATCCACCAAACACAAAGCACAAAATAGTTTTAGAATCTAGCGGTGAACTTGTGTTTCTACAATAGAATGGCACAAAGCAACAAGTTTTTGGTACTCATTACAAATCGAATTCCCAGCACGGAAGTAATAATTTGCTTGACTTACTTGTTAACCATAACTCATTGATAAGCATCCCTAGATAGGTTTCTTATGAATATTCCTGGTAGAAGTGGATAATTGTTTATATCAAAAAAATCATATAGATAGGTTTTGAACTGAAATGGGTTCGATGTGTTGATTCATCTAGGGTCTTATTTAATTCACTTTTTTCTCTCTTTCAGATTACTTCACTGCCAGTAAGAAAATCATTTTCGTTTTTGTAAGGAAACATTCATGGATCAAATAAAATTATCTGCACAATAACGATTTGTCTCTTTTCTTCTTTTTCTTCTTCTTCGTTATATTTCGCCGCATATGTAAATATTCATTTGTTTATGTATGAATATATACATGAATGTTCTGGGTTATTTGTGAATTTTTGTATCATTTTTGTGTACACGGTGAATGCTGAAGCAGAATATACTTGATATTTACGAAGATTACTTTTGTTTGACACAAGGTCACAACAGTTAGGCATCCATATAGAAATAATAGTCTGTATCACTATTAATCATTATTCCATTGACTGGTAAACAAGGGATTTCATAAAAATACTAAAACATCTAGAGATTTCATGAAATCTCTAGTTTAATAATTTTACTGTGACGTTTATATGTCATTAAATCAACGTTTCTTTTTTTAGGAAAATATCATCAGGGTACATAAAGCATCAACTAAAGCTGGAAAAGTAAGAAGATCTGCGATGGCTAAATGACAAATGTATTTTCTGTCGAAAGCCAGTATCTAGTTTTTATCGCTAATTCGGCGTCGACATTCTTGACTAAACTCAGCTTGGCATCACCAGAGAGTGGGAATATATTCACGATTTCTGAATCTTTACTTTATTCGTTGAATAATCTCGCAATCCATACAACTCAAAATGGCATCCGCTGATCCAGAAAGTAAAATAAATCTTGTGGTGCCGGAATTAAAGGTAATTGAAGAATTGTCTTTCACTGTGAACATTTTCGGCAGTTCAGAACATAATTAAGAAACAATATAAGAGTGGCAAACAACTACAGCTGGATGCTTTCTTTTTGCAAACTCCACGATTTTTTCTGCATTATGATTCAAAGAATTTTTGTTCTAAATTGTATTAAAGCTGATTTTGTATTGGAATATTTGAATTCGAAATTGAAAAGAGTTGGAAAAGCGTTCTCAAATGTCCTTTCTCATGCAACATTCATTTTAAGTGACTTTCGGCTGTAACAGACACCCATTCGACTATTAGTCCGCCAAACCAAGAAATCAGACAGATGCTGCAGTAACCTAGAGATCCAGGACTGGACAAGACTAGTGTGGGGCTTTTAACGTATGTCATAAAGGGGGCTTAGGAGCTGCTGTGATTGTACATACAGCGCTTCGACATATATTTGATCTACACCTTGTAGAGTGATGACCTCCATAACCTAAGGGATTTCTACTGAGTCAAACGCCTTTTTGAAGTCGATAAATGCTGCAGCAAGTGGAAGTTTATATTATGCTGCTTTTTCTCTCGATTGATTTATAGAATGCGGGTGGTTCATGGTCGAGTAGCTTCTTCTAAAGCTAGCTTGCTCTCGTGGTTGGTTTTCATCAAGTGTTTTTTTGTGATTCGGTTGGTGATGATTTTTGTGAAAAATTTGAATAGGCGGTTGAGTAGGCTTATAGGCCTATAATTGTTGAGATCTTTCGGGTTTCCTTTTTTCTATAAAAGCATTATGATAACTGTGTTCCAATCATCTGGGACTTTACTGTGTTTTAAACACAAGTTGAAAAGGACGGCTAGTTTCCTAGTGACGATTTTACCCACTTTTCGGGGTAGATCGATGGTGATGTTGTCTGGTCCAGGGGCCGTTCCTTTCTTCGTCTGTTTAATGGCTTGTTTCACATCCAACAGGATCACTTTTGGGAAGTCCTCGAGTTGATTGCTCACGCCTTACGAATAGCAGACAACCGATGGACATCACGATTCCCCGAAATCGCATGCAGAACGGAGGCCGGCAGAATATTAGATGGAGAGACGAGCTAGACAAATTCAGAAAGTAATGGCTCCGCGACGCCCATGATAGAGAAGTGTGGCGAATCCTAGGGAAGGTCTATGCCCAACGACGGACGTTGAAAGACTGATGATGATGATGATGATGATGATGATGATAAAGGGGGCTTGCATTTTTTCAACTACACAGATATACAAATATCAGAAAAGATTTTTCACTCGCAAAGTAGTTAATTTCTTTTCCTTTTGCTACATAGCCGATAGCACAAATACGTCTGATATTTCAGTCATAGTATTACTTTTTTCCTTTTTATCCTTATGCAGTGGCTATGACTTCAGTTTTGAACTCCAATGAGTCTAATATGCACTACACAGATACCACGCTACCATTAATATTAATTTAATTATCATCATCTGCCTTTTAGCGTCCGTCGTTGGATATAGACCTTTCCCATAATTCACAAGACCTCTCTCTCATGGGTGTTGCGGAACCAATATTTTCTGAACTTGTCTATTTTGTCAGGCCATCGTATCTTTCTTCTGTCTGACATCATTGCCACTTGAGTTTTCTAATCGACTCTTTGATATCCCTGACTCCTGTCTTTTCTCAAATATACTGTACTGTTTTATGATTCCTCCGTTTGATGTTGAGCGTGATTCCTTCATGTGCACGTTGCTCAGTTTGAGGGTCAATCTTTTGGTTAGATTCCATGTTTCAGCTCTATTGGTGACTATCGAGAAAATGCATTTTTAAAAATTCCTTTTTAAAACTAATGGGATTTTCTTGTTTTTAAAGGTTGAGTTTACTTTACCGAAAGCTTGCCATCCAGTGATTCTCCAACTGATTTTTTCTTCTTCTGGGAGTTTCAATTAGATTCGTTGTACTCAGTAGATGTAGTGGTCTACTTTTTTTTTTTAATTTTCGATTCGGACTTTTGGGTCTTTGTCCTCAACATGTTTGTTGTATATGGCATTTATTCATGAGAAGGACGAATTTCTTTCTCTCATTGTTGTTCAGTTCGTTTAGCATCGTGAATGTTTTTTTTTTTTGTTGTTTTTTTTTTGAAAAAAAAAACGATGTCATCAGCAAATCTAAGGTTAGTTAAGTATTTGCCTTCTATTCTGATTCCTTCATTTTTACAGTCTGAGTTTCAGAATATCATTTCGAGTCAGGGTTTGAACAGTTTGGGTGAGCTTACATCACCTTGCCTTGCTCTGTTTTCTTAGCTATAAGGACTCAGAACCTTTATGTAGCTTGATAAATGAATTGTTGTATCGGTATACATGTAATAAGACTGACTTATATGGCGGTATATCTTGTATGATAGCATTGATGATTTTTGAGGTTTGCAATGAGTCGAAAGACTTCTTAAAGTCAACATGCGACAGCGAGTAGCATTTCATATTCTGCTGCTATCTGTTTTACTTGATATACTGAATGGGTGAGGGTAATGCTTGAGTAACTTTCTCTGAATCAAGTCTGTCCTCGTGGTTGGTTTTCATCTAGCGTTTTGGCGATTCGGTTGGTGATCACTTTGGTGAAAAGTTTTTAAACGCAGTTGAGTAGGCTTATTGGCCATTAATTGTTTAGATCTTCCAGATCCCCTTTCTTGTGTAAAAGCATTATGATTGCAACATTTCAATCTTCTGATATACTGAATGGGTGAGGGTAATGCTTGAGTAACTTTCTCTGAATCAAGTCTGTCCTCGTGGTTGGTTTTCATCTAGCATCTAGTCTCTCTCAGGCAAAGGTCGAAATGGATGGCTAGTTTGATGACTTTACCGGCTTTCTTGAGTTGAATGATGGTGATGTTATCTGAGGCTATTCCTTTCTTCTTTTGTCTGATGGTGTGTTCCACCTCCCACAGAGAAACTTCTGGGGATTCTACAAACTGGTTATTTGTTACTTCCATATTCTGTTTATTGTCTTCCATTTAGAAGAAAGAAGGATTTTTTTGAATTCTTGAGTGCATTTGACGATCGGTCTCCGTCCGTTTTTAGGGCTTCATTCACTTCGAACACACAAGTTATTCGTTGTTTTCCTGCACTGAGATTATTTAAATACTTTCAAAACCTTTACCTATTTCGAGAATGCTTTTGATGACTGTTGTTATGTATCTTGTCTTATCTTCTCTTTGTTTCTTATGGATGATTTTGTCAACTAAATTGCTTCAATCTTTTCTCTTGTTGTTGCCGGTAGCTAAAGGTTTTTGCATTTCCCCGTGAAATTCTTGGTTTCTTTTGAGAGCTCTTTGGCTTAAACATATTGGCAACTTCTATCAGAGAGGTCGTTATTTTGTTGTGCTCGTTGATGTTGCCTTCTGGTTTGGTGAGAAGTTCCTACCGGTTCTCTTAGTTCTAGCTTGAAGGGCCTAGAGAGCTCGTTTAGTGCGGTAAGTGGTGGCAGTTTTGAGCTATTTCCCTGCGCTCTTTCTTGATATTGATTTGAATTTTACATCTCATCATTCTGTGGTCGCTTCTTACATTCTTTCATTCAGTCGCTTTCTTTCATTTTGTGATATGAATCCGAGTTTGCTGATGCAGCTTTCATGTCCTTGTCCTAGCTGAGCGTTGAAGCCCCTTACAATGATGTTGGAGTATGTTTTGGTATTTTGGATCATGGAGTTGAAGTCATCGTAGAAGTTGTCAATTTCTTTCCACGTTGACTGTGTAGTAAACTTGGATTATGTTCAGTTTGTACCTCTTTGAGAGTTGTACAGTGACAACTGGCTATGCAGTCGGAGACAGCTTTGAATCCTACAATAATGTCTTCGAGTCCTTTATGGATAAGAAAGCCAACCTGCTTAAGTTTTCTTTAACTCTTCCGTAGCTGTAAGGAATATGTTAATTCTTTTGCCCGATTAGCTCCCCCCAAGTCTTTGCATTTAGCCAATACCGATAATTTCCCATTTGATATTTTCAATTTCTGTAAATGCATTTCTGTTGAGAGAGTTCTGCCATTGCAAGTACCCGTGCATACTGTTGTTTTCTTGGTGAAGTTTTTTGGGTCCTGCTTCTGCTTGGGGCCGCATTTGATGCTCATCATCCCACAAAAAACAAGGGAAGCAGCTTTATTTTCTTTTAATGTAATATTTGAATCCTGTGCAACACGGGATTTTTTAAAGAGCCCCCTTGCAGGAACAAACTTCGTACCGGAATCGTAGAAATGAATGGTCATTTGTAAAGTGAGGGACCCAAGGGTAACGAGGGGCAAGGAAAGCTGAGATCTTAGAAACAATATCCAATGAAGCTAATTTCCAGCCAAAAGACCAACTTACGTTTTCTTATCAGCTCCAAAAAGAATCACCCCTGTTGAGTCTTCGAGATATATCCCACTTATATATTGAAATAATAACTCCAATTAAAAGTGGAAATTGGCTGACATCGTTAACCATAAAGACCCAATCGTCCATAAAAGTTGAAGTCAGTATAGATCTATAATAATATAGCAAGTGCAGAATCACTGAATCAGAATTTATAGCTTGCAAGCCCATTGAGTAGGTCCTCTAGAAATTGCAGTGCCCTTAATATACACCAATTTGCTCCTTAGTAAATTTGGTATTATGTAGGTTAGGTATAAAAAGTGAACATCTTTTTACAGAGTTGTAAACAAATGAACGCAACATGCCCAAAACTTACTGCGCACCATTTGCAGTATGTGCAGCTGTTTATTGGTGATGGTGACACAACGAGCAATTTGTTTACCGTCCAACCACTCCTGATACAAACGATGAATTGGAGCTCCGGAGCAACGTCGCCATTTGGGATGCTTTTTCTCATTTTTCCAGTTCTAAACGTAATTCCCACTTTCAAAAAATTATTTGAAAAAAACATCTGAATCAGCAACATTGAATTTGCATATTCAAAATATTTTTAAATCTAAAAAAAACACCGGAATTAAATATTCGACAAAACACAGGTCTGGTTAGTCACTCCAAAGAAAGCGTTGAGTGACCAATGTCTTTTGGCAGCGTGCTGTATCGGGATGATCAAAAAAATTGTTCAGAAAAAGGGGCATCATTGATTGCACCCAGGCACAATCTAGGTATCAATTTAGCATAGATTTGCATTGTTAATTGAATAACCACCCCAAGACCTGTTATGTGGGAGAATTTTTAAAAACAAACAAACTTTTTTTCTAAAAAGCTTTCGGACTCCATTGATGCATCCTGAACGCTTTATACACAGATAGAGAGACTAACCTAAAAACTGAAGAAATCTATGTTGGCAGTTTTGTTTAACGGTTTCTAACACCTAGATAGGCATCACTGGACTCTGGAGTAAGATCATATAGAATAATAAGATCATCATGGCAGCGGTTTGTTAACTCTTGACTAGTTTCTTAACTAGTGACTAATTCTTGGCCTATCGATATTTGTTGGTTGTTAACAAGTAATGTAGCCTTGTCTTAATTATTGGCAAGGTCAATCTGCCTGTGAGTCAGATGAGAAAAACGCTGGGATCGAGTAACAATACTGGATTTTCACCTTTTCGTTATAAGCTATAGGTTAAATGAGTTTACTTAACATGAGTTCAGTTTTTTTTATGATTTTACTGGTTGCTTTTTCATTTTGCTGAAGCCGATTACCCTGAGGTATAAGGGCGTTATTTGAACTTCTGTTTCTAGCTGGAGTCTTGGTGGACAAAGCGGTCAACGCTATGCAGTGCTTCCCGACTACGGGGATGTGGTTTCGAATCCCACTTAGGACTTTATTTTCCTATCAATGCTATTTACTACCGGCCTGAGCAAAAGTTGAAAAGCAATTACAAGAAATAATAATGATATATGATACTTCATCAAATAGAAATTTAAAAAAAACGGATAATATATGAGTTGTGTTTAATGTGACTCAGTGAGTACTAGGTCGGCCGTTAAATTATTGATCCCAATTGAGGGGGGAGGGATCGACTTCTGCGCCAGGTAGAGAGAGGAAAAAAAACATATTTCTCTTTATTAAATGAAATCATCATCATCATCATCATCCTCAGTCTGTTAGTGTTGGACGTAAATCTTTCTCAAGATTCGTCAGACCTCTCTATCATGGGCATCACGGAGCAAGTATTTTCTGAATTTTTCTACCTTGTCACCTGATCTCTGGGAATCCATGTTGTGAGTCCTGATGTCCAGCGGTTGTCTGACTTACTTGCAACATGTGTGGCCAATTGCTATCTGAGTTTTTTAACAGTTTCTATGATGTCCCAGACTCCTGTCTTTTTTTCTGATATACACCGCTTTCTAATGATCTCTCCATGTGAGTGCGCATGTTGAAATTGTTCTCAGTTTGAGTGGTAATTCTTTTGGTTAGATTCCATGTTTCAGCTCCATCGGTAGGTTACATTGGTCGTAGTACCCGTCCAACCCCATAGATTTAGAAATGTCCGGAGGCATCTTTGCATTTTATGAATAGAAGACTACGCCTTGTCACTTTTGCAGGACGTGGCTTGTATTAATATACCGAATGCTTCCAACTGTTCATGGAACTAAAATCTATAATCCATATCAAAAACTTTGAACAAAGTATTGCATTCCTGTCTGAATATTTTGAATTCATGTTCTGGAATCAAATAAAATAATGAACCGTAATTTTCCTTTCCTCGGTTATACATAATTCTGGTAGATCTTCAGTGTTTGTGCGTGTGATGAAAATAACTCCTGTTAGTTTTTTAATGAAGGAAATATCCCCCCTATCGACCAAACACAAAGTGAATGCTTTAATCATATTTTGTGGAAAGTTTGTATGAAAATAAAATATTTTATCTATTCAATTTGTGCGCCTTTCAAGGCCATAAAAATTTGTTTAATTTTTTCTGTATTTTTTTAATAGGGGAGATAATCCATTTTATCCACACGGCCATATGGTTGAGCGTATCTGATAACCAACTCAGTGATTACGAGTTCATTACATTGATCGCGTCGTGCAAGAAAGTCATTAACTCTGCTTCGGTAGACAAGACGGACAAGCGGCATTACAAGGACATCCCTAGGAGAATTAAATGTTACAAAAGATCATCTGATATGAACTGCAGAATGAGAACAATCCATCCCATGAACTGAATAACGAGTTCAGGTCCTAAATTCCTAGAGCATTACTAACTACAAAACACACCTGAAGAAGGTAGAAAGGTAAAGGTGTCGAAACGTTGTGACTTTAACAAAAAGATAAGGCTTCTAGTCCGAATAGATCTGTGTATAAAACAAATATCATTTCTTATCTTAGAAATCCTGAAGAATTTCCTTGAATATGTATATATATATATAGAGAGAGACAGACAGACAGACAGACAGACAGACAGAGACACAGAGACAGAGAGAGAGAGAGACATAATAGAAAATCGAACGATTGTGCCATCATGAAACTTGGAGTCACCATAAAGCACTGAATATTCTGTGTATTTCTACCTACATATTCTCAATCCCCGATATCGGGAACTGATGCTAAAAACAATCAGCAAGATACAAGTTATCCTATTTAATTGGGTTAAATGAATTTTTGAACCTAAAAATCTGAAATCTGAAATCTACATATATTATCATTTTTCCACACTTGCATATAATGATACACTGAATTTTACCCCGATTTTAATCAAATTCCACCGGTGATACACGAGTAAATACGGTACGATTTGATAGTGTGGTTAAAAGGTCAATGAGACAGAAAAAAAAACTTTAAAGTTTGGCCTTGTGCCTGATTTATTGTTAGCGAATGGAATCGATAGAATATTTACCCAAAAATATACGCATTGATGATCATGTGTCATGTTGAAGAGGAAAAGAGAAAATGTTTTCTGTTGAACTGAAGCCAAATGAATTTTATATTTTTTTTATGTTTAAGTTTCCGAGTTTCACGGTTAAAATAAATCTGCTGTTCATGTCAATAATTTTCTTTTTCTTGTTATAGAGTAATATAAAGTACAAACTCTCACGAAAAAGTCGGCTTTGTTATTTCAACAAGGTCGACTGCGAGTAGCGTCGTAATGGGCTTCCTGAATGAGAAAATTATATATATATATATATATATATATATATATATATATATATATATATATATATATATATATATATATATATATATATATATATATATATATATATATATATGTTATCTAGTGTATATACATATTAGCATACATATGTGGTTATTTCGTGTGTAAATATACATATGTATGTGTGTGGGGTGTAAGATGAGATTATATATATATATATATATATATATATATATATATATATATATATATATACATATATATATATATATATATGTATATATATATTGTCTCATCTCTATATTATATTAGTGTATTAGTGTATGCCTCAATATATACTTATATTTCTATATATCTATAGAGACAGTGAGAGAGAAAGAAAGTGCATTTGTTTGCTTCAAAAATACAAAAGGCAAGTTTCAGAGATACGAATGGAAAACTATTTCATGACATGAAATTTGAGAAAAGGTTCTGACAAGTAAAGAAGAAATGTTTTTTTTCTTTCCATTTCTTGTTCCATGAACGTCTGTGTAGATTGTGCATAATGAATGACGCAATGAATGATGTAATGACTCAACCACTAAGTCGTAGAGTGACGGCCCGATCGAAAACAACAAGCCTCAAGACTGACACCATGAAAAAACAATAATGTGGTGAGTTATCGACCCACGTTGGGCTGATGCAGACGTCAAAGGCTTTTAGTGTTTATTGGATCAAAGTGAATTTCTGCTTTTACAGAAGGTGCAAATAGACATATCTTCTGCATACATTGCGTCATTTTGGGTTTCTTAGTTTGTTTTCTTTTATCTATTTATTCAATGATTCTTTCAACATCTGTATACCTTAACATGATCACAAGTATCTTTGTGCATGTGTGTAAGCATCTTTGTGTATGTGTGTGTGTATGCTTGAAGCGTGAAGTATACAATGAATGCATAATGCCAGCTACAATTTACGGATGTGAGTCATGGAAATCAAGACGACAAACTGAGAACCAACTCAGAATTGCATAGAGAGGAATGGTAAGAGCAATGCAAGGGATAACTCTAAGAGACAGAATAATATCAACGTAGATCCAGGGACAGACTCTGCTTTCATAGACAGACATACTCCCATTGAATTGTATCATTTTCAGTGTAAACATCAGCATTACTCGTGTCTTATGCTCCATATTCAGATAATCATATCGTTTGAAATTGATATTTATGACCCCCAAACCTTTGAGGCAGATGTTGCTGCAAAATTAGAACAAATCAGAAGGTACAAAGTTATTGAACCGTTTTTATATCATCATCATTATCATCATCATCCGTCGTTGGACATACACTTTCCCAAGGATTTGCTTGATCTCTATCATGGGCGTCGTTGAACAAATACTTTTTTTGCATTATGCCAGCCTCGATTACACGTATGATCCCTAGGATTTGGGAGTTGTGCTGTCCATGAGTTGTCCACCATTCTTGCAACATGACCAGCCCATTGTATTTGAATTTTTTTAATGGATTCTATCATGTATCGGACTCCTGTTTTTTCTCCTGATATATTGTCTTGTTCTGTGACCTCTCCATCTGATGTTGAGCACGATTCATTCATGTGCATGTTGCATTTTTGAGGGTCAGTCTTTTAATTAGATTCCATGTTCCTGTTCCATAGGAGACTATCGGGAGGATGCATTGGTTGAATACTTTTCTGTTAGGACTAATGGGATGTTCTTGTTCTTGAAGGTTGAGTTTGCTGTGTTGAAGGCTTGCCATCCTAGAGAGATTCTTAACTTGATTTCTTCTTCTTTTGAGGATTTCATGGACATGTGTTATTTGTAGACATAATTATTTGTGTCATTTCCTATGTAAGCATCAGAATTCTCCTTGCAATTTTCTCTATTCTCAGAGAAACATATTTCCTTTATATTCAGAGAAACATAATCTATGAAACTGTATAATTAAGCATTGAAATTAATATTCATGTTCCCTGACAATTTTATTGAAAAAATACTATGCATCGTAAATAAATATCGATGCTTCTAAAGCTGCTTTGACAGTTGTTGGAAGGGAATCAGTTTGAAAGGTAAAGGTGAGAAAATATAGAGACAGGAACTATAATTGGGACGAGACTAATGTACAAAAAATAAATGGTCGTCTTATAAGAAGCGACAGGCACAACTATTCTGTCATACTTCGAAGATTGAAAAAAATTGTCAATGAAAATAACAATCAAATTATAAGAGACAGTAGTTTTCCTTATTCATTTATTCCTTTTGAAAATGTGTTAAAAATCTGAGTTCATTCTGCTTGCATGTGATTGCATTAATCTTTTTGCCTTTATTTCAAAATATATAGCCAGAGAGAGGGAAAAGCGACGATGTCATTATAAAGAAAAGGGTAAGGGAATACTAAAAAGGACTTTCTCTCTTTCTCTTTCTCTCCCCCTCTCTCTCTCCCTCTCCCCCCCTCTCTCTCTCTCTATATATATATATATATATATATATATATATATATATATATGTATATATCTATATATATATGATACGCACAATAGGTGAAATTATCTAATTGGCGAAATTTGTTTACATTTTGTAAAAAAACGTTTTCTTGCACTTTGATTACATGAACGCTTAATCGCAAGACATTACTTGTTTTGTATTCTTGTTTTGATGAAATAAACGTCTGATCAAATAAAAGACTGATATTGTTTTGGATTTTTTCAAGTTGAAACTACATATTTACTTGTTCTTTGTACAAAGAAAGTTTGATTTCACAAATATCTTATTGTAAAAGATTATGGTTCTTTATCTTTGTTTTCTTTAAATCAGCTTTTCATTTAATTAGAACTACGTATTCATTCATTTTTTGTCAAAGAATTGGACAATTTTACCGATCTGTTGTAGCAAAAACACATACATACACACACACACACATACACACACACACATACACAAAATTTTGTTGAAGCCGCAGGTAATGATCGTACACATCTAAAATCTTAAATAATGTTTCTTAGAAAACTGACCACATAACGGAAAGTAACTCACCCCGAGCCCGAACCCAGGAGTCTTCAGTAAGAACGATTTAGAGACAAATGAAATGATAAGACAAAGAAAATGAAACCGACAAACATAAAAGATGTTTTCTTCGAGCAACAATATTTCAGTGACGATTTATAGTTTCCCATTATTTTCACAATTGAAATGAGTTGACTTGAATTTCTCCAACCTGATGAATATGTATCTATATATTCATTTCCCGTCAAAAAATTGTTTTCTGACACTCTCCCGTGTTTTGAGGGTTTATTCTCTCTGGTATATGCCATTTTTACCAAGTTTTTTGACGAGCTATTCAGAAAAAGGTGAGTTTTCAAAGATCTATTTTTGAAGATAAAAAGCAAAAGATGGATTGTACGGACCCAATGTAAATAACTTTTTGACAGTCTTTTCATGTTTTCTTATTCAGATAAGAATAAAGAAGGGTTTGTAAAGGGATAAACATCTATGGAAATACATGCTGAATATTTATAAGCTCGAAAAATCCTTCAGGAATGCCCGAGGAAAAAGGGCAAAAAGTAACAAATGTGCTGATTGACGAGTTTTTCATCCGACATGAGATGACTAATATTCACCATACCAGCCAGACGTCTATGTATTTGTGTGTGCACGTGCACGTGTTCGTATATGTGTGTGTGTGTGTGTGTGTGTGTGTGTGTGTCCGTAAGTGTGCGTGTATGTGTGCACGCGCGCGCTTGTGTTTGATCGTGTGCTTCTGTTTATATTTGTCTTTTAAGATGAAGTTTATACAAGGTGCGTCTTTTATGAGAAAACACATGTAAAAATTGTTTTTTTCCATGGGTGTATGGAAACTCTTTGTTTAAGGGGGGGTGAGTGCTTTGCCCGGAATTTTACCTGGATGAAAACACAAGTAATAATTTCTAATGAGAAAAAGTCTCTTTTATCAATCGACAATACACAGTTGGTACAATTCAAACAACATGCAACTTGAGAGGAATATATTTTTTTTTTCTGCCTTTTTACTTCGCGAAATATCAATTGACCAAATTTTCCCCAATGTTTGGCCCGGGTTTTAGAGGACAGTGGCCTTCCCCTCCCATTTAATCGTGTGCCTATGTGTATGTATGATTATGTGTTTTATAGAAACTCACATCACAAGACAAATACATCTCAGAGGATGAACTCATTTACTAAAAAATCAATATTAATTCCAGGTTCCTCGAGAACGTTTCTTTTTTTATTTTATTTAACAATTTTTCTGCCAAGAACCGTCGACCAAATTAATCAACATAGATTTCTTTATTTTCTACCTTGATCTGAGTGGCTATTTATCACGGGTACAAGCTGCACCAATGAAGTTATATGGCTGAAAAATTAAACATTCGCTCCTTATTATGTCAATAAAAACGCGTTTATTAGTTTTTAACCCACCGGCCTGAATAGGTTTTTGGTGGAGGGTTAATTCGTGATGAGACTTTCCCTTATTTTTACGGTTGTTTTCTGAGAGAAGTGAGTTATCAATTGATCACGTGATGAGTTTTAATAGATAACCAACCAGACCTGTTAGAATATACAAATTAGTATATTAGAACTCCGGATAATAATAACGTTTTAGGTCCCTTCTTTATTTTTGTGTACTAATATTGAATAAATCCTTTACTAAAATAACTAGTGCAGTACCCGTTCTAAAGGTGCATGTTTCGAAGGGACTAGGCTTCATGTAGAGCAGCCCTCCATAATTGTAAGGTAAAATAATTTTGAATGCAATACTTGTGTGTAACCATAATCAGTAATTGATAATTAGTAGTAAGTAATGACCGTTGCAAAATTCATTCTAAAGAGCAAAATTCAAGGGAGATAATTCGTAGAAAACATGTAAAAAATGATTATGATAATATCACCTTTGGCCAGTCTTGAAATTGGCATTTTTAGGAGATGAGGAACGAAGTCCCCTTCCCTCCTCAAAAGAAACACGCTGGGCTTATTGAGCACTATAGAGGCAGTTTATACTTATATTTTTGTTTAATGTCTGACAGGAAATAACCGTTTTAAGTATATGTTCACTTAGAATGGATTCGCTGTGAACCACTGGTCATCACGACTTGGTACTGCCCAGGGCGCTGAGAAATAAATCTGGTGAATGTCAACTTTGCACAACGTACAGTTGTCAACTATTCGTGATATATACAGGCTTTTTTCAATTGTAATAAGATTTTAAGAATTACCTGTCCACTCCAAATGTCAAATTACTTAGTGATAGAAGATCATACAACGCGAGGGTGAGTTATGTGCACACAGATACATATTTCGTTAAAATACGCCCCACACAAACACACCTACGCATATATATATATATATATATATATATATATATATATATATATATATATATATATATATATACAGTCATCATAAGGTCACTGCTGAACAGAAGCCTTTCTCTGCTCTGATCATGTCGACCTTCACTATGCTGACCTCTGCTACATCTCATCGGCAAGTGATTCAATCAAATCTCTTAATCTTATCATGGTCTTCTCCTGTTGTGCTTCTATCTCTTGGATCCATGTTGATCTTTCATTTATCTCTTAGATTTATTCCTAAATTTGTTAAACATTTCCTGCGCACTTTTTTTGTTTCAGGGTTTTAAATATTGACTTTTCTCCTTTGTGAGCATCACTAATATATATATATATATATATATATATATATATATATATATATATATATATATATATATATATATGTGTGTGTGTGTGTGTGTATATATATATATATATATGATCTAAACCTTGTAGAGTGATAGCTTCAAAGACTATGGAAATTCCCACCGAGTCGAAGGCTTTTTTGGAGTCGATAAATGCTAGAGTGATTGACATTTTGTATTCTGATGCTTTGTCTTTTAGTTGGTCTATCTAATGGAGCTGGTCCATGATCGATAACTGAGAATCATGCAACGTGCACATGCAAAATGGCAGACAACCAATGGACATCACGACTAACAACATTGATCCCCAGAGATCACATACAAATTTCAGTTGTTGGTGAATGTTTTGAGAAAAAAAGAGGAATGATGCCGGAATTCCTTTTAAGTAGAGAGATAAAAAGAGGATATTAGTGTGTGTGAGGGTATGTGTTTGCACTTTGATCAAGTTCAAAGCAATCATAGTAGCCTGTGAAAAATTATCGAACGTGATTTAAGTAAACCGAATGACTGAAATTACGACAGATAATCGCAGGACGATCATGTCTAACTAGGAAAAAACAAACTAAACATATCCCTAGCTTTTTAAACGTCACGCCAGATTTTTTTAGATATATTTTCCAAAACAACTGTTTACAGTCCCTTTTTAGCGTCCTTTGGCGTGAAATCCCTATACTCGAACATCAGCCACGAACTAGGGCTAGAAGCCCTTGAATTCTGGCTTAATAAATACCCCTAACGAAATACCTTATTCAACAACAACTTTTTTTTCAAATTAGTGGAGCAGCAATGGGAACCAAAGTCGTACCCACATAAGCAACATTAACAACTGGTTATTTTGAAGAACGATTGTAAACCAAAAATATCTGGAACTGAATTTTCACAGATTTTCGAAAACTAGCTTTTCAGATGATCGTTTCTTGGTATGGAAAAATCAAAAGAAAAACATCTACATACTGAATAATCTACAATTCTTTTTCACAATGGAATTTAATGAACGCGAATTACCCTTTTTTTACTGTAAAATCATTAAAAAATGGAAGAGTAAATAAAGCCAATGTATAGTATAAATCCACTGACTGTAAATCTTACTCTTCCCTTCATGTCACCCGAAACCCACAAAGGTTAGTATAACACTTTCCGTAGCCCAACGGTTAAAGAATGATATCTGAAGTGAGTTTTAGCCTCGAAGAACTCCAAAATACCTACTTAAACTAAACTATACCCCCTCCCTATCAAGAGCTGCAATTGTAAAAGTTACAAAATTAGCCAGACAGCAATTGCTAGAGGTAAACATTAAATTTGATAAAATGAACATAGAACCCTACACTATTTTTTTTAAATTACTGAACATTCACCTTTTTAAAAGAGATACCCACATGAGCAACATGCCCATAAATTCCTTGATAATTAAAAGTAGACGCTAACCTCTGAATTCGAAAAAAAGCTACTGACCAGAGCCACGTACTTTAAGGAAACAGAACCTGAGAAAAAGATAACACAATGCAATCAACTGAAATGCAGCTTATGTATACACTTTGAATTGAATTTAACTTCTGATGACATGTACGAAACTGGTTAAGGCATATCAAAAATATCATATTCTCACTTCTTCCTAGATATATGTATATATAGGTCTGACATTATGCCATTCTTGCCTGGAGCTTTTCCAAGTTTCATATTCTGTAGAGCAAACATTACTTCGTTTTCTGTTATGTGTGGGATATCACTGGTATCAGCTGGCTCATCAGTTCGTAGAACTTCTGGTCTTTATCAATTTTCACAGTATTTTTCATCTCTAATCATTTTGTTTCATCTTTTATAATTTTTACCTTTTCTATATTTTTCCTCTTTTTGATTAGTTTTAATGTTGTTTTAGTGTATGTCACTGTGTTATTGATTACATTTGAATCAGCGATGTTGGTGAGTGGAACAATTCACTTCCACAAGTATTTTCTTCTCATAACACTGGTCGTAGAAGCATTCAAAACAAATTCTGATTTATTCAAAAAAATGAAGTATAGTATGATTCAGAGTTTGAGGAATTCAAAAACTTCATCTCCTGCTGATTTCATGAAGTCTAGCACTAATGAGATGGAATCAATTTTGAATTTGTCTTCTGTTTTTTTCTCTTATTCCTCCAAGTCTCAGTTCTGACGGGTCTGGTTAGTCACTCAATAGAAACTGTCTCATGTAGCCAATGTCTTTTGGCAGCATTCCGTATTGATGATCAATTAGAAAATTGGAAAAGGATGAGAATAATGAATAAATCACTTCACTTGCCTTTTGTTCGGCAATGATCCGCCAAGTCCGATTTCTTTGAAATAAAAACTGAACCCTATCGGATGCATTGTAAATTGAATCACCTGTAAAAACTTTTTTCGGTGGGTGGGGGTCTATACATAATAATAAGTCAATGTTGAATATTGAGCTTTCATTGGTGAAGCCTCTATGTGTCATACATAGCCAACGAGTAAAGTAGAATCATTTAAGAACTGAAGAAAGTTTGAAACGTTTGACAATTTTGATTGATGGTTTCAAATAAATCAAGATGCATTCAGAGGGTGCATACCTCTGCCAATGCTGCACACTAAATAAAATTCCTGGAACCGCCCCAAATTAATTATCACCGTTCCACAAGGTTCCATTAAAATTCGTTGATAACTTTTTGGGATACCGTGTGGGTAGACATGAGCAAACGTATGGGGGAAATCTTTCAATCAAAAAGAAATTCCTGGATCCACCTCAAATTTTAAAAACTTCTTCGTACCCAATGGTCCACCTTTCCTCAAAAGTTCTGTAGAATTAATTGGGAACTTCTGAAGATATCATTTTAAATCATAGACGGTAAAACGGGAGGACAGAAAGACACCGGATAATACATACAGCTAGCTAAATTCGTTTGCAGAGGTCATATACAAATCCTGTCCTCGTGTCCATATTGGCTTAAGTATATGAATCATTAAGTCCTGAGCAAATGCGGACTGAATAGTCCATGGAACCCGAATAGCATTATGTTGTTTCATTTAGATCATACTAAGTATATGAGGATAAAGAGGAAGACGTTTTCAATCAAGGTGAAATTGCATCATTATTATTCTGCATTTTCACACCAGCGGCCTGGTGGTCTCAGCTGGAGACTGAGTGATAGCAAGTTTCCTCAAGTCTAGGGCCCTCCTATTTGCACTCTCAGTGTGGATTAAAGTTTCACATCAGGACCCTCTGGTTATTGTTGAAGGCTGAGTAACAATAAGTCTCATAAGGCCGCAAGTCCTCCTCTAGCGTCTACACCAATCACAGCTTTACTGAAGTTTTTACCGAGATGCCTTTCTCTTGGCTGAGGGGCTACTGCTCAAAGCTGCTGATTGTACATCCAGATACCATTTGTCTGCATGGCCGAACCCCAGTTTGCTCAGTGTATTACTGTTGCTACTATGTTTTGTCTTTTTTAAGAACTCTTTTTGGGTTGGTCGACAGCAATCGTTGGTTATGTGGTTCATGGTTCACCTCTCTCCTCACAAAGGCAGCATTCACTGTTTGTTTGGGTTCTTTTGATTTTTGCCTTGACATAGTTTTTCCTGATCCATTTATTTGGGGCTACGATGATGATCCATTTTATTTCTCATTACAGACTTCCTTTGCATAGCCATGTCTATGATCTGTCGCCTGCAATATCCTGTATCTCTCCTTTGAATTCATCATCTATTTGTTTTTCTATTCCCGTTTTCTTTCCTTGTTTGCTATGCTGCTCCTTCGTTTGCTACTTTTTTGTTCTTCGTTGCACTGCGCTTTTTATAATGTCATCACTTTTCTTCTTCTTCTTCTTCTTCTTCTTCTTCTTTTTCTTCTTCTTCTTCTTCTTCTTCTTCTTCTTCTTCTTCTTCTTCTTCTTTATTTTTTGTTGTTCTCTGATTTCTTCTCTCTCTTTTTATCCCTTCATCTCCATTTTCATACTCCTCCTCCCTCTTCTTCAGGGTGGAGTCACTTTTCACCCGTTTGTCGAGGATGGGCTGTTTTTCAGCTAATGTGTCTCTACAATGAAATACTCTATATTGGTCAAACAAAAATGAAGCTGAAAATTACTGAGAAGTCGGTGGTGGAATACGTAAACGTTTATGTGGAATAAATAGTTAGAGGCATACAGACAGTTCTTGTCATGATCGTTGGCACCCTTGGATGTTTGGAATAATCTGTACCATATCTCCAGAAATAAACAGAAATCTACAGAATCATTTTTATCTCTTATTTATTCCGTCTTGGTGCTTCCCTGGCTCTTACTTAAAAGTTCATTATTCCAGCAATTTAGAATTTCGGTTCGGTGAGCTACAATTTGATGAAGAATAAAAGCATTTTAATCCAACAGGCATATGTATTACTTTTCTGAGGAAATTTTTGAATTTACTTCAAATAATGACAAATAACTCCACTCACTTTTGTCGAAAAAGATATGCGACAGAAACCCTCGAAGCTTGTATATATTTGTTTTACTGTCACAGACATTGGTTTATTACATAAGAATAATGATTGGAGGAAATTCTGATATAAAAATGTGTTGTTTCTAATGTTTAAACTGGCAAGTATCGTCTCTGGGAAGTTGTTTACGGTGTAAGCAATGGGAGATAATCAGGTTTTCAACAAGCTCAAATAATTACAAATTATATCATGTAAAAATAACCAAAACAGTGAGTGTTCAAAATTTTCACGGTGTTTGTTGTAAGGGCATTCAATGGTCAGTTACAACAGAATGCAAGTATTAAATCTGATAAAAATGACGTGAAAAAAATCCAAGAGTAAAATGAGGGATGCCTTTTATCTAAATGAATTCTCCCATTACTTTTGATAGGACTGCCTACTCAAGAAGCTCGCAGACTCCAGGCTTTCGAGAGGATTACCTTTTCGCAAAGTTCCTGGACACCAGTAATAACTTTGAGCACCTCAGATGTTGGGGATCACTGGTATACACAAATGGACCAGTTTTTCCCCCCGTTTTCGGAATATGAATCCACTCCCTCCGAGTATATATCTAAATATTTATGGACACACACACAACCACACTCACACACACACGCATTCATATATATATAATATGAAAAGCTTCACAACTTAAAACACTAAAATTTAAATTCAAAATTGTTTTTGCGCCACTTCGGTCACTCATTTTCCAATATCTGTTAACGTAATTAATGTAATTTTCTTCAATGTCTGTTTCACATAAACTTTGAGATTATGGTTCTATGTGTAAATCTTTCCTTATTGGAATCATCAGTTGTTTATCATGTAGCTGTTTCGAGGATTTGAAAATAAAACAGTTATATTAAGATGACACCCTAGCAATATTTATCAAAGACCACCTTCCTTTCAGCCAAGATTTTGATAAAAAATGATGTCATACTTCATGCTGTTTGTTAATTCACATAGGGTATTATCATAATGAATTGTATATGTTTTTTTTTAATACTACACATCATTTTGTAAACACGGGGCTTACTTACGTAGGTTACCCCAAAAACGTATTTAACGATGAGGGATCAGGGAGTATAACAACATATGAATTTATGAAGAAATCCACCCGAAAACACTGAAAAAATAACTCTATTCCAGCATATAATGGACACGGAACAATGGACAGAACATCACGAATAACCAATTCGAAGGCTTCCCAGAAATTACTCCGAGAGATGTGAAGCAAGCCATCAAACCATCAAAAAAAGGAAAGGTACCCTGATCAGTTAATATCACCATCTATCTACTTAAATAACTGAGAGAACCATCACCAGAAAAATAGCTCAATTATTCTACTCAAACTTAAATGCCTGCAAACAGAGTGAAGGTCCCCGACCATTTTAACACAGAAATCACAATGTTATATCAAAAAAGGGAATCCAAAAGATCTAAACAACAACAGGTCAATAAGTCAACACGACTGCATCTACAAATGTTCAACCAATTGAGTCACGGAATCATCTGGTTTCGCTACACAATCATTAACCATCACCATTCGATAAATCGTTTAAAAGATAAAGCAGCAGGGTACAAAATGTCGATCGCTGTAGCATTTGTTGACTTCAAGAAGATGAAAATCCACAGGGTCAGTGATGCTATCATAAAAAAGCGTAGATCCTGCATATGTTGAAGATCTACTGACACAGCTGTTCCTTTATCAGGCAACATAAGAACTCGGAACCCACACAGCTTGAGAAAGGGGTAAGACAAGCCGATAACAGGTCGTTCGAACCCTGTCTCGACATGGTCTTCTGGAATTCGGAAAATTAAGGAATCAGAATTGACTGTGAATACCTGAGTAAGCTCAGATTTGCCGACGACATCGTCCTGTTAGCTGAGAAACTTCAAAATCTCTAAAAAAAATCCTACACGAACTGAACGAAGATAGTTGGTCTCCATATGAAACAAAGGTCACATGCATTAGGCATTTTGAGGACAAAGACACAATGATCAATATTGAAAAAACAGAGCAAAAGAAAGTGGACCTACTTATTACACATACTTACAATAATGAATCTCAATGAAATCATCAAAAGAAGAAATCAAGCGAAGAATCACTTAACAAAGATATCCTGTTGGTGTTAAAAAAAACGATGAACAACCAACGTATACCCTCGATATTCACTTATGGGGCTAAAATATAGAAACAAAAGATACAACTTCAAACTGAAAACCATGCATTGTGCAAAGGAGAGAATCATGTTCAACATCATATGGAGAGATCACAAGAGAGATCATTATATTAAAAAATAACAGGGGTCAGAGATATCATAGAAACCATCAGAAATGGAAATGAACTGACAAACGCTGGACATCACGACTCACAACGCAGATCCCGAGTTCAAAAGTGAGACCAGCAAAAAATAAAATGGCACGGACAAGTAGAGAATTTCAAAATGTATTGGCTCTATGATGCCTGCGATAGTGAAGTCTAGCTAATCTTGAGGAAGCACTCTATCCAACGACAAATGCAAAAAGACTAATGATGATGATGATGATGATGATGATAAGTTCAATCTATTCATGCAAATTCTTATATCTACACATAAAAGCTTTATTAACGTTTACACGAGTCTCAAAATTACAGGAGGTAACGTGTAAGGACTGAAGTCACTGTTATCTTGTAATGGGTAAAAGTTATTATCTTGCAATGGGTGACAATTATAGTACACCACCTTTTGCTGAAAACGAGTAAAATCGTTAATCTTAAACCCTCATCTTCAATGGGATCCAAGTGAAGACACTGCAAGCAAACACCCTGACAACCATATTTCAAGTGGTATACACTTAGCTTACGTAAACATTAGATTGGTGATTCACAAAGGAAAATCTGTTGATGATTAAATCTCTCACGCGATGTTCATTATAATCTTTAGTTTTATGGGATTGTATCATTTCCACATTTGCAAAGGCTTTTGTTTATGAGGGTTTGCATGTCTATGTGAGAGTTTGCATTCGCGTGCATGGTGCGCATGCGTGTCTTTGTTTAAACTACGCCAAAAGCAAAGAAACACCTTAGAAAAATAAGGAAAAACTTTCAAGGAACAAAAGACTCAGAAATTGTTAGACGATCCCTTCTTGTCTGTGTGACCCTTTCCCCTCTTTGCCCCCCCCCCTCTCTCTCTCTCTCTCTCACACACACACACACACACACACACATGCATACGCACACTGACCCACACATGCTTTTGTGGTTGAATCCAAAAATCTCTTACTCCTGAGGAAAAGGAGTTCATTATTTTTTCCTTTCGTTCTTTCCTATTTTCGATACTATTTAAATAATTTCTTGACATTTCCCATCCCCTATCTTTTTTTTCATTTTTGAAATGTTCTCCGTTCAAGAAACACTTCCTGCTCATCCCTTTCAATAATCATCTTTTTATCAAAATCGTTTTTCGTTTTTTTTTTTTGCTTTTTTTTATTTTAAAGCACTTTAATTTGCTCTTAAATTCAAGAGAGAGAGAGGGGGAGAGAAAGAGAGAGTGTGGGAGAGAGGGGGATAGAAAGAGAGTGTGGGAGAGAGGGGAAACGAAAAAATTCTCTTCAAATATTAAGTGAAAGTGAGTTCTTATCCGACAAGTGACTCAGCTAATCATCTTTTTCTTGGGCTATAAAAGACACCGTCTTTGACGAATTTCTACCATCAAAGGAAAGAGACCAACAACGAGAAACAGCTAGACAACTCCAGAGTTTACAACACTTCCAACTATCAACCATGTATCGTCCAGTTCTTGCTCTGGTCTTCCTTGCTGGGGTTGTCCTTTGCCAATATCCAGTCAATATCGTAGACCTATGTAAAGCCATTCCAGGTAAAATGGGTTCCCACTTCGTGAGAGATCCACGTAATTGCAGTCGTATTTACAATTGTGATGGGGACATGTCTTTCCCAATTTTGATGAGTTGTGGTATTGGTCTGCATTTCTCCCAATCTCAACAGGTCTGTGTCAACAAAAATAGCGAATATGACGACTGCAGGAAAAGCGTCTATCCTGGAAAATATAGTAAGTGAATTATTTTGACTTCTTTTATATCTGAAACTTTGAATCAAATGGAATCCAGACCCCCCCCCCTAAATTGATTCAAGTCAAACGTGCATATTTTCAGATTACACTGAGACCAACTTTCGATTCAATTAATAGGTTTTTCGTATTTAGTGATAGTATTTCTTAACAATATTAGAAATTGTAAACTACAAACTGTCAGCAAAGCTCTCAACATATGTTTCTTCAGTAATCAAATTTGGCTGCTTGGTTGTCTGCCAACCTGCCTGGCTGGCTATATATAAATGTGAGTACAGGCTGCACCAATGGAGCAAGAGGGCTGAAAGTTTCAGCATTTACTTTTAATCATGTCTCAAAAATACGAGATGCTTTAAAATCACCCTTGAATAGGTCTTTGTTGGAGACAGGTCAATTTATAATGTTAGTCTATGCCGAATAGATCCTTTAGTCTATGTCCAGCAGCATTCAGGTTTATTTTTTTGAAACTGCAAACTTTTTTCAAATGATCACAACCCAACAAAAAAGTTAGTCATGTGACGGCTTTCATTAGGTTACCAAACACCTGTTCTTTTATATAGTTAAAGTGATATGAACAATACTTCTAATCCTTGTTTTGATTATATGCAGTTTTGATGACAGTGAATTGAGAAAATTTGATTTCAATCAATTTTAAGGTCCTTATTCTACATTTGATCCAAAACATTTCTTAACTTCTAACTTTAAAATTCTGATCCTTCCACCCAATCATTATTCATTTATTTACTATCTAATCACTGTCAACAATTCCTGAGCATATTTCAATTTTTATGAGGTGATTTCTTCGAGCAAACGCATCTGAGTGTAAGATTTCATTGTTTTGATTAGTGGAGATGAGATATAATCAGCTAAATTGTTCCCTGTGAGTTAAAGAGTCTTTTGTAACAGAAAAAAACAACTATTCATTACAATAATATATTTATTTGAGAGCTTAGCATAGCTTTGTGAACGTGTTAGTTATGAGGATTTCCAGTTGTTTTACACTATTCCAAATTAATTCATTCTAAAGCTAAACATCCCCATTGATTGATGTCACTTGCAGAACAATAACTTCAGGGTGCAAATAATCTTTTTCGGTTCTTCATCTTTGTACTGGTTGAACAGTTCTACGGCGATCGAAGTGGTTTGACACGTTAATTAGCGATCTGTTACCTGTTCATTCCTGGTTTCCAAATCGACGTTCGTCTCCCCCATAGACTTCTTGACAATATCCAGGGTGTTTTGGAAGAAGAGAAAAGATCAATGAAAAAAATATATAGATGGCCAAGATTTGTTTTGGGTGAATGCCAATTTCCCAGTGAGTGAGCAACGCAAGATGATCTCAGCGTCCAATAATTGATCATCCCCAATGCCATCAGATGATGTTACATAATGGTTTCTGTTGAGTAACTAACCCAATCTTTTTCTTTTAATTTTCAAACTAATTTTCAAATCCCCACGAAAAATCAATGGATATCTATACATTCTTATGGGGTGATCTTTTTAGAAAATAAACAATTGAACCCGTTCATGTGGAAGAGTCCATTGTTTAAAATGGTGGTTTCCAGGTGAAGAATTAGAAAAATGTTTTTTTCAAATGGAAGATTCCATGGTTACTTACAAAGAAACAGAAAAATCACTCAGTTCATTGATTCAATCTTTCTTTCACATGAATAGTTTGTGTTCATGATCTCATCATTATGCACCATCTTTTGTGGTGACTGGATTCATTGAAAATAAATGAACAAAACGGACGTACTGAGTGGCAGAACGGAAAACAACTCGTAAAAACTCTGGAAGGAACAGTTTGTGTTCACTTCGCACGAATGGCCTCGCAGAAAGTATGACTCCATCTTTCACACTTGCTATCGGCGAAAGAGTGCAGTGTGAAGTGATTGAAGCCATTGTATTATGCAAGGAAGACTAAAACCATTGTCAGCTTAAGGCAATCACTTATTCAAGTGATCAAATTAACATCATTATGTGTACAGAATCAAGAACTAAAAGAACTGGAATAACCATTAATCTCGGGGATTTAGAAAAGAATCCTATTTTGGTCAAGTTCAGTAAGAACTCGACCAAAATAGCATTCTTCTCTATTTAGGACAATCACCAAATGCAGATCAGAAAAGCGGTCAGAAAATTGTATTTTTAGGGGGAGAAATGTGTTTTTCACGAGTCAATAACTTGAGATTACTCACTTCCATGTCGTTGGTCATGCTAAGGGCCACTGAATATTGTGACACGAGTTTGTTTCATTTCCACATGAATCAACGAAACTGAACTTATTCAAACGGAATTTGCAATACAATCGTTACAAGTTTTCCAAAGAGAAAGAAATCTTTTTTATTAAAAGGCTTATCTGTTTTTCTCATCGAGAATCAGAAAATTCAATGAATCTTTCTTTTTTAGAAACCGACTTTCTAAAACTATCCACAGCGGTCAACAAAAGTTTATTCGATTTCAAATGATTCTGAGTTGGTGGCTGACTATGAATGTGTCAAGCGTGCTGAGAGCAGTAAAGGATTCAAAGGGGTGAAAAAATGTATTCCCTACTATATCTATTAAAAAAAAATTTCATTTTCCCACTTAGATTAGAGGGGTCTTTTTACAATGTAAGATCTTACTAAATGTTTTTGGGGGGAGATTGCTCACGCTTGTTTTCTATCCAGAATTTTTTATGCAATAAGCGATGAGAGAAGTACATTATCCATTGGTCAACCCATCGCCCAATTTTAATCGATCATCCCCAACACGACACACAACAAAAAGAAGTTGGACATATGATTAACCAGATCTGTTTATTTTCTTCTTTTTAGATGACCCTCTCTGTAGACCCCGACCAAGTGGAGTCAACAGAGACCCAACAAGCTGCAATCGTTTCATCCCCTGTTGGAAAGGCAACTCATTCCCTTCAATGGGTTGTCAAGGAAATTTGGAATTCAGTTTTATGAAAGAACGATGTGTGGAACCAGGAACAGCTGACTGCTTTAGGCGTCAAGGTTAATAAATTCTATCTGAAAGGGTCAGTTCATTTTTACACATATTCACATTCTAAGTGATCATCGAAAGGGGGCAACATTATCTTTGTTACTTGGGAAAATGTCAAAGTGTGATATTTCTGGATTTGGTACTTTAGGGTGCAGTCATTCGGAAGTTTAGCTCGGCCGTCTGGTCAGCAAACCTATTTTGGCGTCTGCATATTTGGCGACCGACTTTTCCGCATTAAGAATATTCTTGATTGTAAATTTGCCTCTATAAACAGTCTCAATAAAACAGAATTACAATATATCTATGTGAGTGTATAAAGAAATGGAAATTTCAGTCCGACAGAATGGATTATAAATTACGCTGCATTGTATACAAAGTCATCTGAAATGATTTCCTGTCGTTACGCCGTTAATATATCATTCAATTTAAACAACTTAAATGGAATAAACAATTTTAGAAAATGGGTCAGCAGCAGGAATCGAACTAGCCACCGATATGTAGCCGCTACAACGTAGCAATGCACGTACATTGTGCTAAATAGCCTGCTGATAAAGCAAAGGCCGAATTACTGCTTTCCACCCTAATTCTCATCTCGTTTATTCTTGGTCTTTTTTGGCCTCTTCCAACGTGACAGAATGTATTAAAAAAGTGGACATTTATAATTCATTCTGTCGAACCAAAATGTTCAAATATATATATATATATATATATATATATATGTGTGTGTGTGTGTGTGTGTGTGTGTGTGTGTGTATTGTAGACTATATCTATCTATCTATCTATCTCTCTCTCTCTCTCTCTCTCTATATATATATATATATATATATATATATATTCTAAACTATGTATATATATAGTAGACTGGGGATTTGCTACACAAACACGTTCATGTTTCTACCCTGTCTCGACTTCTTCAGGCGAATGATTAGGCATATTTTTGATTCCTGTTTAGAAAATTGGGCAGTCTCGATTCAGCCGAGATGTCGGATCGAATCGGTCTGTATGTTTACATTTTATGTTTTTAGATATTTAGATTTCAAGAATATAGGACTGTACCGGGATGACAGCCTATCAATCGTAGAAAATGACAAGGTGCAAAAATGCATGAACATTAAAAGATGTATCATAAAATAAAAGAAAAAAATGATCTTCAAAGTCAAAATCAAGGTTAATGTTAAAATTATACACTCCAATGTAACTTTTAATTTGAAAAACAACACCTATGTACCATATGGAAATGGAAATTGTGATTAAGTACCTCAACACCCAAGCTCTAACCACCCAAATATAATCGTTAAAAAGATCCCCAAATCTATAGAAACGAGACTGACACAGAATTCTTCAAATGAAATAATATTTAACTAAATTAGAAATGACTATACTAGAGCCTTAAAGAATAGTGGTTTCATTGAAAGAACTTCAAATATGATATTTTTAAAGTGAAATCCAAGAGCAAAAAACCAAGTAACAACGAAAAAAATAGAGGTAAAAAGATCATCTGGCGTAAACTACCGTTTAACCTACAAGTGAAAAGTAACTTTAGTAAAACATTCATTCAATAAATACAAAAACACCCCCCCCCCCAGCAACCCACTAAGTGAAATATTCAACAAGAACAAACTGAAAATTAGATTTAGTTGCTGGGAAAATCTTAATACATGCATCACAAAACATAAGAATGAAGTAATTAGAATGAATGCTCACAATAGAAGCATAAATAAACAAGACTGCACCTGTACAAACAGAAATAATTGCCCTCTGCAAAACAATGTCTCAAATGAAATATCACATACAAAGCAAAAATATCAACCAAGGACACACCCCTACAAGTGGAATATTACATAGGAATATCGGAAACGCCCCTCAAAGTTGGGTTAACTAAACATATATCATCCATATCATACTAATGAAATATATAAACGTAGTATTTCATTATCTACATATTACTGGAAAATGCTCGGTGGAAATTCCAGATCAACAGTAAAATTGAAAAAATTAAAATAGACACATATATGCAAAAATATTTAAATTCCTAGGCACTTATGTCCAAATGGGGAATTAAAATGAAGAAAAAAAATAGTTTTGCAAAAAAAAATCCCAAAAAACAGATTTATTTCATAGAAAAATGAAATACCGTTAAAATGCCAACTTCGCTCAAAATTTTTGTTAACAAACATTACTTGATAACCCATGCATAGATACACAAACAATAACTAACATAAATATTTTATTCACAAAGTCATCTCAAGGAACTACCTAATCAACATAATTACCTAAAACAAAAGGGGGGTAGACTAAGATAAGCACGCAACCCACTATGGTCATAAAGGATCTTAGCGTGGGGAAATGAATCTAAGATATCTAAGTAAAAATAAAACATTGCTATAAAGAACACACAAAACCAGCAACCAATTACTGATACCTCAAACATACCATACCCCATAGCATGTAATTCATAACCACCAGCAAAAAGACATAAACTACAGATCTAACAAATCAAAAGAAACAAAAAAAAACTCATCCCACCGAGTACCACCCACAGAAAATTTCCCCAAATCTCCCAAACAGGAATCTAAAATATACCTAATCATTCGCCCGAAGGAGCCCAAACTGGGCAGAAACATAAACGTCTTTGTGTATTGAATCCTCACTCTACTATATTTCCTGCTCTACTTTAATCAAAATAAACATTCAAAGCTAAATGAATCGAGCACTCTATGAAATAAACCCAGCATACATCGGATATTGCATCATATTATATTATGCTATATTGCTTCCCTGTTTTGTATTATATATATATATATATATATATATATATATATATATATATATATATATATATTCTAGACTATATATATGCGTATATATAAACAAAACTATAAGTATATATATTTTTCTAGAAAGTATATATATATATATATATATATATATATATATATATATATATGGATAGATATAGATATATAGATATATATATATATATATATTAGACTGTATATATTCATGTATGACAAAGATTGGAAGGGGTGTAATTCAAAAAACAGAATGAGTTTGAAGTAAACAACATTGATAAAAAGAAAAGCTCACACTGTAATTGTTACAGCTGGAATGTGAATATATCAAGTTTGTAGGCGTTCAATTTTAAATCAAAAAACATGAAAGGCTTTTTTATTTGTTTCGTGAAGAATCATCTAACAGCCGAAATCTTTTGAAATTTTGAAGTACACGTGTATTTAACAGAAAAATTGACGTCTTCTATTTCGTCAGTAGCTGCTACTACCACGGTCTTTGAGCTAACTCCCAATTCCTGTGAAAATTTGAGTGTGTGTGTGTGTGTGTGTGTGTGTGTGAGTGTGTGTGTGTGTGTGTTGTAATAATTCAAAGAGGATATCCTCTGTACTCAAAAAGAAGCTTGGTACTATTCATTCATTTTTTTTCTTGACTGCCCAGTTAACATTTAGAGGAAATGATTTTGATAACTCAGACTTTGTACATCAACATCGATGATTTTCGTTCTTTTATTATATACAACAGAAGACGATTGATACAAAATAAAATGAGCCGATATATATATATATATATATATATATATATATATATATATATATATATATATATATATATATATATATATATATATATATATATATATATATATATATATATTACTGGAAACTCTTTTATTTTAGAACTGCCAAATGCTCAGTACCAAGGGAAATCTGCTACAGTTTTCTAATGATAAAAAATTTGTCAATGGGAAAATTTGTTTCAGACTTTTCTTCATCAGAAAAAAAAAACGGAGACTCATCGGTGTAAACTTAAACACACACCTAAAAAGTGTAAATATAATTCATCAAATTTTTATTTTCTTCCAGCGTTTCTGGCGTCGTCGGTGATTCTGTTGAAGGCATTCGTGTTTCAACTTTCGATTTTCTCTTGCTCAAAATACGTTGAAAATGGAAGAATAAAATCTTTGAAAATATCTTTTGAGTTTTGTTTCTTTTATTTTTTTCATTTTTTTAAAAATCTTTTTCTATTGTCCACTTTTATTTTTGGTCAAAAGTTTTAAAAAAAGTTAATGAGTTAAAACATTATAATTGGCTGTCCAGACATGTATCTACCTATACAATGAACAGAGTAATTTTTTCTATTTTTCTGTCCGTAATGATGGGCTGTTCCACTTGGGTAACAGTTTTTTACTGATAAAACATCTTTAACCCACAATTTAAAACGATGGAATTTTCCATTTAAAAGAGTTCCATGGATTTTTCCCGCTGAAATCTTTTCATGGAAATTCAGATCTACGAGTGAAAAAAAAATCAGTTAGTCGCGTCATCAACGCTATTTCTCTTGTGATTTTTCTTTTTTTGCAGAAATAATGGATACTGACAGTCACTTATTATTATGCAATAGTATGTATGAGGGGGACACAGTGTTGTGTGTGTCTGCATATGTATGTGTGTGTTTGCACCTGGGTTTATGAGAGTATGTGCCTGTGTAAATATTTAGATAATACTCTCATTTCTAGACTCCCTATCAATTAAATGTTACATGTTCATCTCTAAAACAACTTACAGTGATTCTCTTTATGAGGGTTCTCTCGATAATACCTTGTGCTAAAGTTGACATCAAATTAACATATAGGGTGTGTCAAAAAGGACGCAAACCAAAAGATAAGGAGGTAAAATTTACGCTCACTTAAATCTTAAGTAACAATATAAGTCATGTGGCAACTACTCAGTGACGGCAGCATTTATAAATTGAAATTATTGCATAATGCAGTAGCCTCATTCAAGCATCCATCATAGTGTGTTGTGTCTGTTGTATTTTTTCAAATGTTATGAAACGGGTACAAACCTGCATCAATCGCAAAGTCGAAATATTTGTGTAATTAGCATCTCTTCGAAATTATTGTGTTCAAAAATAGTTTATTGATTGAAAATAGTTCAAGTACAAGCAAGAAGAAAGAAAGTTTAAAAAACAAAAAAGTATCGAGGATTGTTTATTCCGACTAAGTTACATCCTTGCATCTTCACACACACACCAAAGGGGCTTAATGGCTATGGTAGGGGATTCATTTTGAAAGTGATATTGGTAAAAATC
Source organism: Thysanoteuthis rhombus (assembly GCA_963457665.1). NCBI lineage: Eukaryota > Metazoa > Mollusca > Cephalopoda > Oegopsida > Thysanoteuthidae > Thysanoteuthis > Thysanoteuthis major. Next base: position 394,014 of record OY735205.1, on the reverse strand, counting down.
TTTTAATTACATCACTCGATTATTCTTCTGTTAGCAGGATAAAGAATAGAAATGTGTATACACACGCCCCTAGGATGTAATTTACGATAGAAGTTCACCAAATGAAGACACGATGCTTACTTTTAATATATCTAGAGGTGCTTTTTCTTTCTTAACTAAAAACGTTTTACAAAGGTTTACTCTATTTTCTATTCACATTGTGACCAGAAGACAGCGTATTAGTTTCTGCCAGTAGTTCCTAAACAAAATGAAATCGAAATGCTCTGTCATCACCCGTCTGGTCATATGAAAGACAGGAAGAAAAAGAAAGGAAGAACGGAAAAGTCAGAAAAGAATGATGGTAATAGCTGTCATAAGACTTTATCTGTTAAAAGGAGATTCTATTTTCAATAGAATGCATTTACAGTTTCCATTTAGGGATAAACTGCAATTTTGAAAAAGAAGAAAAAGTTCTGGGATGTAGAAATTTTAAAAAGACGAACAGAATCAATTGGACGTCGACAAAAGATTGTTTCGGATTTCAATAGATTCCGCTTTTCCTCAAAACTACATGGAAATTCTCTGAAAACCTTTGAAGATATCGTTTTGAAAGACAGACCGAAGAACGAGAGGATAGAAAGACACTGGGTAATACTTATACAATTCTAACTTCGTTGACAGAGGTCATAAACAGATCTTCACGTGTCCATATATTTGCCAACCCTTATGGATCATAAAGTGATGAGCAAACTCAGAGTGAATGGTTCACGAAACCCGAACGGCATTATGAAATGTTTGCTTACTCAGATGATACCAAGTATATGAATATTACGGAGGAAATTTTGTCTATCCAGATGAAATTGCAGAAATAGAGGAGGTTATATCTCTTAGCTTAGAAATAATAATGGTAGGAATCCATTGGTTCTTCATTGTACTTATCTCGTCGTTACAGAATCCCCTCTCTTCATCAAACACTCATTTTCTACACTCTCATACCAATCATTTTCATACCTACAATACTTTTTGCCAAACTGTTGTCTTCTATTATCACATGGACAGTAATTTTGGCATCCTCCTTAATTATTTCGTTCCAAACGCTTTGGCAATGATGAGAGCCTCCAATGATGTAGTCATCCATAAGCTTCTAGCACCTGTCAGCAGACAGTTAGTCACACTTTTCCTTTATAAGGCTGTCGAATGCTTGTAAGTATCCTTTGGTGTGTGACACGTGTTGGAATCATGACTCAAAGATTTTTAGTGGAGTTGGGATTAGGACGTATCTTCTTCTTTTCAAGTATTTTTGTGTGATTTTCGATGGTTACTTTGGTTCTAATTCAATCTTTTCATCGACAGATGAAAGGCAAAAGGAATTTTGAGTTCGTATATCAGTATGCTAATATAACAGATTCAGTCATTGACTACTGGAATGTTTTCGTCTAATTAACTTCATCTCTGTTTCGTTTGCGTACCAACTAAATCAAATATATTTCTCAGTGTGTGGTCGTACAATAAAGTTTTAGAACCACAGAAGCTACCTAATAACTGATTTGATTTTTCTAATTCCAATTCTTCTGCTGACAGGACCAAATTTAACATTAATTGGCCCCAGTGCCTAACATTTCTTGAGAGCCCTCTTATCTGTATATTTAGCAATTCTTTTTCAGCAAATCAAAACAAAAATGAAATATCATAAAACTATGATGCTTAAGTTCTTCGTGGACCAATAACACTGGTCAGTACCAAATTTTCATTCAGACATATGTTGTTGTGTGCATTATGTATTTTTATACAAATCCAGAAATATAATCCATTTCCTTCAATCATATTAAGATAAAAGCTGTATTTTAGCATATAATCCCAACAGAATACCTTTGCATAGTATCATTTTCGTATATACATATTTTTCTGCATTATGATGAGATCATCAAAAGAAGAAATCAAGCGAAGAATCACTCTAGGTAAGCAACCAATGCATGCTCCCAATAGTTACTTATGGCGCTGAAACATGGAACCTAACCAAGATACTGACCCTCAAACTGAGAGCCATCCAACATACACATAGAAGAATCATGCTGATCCTTACATGGAAATACAATAGGTGAGCACAACATATCAGGAAGAATACATCCTAAATATCATAGATTCCATTAGAAAACTCAAATAGCAATGGGCTGGTCATGCTGCAATGATGTAAGACAAACGATGGACATCAATTCTCACTCTATTGATCCCCAGAGATCACATGCGCAACCGAGGCTGGCAGAATACAAAATTGAGAGACAAATTCAGAAAGTAATGGCTCCACGACGCCCATGATCGATATTTGATGATGAGATATGTAATTAAAAAATGAATCAAAACTGCAAAGTACGATAGGTTGGGACATTGCTTCTTTTTAAGGAAGAAACTTTTTTTCTTGTACAGATGTAAATAAAAGTTATTTCAATATCCTTTTCCATTAATCTTTACTAGCAGTAGTTGTGGAAATTCAACGAGTTATTTTGAAAACTATAAGTTTATATGCTATTTCTCAGATTTATGACGGGGGCAGTGTTAAGAATATATATATATATATATATATATATATATATATATATATATATATGTGTGTGTGTGTGTGTGTGTGTGTGTGTGTGTGTGCGTGTGTGTGTGTGTGTGTACTGCTAATCTCAGAACAAAAAAAGACCACATCCAATTCTGCTCACACCAGAATCCCAGAAAAAAATCTGGAAGAGTTATAGGCCTCTCCCTATGATTTTCAAGAATATATAGCCCCTAATTCCTACAAAATAGAAATGTAGCGTATAGAATAAATATTCAAGAACACCCAATACCCGAGCAGTTTTCTCTCATTGTTTATTTGATCAATTCACTTGATAGATAGATAGATAGATAGATATACGTATATATCAGGATGTGAGAATGGTTTATTACACACACACACACAACATGCACACACATATGTGGGGTTTCTGTGGGGGGTGGTCCCACAAACTATACTAAGCCCAGCTGTGGTTCTGGGTTAGTAAAAGAAGGCAACAAAACGGAATTTTGTTTATATGTTTTATATAGAATATTGATTATCAATATCTCTGGAGACGGGAAATGCCTATTCGCAGTTGAAAAGAGAGGAAGCCGATTATCATCTAAGTCAAAATGACGACTGGTCTCTCATATCACGAACGGTAGTCTACTGAATGGTAGCAGCGGTTGACGGTTACTAAGGGTGGACGGCTGACACGAGAGAGAGCTGGCAACGACTCTCTTCTCCAAACCCAAATTTTACTCTGACTGCTTGTTACGAAAGTCCTTCCTATTTAAGCCCTTGGTATCGACACTGTATCTCTTGTAATTGACTTCCCTTATCTCTCCCTCTCCTGCCATCTCGACCTTTCCGGAAAAACCCAAAACATTGATCCTCATTCATCTCGCGACGCAGGTCTGTTCAATATCATAAATTAGTCTCCCCCTCTCCCAAGGACTCTGCAAATAACTTTTCTTTTATAAGCTTTTACTCTCTCTCTCTTTAGACCCCAAATACTGGCCCTTATATCTGGTTTTGTTTTTGAACCCCAGGACTTGACAGATGACACTAGATTGAAAAAGTACAGATAACTCAACTTCCTATGACATGGTCATCGAATCGGGAACAAAACCTTTTTCCAAAAGCATTTGTTTTTGCAACCCAGGACTTGACAGATGACACCAGATTGAAAAAGCACAGGTGACCCAACTTCCTATGACATCTCGAAAAACACATCATCCCCTTTAACACAGATAACTCCTTTTTGTAATAACAATAGTAATTACTGGTAATAACCATAGTAATTTTTGGAAACAGCCATAGTAATTTTCAGGACACGGGGGACTCCTGGCCCCCTAGTGTCACACATACACTGCTAAAACTTTTCAATACTAAATAATTTCCAAAAGTGATTAAGGTCTAATAAACTAAAACCAGAAAAATAATCTGCTAGGATATTTCTTTTTTTCATCATGGCAATGACTTATTGCATTCTTCAAAGAGTGAAGAAGTAGTCACCAACGTAGTCGATAATCTATTCATTGGATAGAAAATGTGGAATTCACTAAGAAAATCAACAAAGTGACTTTTCGAAATTGTCAAATTACATAGATAGATAAAGATTTTTGGGGTGAAGATTAGGAAAAATTTCACGCTGCAAAATCTCATCAAATAATTGAAAAGTCTGACTCATCAGAATGCAATAAATATTTTTATTCACTCTGGTGCTTCCTTGGTCTTCAATCGAAATTTCATTAATGCAGCAACTGAGAAACTACAATATAGTGAAATTAAAAGAATATTAATTTAACAGGTTTATGTTCCGATTTATTTCCCTCGGGAGTTAGTAGTGAAGCAAGCCATCAAACCATCGAAAAAAGACAGGTATCTGGAACAAAAAAAAATCAATTTAGCTTAAACTCCAATGCCTGCAAACACAGTAAAAATCCCCGAACATTTGAACACTGCGATCCTAATGTTATTTTATAGAAATAGAAATCCGAAAAAATGTAAATAACTACGGACCAAAAAGCCAACCCAAAGTTTTTACGAAATTGATCAGCAACCAATTCACTTCAGGAAACGCTACTTATCTCCATTCTGTAAATCAACTAAAAGAGAAAATACAAAATGTCACTCGCTGTAGCATTTCTTGATTTCAAAAAGCCTCTTTAAAATTCCAAAAGTCATCGATGCTATCTTAACAAGACGTTGACCCCGTTTATGCCAGAGTCTTACAACATATCTATTGATACATTTGATCTATTATCAGGCAAAAGAAAGACTCAGAGCCCGTCCAGCTTAAAAATGGTGTAAGACGAAGCGATACCATCTCCCTCAACAACTTCATAGCCTACCATGAGATCTTCCAGAACTCAGACCATGGAGATAAAGGAATTGGAATTGTCGGTGAATATGTAAGTAAAGTCAGATTTGCAGATGACATCATCGTTTTAGCTGAGAACTTTCATAATCTCCAATTGATGCTGGACAGAATAAATGAAGAGAGCAAGAAAGTGGGTCTTCACATGAACTTCAGTAAAATGAATGTAACGTGCAACAGATACTTTTAGAATAAAAACACAACGACCAACATAGAAAGCACAAAGCAAAGTGGACCTATTTACTTCATTTACTTCATTTAACAAATCTCGATGAAATCCTCAAAAGAAGTTGGAATAGAGCAAAGAATCACTCGAGCTTGGCAAGCTTTCGTTAGGGCAAGTACAATCTGTGGAAACAAAAAAATATTAGTCAGTTCTAAAAAATAATCTACAACCAATGCATACTCTCGATAGTCACCTATGGAGCTGAAATATGGAAGCAAAAAATTGACCCGAGAAACGCACAAAGGACATGGAGAGATAACAAGAGAGTTCATTATTTTTTTAAAAATCAGAAATTACATAGAAACCATCAGAGATGGAAATGGGTTGGCCATGTTGCATGAATATCGGACACATTGATCCCTGGAGATCATGTGCGACCCTGAGACCGGCAAAAAATAAAGTGGCCTGGACAAGTAGACAAGTGCAGAAAGTATAGGCCCTGTGACACCCATGATAATGAGGTATGGCGAATCTTTAGACGGGTCTCTTTCCCACGGAGGGCACTGAAAGGATGGTGAGAATGATATAAAAAGTTTACAAATTTCTACTCATGGAAGCGTTATCTCCGTACTAGCTGAGATACTCGGCGTTGGTGGGGTGAAAATCTCTGAACACAACACTGGGAAAGAAATAATATTTCATAGAGATCTCATAAAAACACCGTTCAGCAAACGTAGCCCTTCTTAAACCCTCGAAGAATATTTTTTCTGAAAACTGAGAATTCATTCGATCACTTTTTGCGTTAAATTTTTCGGTTTGGATTTGGATTAGGGATAGATTGAGGTCATTGTTTTTACTCTGAGAAAAACATGTTTTATTGTCGGTTTAGGGTTAAATTCATAAAAAGATTCCGCCAAACTAGTATTAACATAGATAGAAGAAGAGATTAACGTCAATGGTTACCTAAGACGAATGGAAAGTAAGGGTGCTATTCGACATCTCAGCTGTACGGCAAATAGAAGCCACTCAGATAAAACCCCATATGTCTTTTGTCAAAACTGATTGGTTTCTGGAGAATTCGAAGGTCTAATAGATTTAAAATACATGAAAGGAAAAAAAATTAATTATTCATTTTCGATAAAATTCGACCTTAATATGTCTGTTGTAGGTGAATGGTTATCAAGTGATTTTGGATACCAAATGGTTTTTCCTCTGAGCTACCTCACCGGTTCGTCCAGCACACAAGGCAAGCACGTGCAGATCGGCACACAACCATTGGCGAACTGGTATAAGCACTGACAGAAAGAGAGATTCACACCTTTGGCCATATACACACTCCAAAAATTACTCTCAGAGGTAAAATAGAACTTCCCCAATCAGAGTTTGAACTCGACCCGCCAATCTTATTTTCTGCAGCTTCGCCCATCCGGCTTTTGAGCCGTCATGAAACCATAATTTACAGCCTCAAAAGAAAGAGTGCGCATTTGTGTTCAGGGAGTGCGATTGCAGACCCCATCGAAAGCGACGAACTTGTTTTAGGGAAATCCATCTTCCAAATGTTTGATGCGGGAAAATTGTGATCTGCAAAATAAGGATAGACTTATTTTCCAAGGTTTTAACCACTTGGATATAGCACTGCCATGACTTCAAAATATATTTAAACCCCCTCACATGTCGAATTCAAGTGTAGACACTGCGAGCAAACTCCCTGATAATATTCTTCAAGAGGTGCACACTTAGCATAACCTGTGGATCATGGAATATCGCAGAATATGTTTATTGCCATATTAGTTTTATGGGATTGTGTCATGTTTACATTTGCGAAGGTTTTTCTTAATGAGGGTTTGTATGCCTAAGTATACATATATATATATGTCCATATGCAAGTGTTTGGGTATGTATGTGAGGGTGTTTACCGACGTGTGTGTCAGTTGGTATCTACAGATGCGTGGTGGGTGTGTATAAATAGATGCGTGTGATTGTTTTCGCGTATGACTGTGCGCGTGAATACGCGTGCCTGGTGTGCTTATGTGTCCGGGCTGAGAGAAACCACACCAAAAGTAAAGAAACACCCTCGAAAAATAAAGAAGAGCTTCCAAGTAACAAAAGACTCGGATATCATTTCACTACACCAACTCCCCCACTTCTCTCTCTCTCTCTCTCTCTCTCTCTCTCTCTCTCTCTCTCTCTCTCTCTCTCTCTCTCTCTCTCTCTTCCATACTCTACTGATTGAATTGAAAAATATGTCAGTCCTGAAAGGAAGGGGTTAATTTTTTTTCCTCGTCTTTTTCTATTTTCAAAAATATTTAACTAACTTCTTGACATCTCCCTCCTACACCTCTTTCTTTTTCAAACTCTCTTCATACAAAAACACTTCCTGTTCATTCTCTTGAATAATAATCCTTTATTAAAAGTGTTTTTTGTAGGGGGGTTCTTATCTTTATTTTTCATCGAACTACACAAATATTCTTTCAGAGTTTCAAAAGAGAGAAGGATAGAGAGAGAGAGAGAGAGAGGAACAAAAAGTTTCTCTTCAAATATTAAGTCAAGGTGAGAAATCGTTCATATCCGATAAGTGACTCAATTAATCATCTTTTTCTTGGGCTATAAAAGACACCGTCTTTGACGAATTTCTACCATCAAAGGAAAGAGACCGACAACGAGAAACAGCTAGACAACTGCAGAGTTTACAACACTTCCAACTATCAACCATGTATCGTCCAGTTCTTGCTCTGGTCTTCCTTGCTGGGGTTGTCCTTTGCCAATATCCAGTCAATGTCATTGATCTATGTAAATCCATTTCAGGCAAAATGGGTTCCCACTTCGTGAGAGATCAACGTAATTGCAGTCGTATGTACAATTGTGATGGGGACATGTCTTTCCCAATTTTGATGAGTTGTGGTATTGGTCTGCATTTCTCCCAAGCTCAACAGGTTTGTGTCAACAGAAATAGCGAATACGATGACTGTAAGAAAAGCGTCTATCCTGGAAGATATAGTAAGTGAATTATTTTGATTTCTTCTGTCAGAAACTTTGGATCAAATGGAATCCAGACCCCAAAATTGATTCAAGTCAAACCTACGTACTTTCAAATTACACCGAGACCAACATTCGATTTTCGAAGTTTTCCGAATTCAGTGATCCTATTACTCAATCATATTAGAAATTGTAAATCACAAACTGTCAGTAAAACTCTCAACATAGGTTTCTTCAGTCTTTAAGTTTGGCTGGCTGGTTAGCTATCTATGTATACAGGTATGTATGTATCACGCGAACAGGGAACATCAATGGAGCTAGAGGACAGAAATTCTCAACATTCACTCTTAATTGTGTAGAAAATACACCAAATAGGGAGAGAGGTCAACAAGAGGTTTACAACGAAAGTTTATTTCAAATCGATCCCTTAGTTTTGGTCCAGCAGCATTCACGTCCTTTTTTTTTTTTTTTGAAATTGCAAACATTTTTTCAAATGATCACTTCCCAACAAAACATTAGTCATGCGATGGCTTTCATTGAGTTACCAAACACACCTTTTCTTTCATATAGTTAAAATGATATGAACAATACATCCAATCCTTGTTTTGATTAAATTCAGTTTTGATTACAGTATAATAAGAAAATTTGATTTGAATCAATTTCAAGGTCTTTATTTCACATTTGATCCGAAACTTTTCTCAACTTCTAACTTTAAAATTCTGATCTTTTTACACAGTCAGTATTCATTTATTTACTATTTAATCACTGTCAACCATTCCTGAATATATTTCAATTTCTATGAAGTAATTCTTTTTAGCAAATTCATCTGAGTGGAAGATTCCATTGCTTGGAATAGAGGATATGAAATATCATTATCGGCAAAATTGTTCCCTTTGCGCTGAACAGTCCTTTGTTACAGAAAATACTTTATTATAATACTAGATTCATTATAGTATACTCTCAAACGGCTCTGCAGTGGTCGAGATTGTTTGAAGCTATGAATCTGCAATTTGTTCTTTCCAGGTTTCTGGATCGATGTTGGTCTCTGTCATATGCTCCTTGAATTGATCAATGTAACAGTACAGAGGGCAACCACAGATGGCGTAGATTCGTTCAAGGTGGATCTTAAATATAGTGCCATCCTGTGCTACACTTTTGTCTATGAAATAGAATCAGGTCTAGAAAGATCGACAGATTGCTTCTGACTCCGGTAATGAGTGAAGGAATCTGAAATGCTCAATTTTGAATGTAGATGTGATTCAGTTTACTTATTTATTTCGAAGAATAATATCTAGTTCGCCAAGCAGGATTATTGCAAAGAATGTTTTGGAAGAATCATATGAGAATGTATGTTACCCGTAATAGTGTCATGCAGTGATTGAGAAGAATCTTCATTTGGGATAAAACGCGATTTTTACTCATTTATCCATCTTTTTTTTTTTTCAATTCCACTCTGTCACACTGAGGGGGCGACTCATCTATTTTATCTTCAAAGGTTATGACATGATGACGTAATAAAGATGTATTTTTATTCTAATGACGATATAAAAATGCAGAATTTAAAGAACAATAAAAAAAAAACTTGAATAGTGATAAAAGCAAAAACAAAAACAAATATCGAATTTCCCCCAACGTATTGCAATGCAAACCTCTACGATCCACGTATATGAAATGCGTTGTGTATATGTATATACTTCGTATATGCCATCATTTTTGAAAAAACTGGTAAAGTAGTCGTCAATAAATCGAAACAGAGCAAAACAGAGATAGGGTTCCGTGGGACCACTTCGGGAAACTTTATTAGAAAACAGTAAAAAAAAAACAGTCAATATGTATTTCTTCTTTTTCATTTTCTTAGGCTGTCTGGGTATTTGTGCGTGTGACATGTGTACAGGTTGCATCAATGAAAATTTCAACATTTACTCATCATTTTATCAACGAAGAATAGTTTTTTGATTTAAAAAATTTGACCTTTCCAGTGACCATCTGCCTTATAAATAATTAACCCTAATGCAGCCAAAAGGTGTTGGTTACACGGTAGTTCCTATTGAGTATCTAAGCCGACCCTTTTCTATGATATGAAGTGAATGAAGTTTCTACAAGGGCTTCAAGTATATTTAATATACTACGAACAGATTGAGTAAAATATGACACGGACTACAGAATCCATAGCCTGTGTAAGGTCACTACCTAAGTGGACAAAATAGTAGGATGTTGTGCACAAAATCAAGAATTTATTGAACTTCATCAACATAGCATTCTTTTCTTCTCAGCAACAATTTAATGCAATCCCAAAATCCGAATCAGGAAAACCGTCAGAACACAAATGTGTACCGTATTTCAGCTCAATCTATCCATGAGGTTTACACACACGCGTGAAAACACACACATACTAGCCATTTTCCTCTTTGATTCTCATTTGTTCTTGGGGTACTGTAATGGTTAACAAGTTTGCTTCTTAATGAGTTCGATCTTCAGTACAAACTCTAAAAAAAAAATGAAATTTCAGACTTAAACAATATTACTTTGTATTTTCTGAGAGCCAAGTGGAAATGATATTTCATCATATCTTCCTTATTCGCGTTCATATCGTTAACCACATTGAAGGCCGCTCGAGATTATGATAAATACAAATGAACGGATTGATTCCAAATAAATCGACAAAACTGCAACGCAGTTATTGTAAGGCAACAATCCCATTACAGTTTTCCATTAAAAAAGATACTTTTCTTTATTCAAAAGTAAAACACCGTGTCTGTTCTCCTCATCGAGAATCAATAAAGGAAAAGACTCTTTATATTCTAAAACTGACACCATTGGTCATCAAAGATTTACTCAGTTTTTAAGTGATTCTTGCTGGGCTGCTAACTATGTTTGCGTCAAGCGTCCTGTGCGCAATTATGGATTTATTGTTTCTAGAATATGTCTTTTCATTTCTCAATCTACAATACGTAGGGCAGGTAGATTACATAGCAAGATTATTGATCTCCTTCTCTCCCCAGTAGCGTTCACGCTTAATTTTGTTTTTTTAATTCAGAATTTTTTTGAAACTTCAAAGGTGAGCAAGGTAAGTTATTCCTTGATCATCACTAACACGACATGCCGCCAGAACACGGTGGCCACGTGACAGTTTCTAATTAGCGACTAACCAGACCTGTTTATTTTTCTTCTTTTTAGATGACCCTCTCTGTAGACCCCGACCAAGTGGAGTAAACAAAGACCCAACAAGCTGCAATCGTTTCATCCCCTGTTGGAAAGGCAACTCATTCCCTTCAATGGGTTGTCAAGGAGATTTAGAATTCAGTTTTATCGAAGAAAGATGTGTGGAACCAGGGAAAGCTGACTGCTCTGGGCGTCAAGGTTAATAAATTCTATCTGAAAGGGTCAGTTCATTTTTACACATATTTACGTTCAAAGCGATCATCGGAAGAGGGCAACGTTATTTTCTAATCTCGAAGCGTGTCAGAGTGTGATATTTCTGGATTTGGTACTTTTGGGGGTAGCTGTTCGGCCGCTGGCATTTTAACACGGCTGTTTGGTCGCCAAAATTAATTCAACGATAGACGTTTTGGCATTAAGAACATTATTGATATTGTAAACCTGTCTTTGAGGACAGTTTTGATGGAACAGAATAAGAATGTATTTGTTATAAATTGATCTGGATAGATGAAAAATACCTATGAGGAAACAGAAAAACCAGCTTTCCCCATCTAGCCTTTTTCGTGTTTTAATTGCAGGAGCGAGAAGTTTATACTTTTGCAAAAACACGTCAATGACCAGCTACCTTATGTGTACATATTTAGTTACAAAGAACTTCTATTCAGCGGTTTTACAATACATTATTATTTCTCTGTTACGTACATGTCTTTATTCCAATTTTGCTTTATACGCGTACATATATATATTACTGTTTTAAGCAAAAATATATGAAAAAAAAGCCTTTTCAGTTTTTTGTCTCGATTCAATCACTTATTTCCCATATATATTTATGTAACTCTCTTCAACGTTCTTTTTTATTTTTATACTTTGATATTATGGTACTATCTGCATTTCTTTCTTGTTAGGATTATCAGTTGTTCACCATATAAATGTTTCGGGGAATTAAAAACAAAAATTGTTAACATGGCTCCCAAGCAGTGTTGATAAAACATTGACTCGCCTTCAGCTATGATTTTAAATAGCTCATGTCATATTACAAGTAGCTTGACATTTTATACTGGTATAATCATAATGTATTTAATATGGATGTTATTTTATACTACATATCATTCAACCTGTTTGAAACAGGCCTCACCTACGTAGATTATGTTAGTATTTAACGATGACAAATCAATAAGTGTAATAACAGACATGACTCGTTTTTCGTGTCACTTCTATTGAGTGTTAACCTATGAATGAATTCGTGAATATTCGATCTATTGCGTCAGTTGTAATATTGGACTGCATGAGAACCAACTTATGATATCACCTTTAACAATATTAATTACACGGAAAGAATTTCTTTGAGTTAATTCTTTACCAACATGCTCAACCGAAGAATTTGACAATTCCACCAACCTTAGAGTCCATTTTTCCAAGTGTATGCAATCGTGCTTCCATCAAAATTTGACAATTTTTTTCGGAAAGCTGAAACCTAATTTTCTCTTTATTATTGTCGTATTGTCTTTCTATTATCATTATAATATTGCTGGTTGAGTTTTAATCGTATCATATATGATTATGTATACATGTGCATAAAGGAAATATATGAATATATATATATATATATATATATATATATATATATGATTATATATATTTTACTGAAATGTTTTCTTTAACTACTCATGTCTAGCATCAAAGGAAATCTTCTATATTGTGCTAATGATAAACGAAATTGCGTTTTGTTGATAGAAAAATTTGTTCGAGACTTTCCTTATTTAAAGAAAAAAAAAGACTGAATGCACAGTTGAAACCCGACTCTTCGTTAGAAACTTTTGCCAATATTTAAAAAGTTCCAATAAAATTCATCAAACGTTTCTTTTTCTTCCAGCGTTTCTGGCGTCGTCGGTGATTCTGCTGAAGGCATTCGTGTTTCGACTCTCGATTTTCTCTTGCTCAAAATACGTTGAAAATGAAAGAATAAAATCCTTAAATGTATCTTTTGAGTTTTTGTTTATTTTCTTTTCTTCAGTTTTATCTCTGTGTAAAAAATATTTTCTTATTGTTCACTTTTGCTTTTGGTTTATACTTGAAAAGTTAATGAGTTAAAATATAATAATTAGCTGTCCAGAAATGTATCAACTTATATAATGAAAAGTGTAATTTTACTGTTTCTCTATCTATAACGATGGACTCTTCCACTTGGGTAACAGTTTTGCTAGTAAAAATAATTCCTGATCACAATTGGGAATGATTGACTCTTCCACTGAAAATTCTTTCTTGCAAAAATCATCTCATGGAAGTTCAAATTAACTAGTAAAAAAAGAATTCAGCAGCGTAAAAAAGGATTCTATCAACACCATTTTTACAACGTCCCCATTTTTTCCAGTGTTACTCAGGGGTAGGGGGAAAAGAGTGATTTGCTATCACCGAACTTTTCTATAGGTTCAGCTGTTGTACCGTTGGGGCATCATCAGTTATATTCCTCGCAAATGTATTTCAGGAAGACATCTATGTATGAATAGTTGATTGAATTGAGCAAAAGTTTTTCTTGTCCGTCCCTTTATTTAAGGCTGTGTGTGTGTGTGTGTGTGTGTGTGTGTGTGTGTGTGTGCAAATATATGGACTTTCTCCCTCCCAATTGTACACAGACAGAAACGTACTTGGGATTTGTATTGGGATGCAGGCATCTAATTTGTCACCCCATTAGATATGCATGCCAAATGGCAGGGGCATTCCCAATAGAGATGGATGTTTAACATTCCATCAGACCCCTTCGTTACACACCTGCACAGAAGTGAGTGGCAATAATTGATTTCCTTCTGCCAAACCTTTTCTACGGATTCACATTCCATTTTCTTCCTTTGACAACCTTTCTGGTCTTTAGAAAGTCCATTTCGCCGTTGAAACCATTGAAGAAAAGCATCTGCAACGGAATACCAAATGTTTCATGCTTTTTCCATCGTCTCTTAACCACGATTTGTACCAGTATCGGTCCATGCACAAGCGGAGACATGCATCGAAATCCCTTAATCATCCCCAACTGTTGATTTTAGTTTTATGGTGTTAATATCTCCAACTGCAAAAGCAGCGGCCGAAACATCAACAAATGGAAGCAACGACGTTTTCTGGTAATAGAAAAAAAGAAGGAGAGAGAAAGGAAGACTGGGTTATGTGCTATGGTCATCAGTTATGGCCACTTCATTCTACGGACAGACTGAGGAAAAGGAGAGGCAAATATCTCAATCCCCAGAGCTTTCAGTCTCAAACCACAACGGGGACAGAAAGCTACTAACCCACACTTTACTCCTTTGGAGTCAAAACACAACTAACTACTGAAGTTATTTCAAGAGAAAGCTACGATTTCACTGGCTTTTTCACGCGAGGAAATCCATCCATCACTTCTCAAATGTCCGGCTTGCAGAACATAAATATAACGACACTGAATCTTACCGTCCAGGTCAACGTCTAACCGATTGGATCGTAGCTGATAACTTCGTATTACTTGCATCCAGTCCATCTATAATCAAAAGTGGCAAAAAACAAAACAACTTTTAATGAATTAATTCTTTATCTCTTCCCTGTCACCATTCAGAAATCATACAAACGTGCATTTTTTCATAAAAAAATGTTATACACACTGATTTAACTTAAAATATTGAATATATTATTTTTTCAATTTTATTTGATTAGAAGGCCGTCTTTGTGTCATCTTCATCTTTTTTTTATTGAAGAGACCACTTCTCCCTCCGTTTTTCTTTCTTTTTTCCATTTAATTTTTCTGGGTTTTTTTTTGTTTGTTTTTTTCAATTAAACTTTTCCTTTTCTTTCCTTTTGTTGAAAACCTCTGCTTCAAGCTTTTGGCTCTCTGTAACAAACAAAACATGAACCTATGTGTTTCTCTCTGTAAAAAAAACGATTCATAATCGAATTACTATGGAGAAAAAATTATAAATTCAAAAATGATACAAATATACTTATAATTGCTGCCCTGGCATCCTTTCAATTGCACACCTGATAATCATATCTTGCACGATGCAGTCCACTTTCCATGAAAATAAAATCAACCCATCGTTTTCAAATCAATTTTTTCAAACAATCCGTACATTGTTTACTTCCAAAATTCCGAATAATTCCAAGCCTTCTCCGTCTTACTTAATTCCTTAAACATAGCATATACTCTAGAGGAAACTGCAACACCGAGATTCCGAATAACTCTTGAAGATGCACCCGAAAAACTCACCGGGAGAGCTAAGAAAACTAGCACATAGATTTTTTTTTAAGTTGTCGCCCTGCATCGAAACAAAACGAGTAGATACTGTACGAAATTGTATAAAAGTCTTCTCATTTCTATTATGAGTCAAAATTATTTGGTTTAACAAAGGTTTTATCAATAAAACGTATGTTTTCCCTGATCAAATTGTGTGTGTGTGTGTGTGTGTTTGCAATAATAACATTTTAATTTTCAAATCTTTTTTTTTCTTTCATGAAGATATATGACGAATCAATACATCAAAAGAATAACACATTAACAAAGGTTTAAAACAATAACAGTCCGTGATTAAAATGGTATTGTACCCTGCTGAACATATTGCTTACACACACCTTAACCTTAAAAGACAGTCAATACTCCTTTGACAAGGGCTTGTGTACAATATGTAAAAAACAAAGGAGCCAAAAATACTTTTCCTTATTCTCATTGATCTGCTCTCTCCGGGGCAATTTATGCCTTTCATACAAGTTACATAATCGTTTTTGAGTCTAATTCACTACTACACAAGGCCATCTTTGCTTTTAAAAGTAAAATGTGCAAAATTTCAGCACGGAGAAAACACTAGACTGCAGATAATGTTGCTTGCCAAAAAATACTGCACTTTTAAACCAACAAAAATGTTGCTACGTTTAAACATGAAAATATAAATACAGCAAGAGTCACATTGAAAGATCATTTGTTCTCTTTCCTCATAATATCAAGGATGACGTATAAAATACATAAGGAAAAATTGAGTCTTTCAGTAGACACAATGTCCGTGTTACTGCTACAAAAAAAAACAGAAAATATGCGTAAATCACTTTTTTTCATTTCCTATCAATTTATTTCATCTTTCAGTAATTCAAAAAAATGCTTTCACTTATTTTCCGTACATGTATGACTGTCTATTTTTGCAATGATTTTCTTCGTTTCCCTATTGCTTTCAAATTTAAAATTTAAGTGTGTATGTGTGTGTGTGTGTGTTTGTGCGTGTTGTGACGAGGTTATGAGGTAGTGGTGTGGTGGTTGAATGGATCTTTTTTTTCTGCTATATATCGTGCCCCTTGGTCACAACTTTGGTGTTGTTGGGAGATGCAAGACCTTCTGTCGTCTTCTTTGTTAACCCATTATAAAAATGCATTCAAGATGAAATTTCCTGGTGTGCAACACCAAAAAGACTGTGTTTCCGTATTAGTTCGTGCACATGCAGGGTTGCAATAGAGATGTACCTAAAATTAATTATCAAACCCAAACAGACGATCGGCGGCGGCCAAAGCATCATCATACAGTAGCAGCAACATTTCGGGCAATTGGAAAAAGGTAAAAAAGAGAGAGAGAGACTGAGAGTTATATGCTATGGCCATCAGTAATGGTCACCTAATTCTACGAACGACAGAAGGAGCAAAGGTGAAGATCTTAATCTCATGTCCTCTCGGTCCGAAAACACAATGGGGAGTAGAGAAGCTGCCAGCTGACGCCTTACTAAGAGTTGAAACACAGCTAATTTGAAAGAGTTATTTCAGATATCTCTCTGAGAAAAGGCTGCGATTCTATTGACTTGGCATAATCATGTGGTATCATTCTCCGGTACTTACGTATTCCGATTTTCTCATGTGAGAATATCCATCTATCACTTCTCAAATGCCAGGCAAATCAGAAAGTAAATATCCAAAGGAGATAACGACACTAGATTTCTCTGTTAGGGTCAACATCAGACCTAACCGATCTTGGCTGATAACTTTGCGTGGGGAAGCATTTTCTGCATCCATCAATCAATTCTGCGTCCGTTTCTATTATATCATAGTTTGAAATGAATGAAAAATCTTCCTCGTTCTGCCCTCTTTAAAGTGTGCAACACTTACGCTAACATGAGTATTGAAGGGAAGTAAGTATGCTGTCTTCTCAACGTCAAATACCATATAATAGTCTTCCCTAAAGTGGATTACTCACAACCCCATAGTTCCATAAAAAAAAATGTTGGGTTTCTGGGAGATAAGATGTCTTTTAATAAGATTTAAGAAAAATCTTTTACATAAATAATGTTACTCACAATTTTCAAAATAATGATTTATGAGACGTCAGTATATAAATACATATGAATAGATTCTCTCTTTCTAAAACAAAATATAAAAATTGAGAGGCAAATTTTATGCGACAGTATTAGTCACGTAGCAACACATTACTCAGAGTTACATCCTTCTATTTATTTTTCAGATAGTGGGGTAAAATAGATGTGAATTGACACACAAATAAGGGATAATTTACGACGGATCCTCACCAAATTAAGACAGGGTGCCTATTCCTAATAAATCTGGGGTTGTTTTTTTCTTTAACGGAAAGACGTTTTACTCAGATTTTCTTCAATGGGTTCAATTTATGACCATAATGTAAAACTTGGCATTAGTTTCAGCCGTAGTTGCAAAACAAAGTGAAATAGAAATGCTGAGTCGTCACCCGTCTGGTCATATGAAAGACAGGAAGAAAGAGGAAGGAAGAACGGGGGGAAAAAGAAGAAGAAGTGAAGATATATGAAGATGTCTATAAGTTGGGAAAGATTCTTCAACTTACCAACAATACAATAAACCACACGTAAATGAAATTTGTCATAAGTAATGATGGTAATAGCTGTCATAAGTCTTTATCTGTTAAAAGGAGATACTATTGGAAATAGAATGCATTTTCAGTTTCAATTTAGGGATAAACTGCAATTTTGAAAAAGAAGAAAAGTTTTATGATGCTGAAATTTTAAAAAGACGAACAGAATCAATTGGACGTCGACAAAAGATTGTTTCGGATTTCAATAGATTCCACCTTTTTTACATGGAAATTCTCTGAAAACCTTTGAAGATATCGTTTTGAAAGACAGACCGAAGAACGAGAGGACAAAAAGACACTGGGTAATACTTATACAATTCTAACTTCGTTGACAGAGTTCATAAACAGATCTTCACGTGTCCATATATTGGCCAACCCTTATGGATCATAAAGTGATGATCAAACTCAGAGTGAATGGTTCACGAAACCCGATTGGCATTATGAAATGTTTGCTTACTTAGATGATACCAAGTATATGAATATTACGGAGGAAATTTTGTCGATCCAGATGAAATTGCAGAAATAGGGGAGGTTACATCTCTTAGCTTAGAAATAATATTGGTAGGAATCCATTGGTTCTTCATTGTACTTGTCTCGTCGTTACAGAATCCAAAAAGTTGATGACCTTCCACCGAAGTTTTCTCCCTCTCTCTCTCTCTCTCTCTCTCTCACTCGCTCTCTTCACCAAACTCTCATAACTTTAATACTTTTTCTTCTTCTTCTCATTATTATTATTATTATTATTATTATTATTATCATTTCGGAATCTCACACCAGTTGCCTGGTGGTAACCGCTGGAGTTTCAGTGACAGCAAGTCTCCTCAAGTCTCCAGCCCTCCTCTCCTAGTACTCATAGGTCGCAGTAATTCTACGATTTACAGTTTCACACCGGTTGCCCAGTGGGTATTGCTGAAGGCTGAGTGACAATAAGTCTCCTCAGGTCCTCAGCTAACGTCTCCTCCCTCTTTCGCATATCATGACAGAGCTACTATTCGTTGCAGTCCTTATATCTCTTGCACCTTCCTCAGTATCCGTGCAGTTCCAAGTAGCGCTGTGGTCTGTACGGTCTCTATCCTCCCCCTAATCCCGATCTCCTCCAGTCTCTCCCTCAGCGTTTTGGGGACAGTTCCTAGTGCTCCCACTATGACCGGTACTACCCTGGTTTTCATGTTCCACATTTTCCTTAACTCCCTTGCTAGGTCCTGGTATTTTTCCCTTTTTTCACCCTCCTTCTTTTTTACTCTATGGTCTGCAGGTACAGCAACATCTACTTTTTGGCAGGCCTTCCTTTTTTTGTCTATTATTACTAAGTCCGGTCTTCTTGCCTGGATGAGGTGGTCAGTTTGGATGTCAAAGTCCCAGAGTAGTTTGTGGTTGTCATTCTCCAAAACTGCCTCTGGCTTGTGCTGATACCACTTTTCCCCATGATTGAACCCCATTTGTTTACTTAGTTCCCAGTGTATCATCGTTGCTACTCTATCGTGTCTATGTTTATACTCCTTCTGGGCGAGCTGACTACATTCACTAGTTATGTGGTTTACTGTCTCATCTTTTTCGCTGCACATGCGGCATTTGCTGTTTGTCTGTGTTCTGTCGATTTTTGCTTTTATGTAGTTTGTCCTTATGCTTTTGTTTTGGGCTGCCATGATGAGAAATTCTGTTTCTCTCTTAAGGTTTCTTTTTCGTAACCACGTCCATGATTTCTTGTCTGCTATATCTTTTATCAGTCTTTTAAACTCGCCGTACAATTTTTTCCCTTCCCACTTTTCTTTTCTAGTTTGCTGTACTGTTCCATTGTTTTCTACTTTATTGTTTGTTGCACTATCCCTCGCGCTCTTTATGATTTCTTCACTATTTGTTTGCTCATATCTATCTAGGACTACTTTAGCTCTCTGGACACAATCTTCTATGCTGATGAGCCCCCTACCACCTTCTTTTCTCTTAACGTAGAGTCTATCTGTATCATCCCTAGGGTGTAATGCTTTATGCATAGTCATAAGTTTCCTTGTTCGCCTATCCATTGATTGGAGCTCTTCCTTTGTCCATCCTAGAAATGGTCCTGTGTATCTAACTACTGACACAGCCCAGGTGTTCATTCCTTTTATTAGATTTCTGCTATTTAATTTGGTTTCTAATATTTTCCTTATCCTTCTGAGCTATTCTCTCTTAATTTTCTCCTTCATCTCTTCCCGTTTTATCGTGTCACATTCAAGGACACCTAGGTTCTTGTATCAGTCTTGTGCAGTCAATGCCCTAATCTTGTTGTTGTCCGGAAGTTCAATTCCCTCAGTCATTGAAAGCCTTCCTTTGTGCATCACCATGATTGCACATTTTTCTATCCCAAACTCCATTCCGATGTCCTCACTATATTCCCTTACTTCACTGAACAGAGTCTCAAGCTCTCCCCTGTTTTTTGCAAATAATTTTATATCGTCCATGTACATTAAGTGGTTGACCTTTCCTTTCGTTTTAGAGAAGTGGTATCCTTTGCTGTTTTTCAGGATTCTGTTAAGCGGTATCATTGTTAGAACAAATAATAGTGGGGACAACGAGTCTCCTTGGAAGATTCCCCTTTTTATCCCTACCTCTGCTAGTTTGTCCCCTGCGGCTGTCAAGTCTACTTTCCAGTCTTCCATTGAATAACCAATGAATTTAACCACTGGTTTGCTGATTTTGAACATTCTAAGGCATTTGAGTATCCAGCTATGTGGAATCATATCGTATGCCTTTTTGTAATCTATCCATCCCATTGCGATATTCTTTCTCCTTTTCCTTACTTCTTTTAAGATCATCTGGTCTATGTAGAGTAAATCGTTTGCCCCTTTGGTTCCTATTCCACACCCTTTCCGTTCTTCTGGCAGTAGTCCCCTTTTTTCCATTGACATGTATATTCTCTCTGCTATTTGCCCGGTCAGGATTTTCCACATAAGTGGTAGGCACGTGATTGGTCTATAGTTGCTCGCTATGTTCCCCTTTCCCGGGTCTTTTTGGATGAGGGTGGTTCTGCCTTTGGTCATCCATTCTAGTGCTTTGCCTTCATTTAGACAATTTTGGAGTAGGTGAGTGAGTCTGCCGTGTAACGTGGTGAATTTTTTGAACCAATACCCATGGATCCCGTCGGGCCCCGGTGCTTTCCAGTTGGCTACTTTCCTAAGAGTATGTTTCAATGTGTTTTCATTCAGTACTATTGGATCTCCATTGTCTATATCTTCTAGCTCTTTTCTCATGTTTCCTAACCATTGCGGTGTTACGTTGTGTCTTTTTGGGTGCCCCCATATGCTATTCCAATAGTTCTTGGCCTCTGTGGTATCAGGTTTCATGTCCTGCCTTCTTTCCCCATTTAAATCTTGGTAAAACTTTTTCTCATTGTTTTGGAATGTGCGGTTTTGTGTGTATTGGGCCGTTCTTAGTCTGTATCTTTTTAGTCTTGCCTCTTTGGCTAGTCTTTTCTGGTGTAACTCTTCGACTACAGTTGCGATGCCCTTTTGCGTTACTTTGTATTTGTTATAAAGTCTTACTCGTGGTCTGTCTGTGTGTGGTGTATTTCTAAGCAGTACTTCATCTCTCTGTAGTTGGGAGATCTGCCTTTGTAACCTTCTCTCCCAGTTGGGTTTCCCTTCCCTATCATTGCTCAGGTTCCTATCTTTATTATTATTATTATTATTATTATTATTATTATTATTATTATTATTATTATTATTGATATTCCAGTTACGTTGTTGGCAAATTCAGTGGTGCCTTAGTTAGTTGTCTAATGGTTCCAACAACGTTATGTATTGTTTAGGCCTTGAGTCGCCACATTCTACTGATTTCTATTTCAAGGTCTTTATATTTTGAGAATTTTTCGAATTCATTGACAGCAGTGTTTTATGCCGTGGAAAAAACACATCTCTTAGGAAGCGCGTCTCTTTCACTGAAATATCTGGTCTGTTCACGTTCATTGTTCTATTAGTATCTACTGTGAAGTCCGATCATATGGTTATATCTTATGCTTCTGTGACTGGTTCAGACAGGTTCTTAGCATATGTCTGCAGATGTTCCAGTGAAGATACTGTTTAATTCTGTCGTGTATCAACTTATATTCAAGGACCGAACTCCCTGCTACTATTTGGTCAATAGTTTCGATATTATCATCTACATTTAGAGTCAGTACCCTTTCTTAGTATGTTTACCTGGTAGTTTCGTGTTTTTAGGCTTTGATCCTGGGTTGCCAGGTTGAAATTCTCCATTTCAGCCTTCAATCTTGTGCTTTGCAAACACTGGTGATTTTCATTCTGATCTACATCAGCTCCTTCAGTACAAAACCGGTATTCGTCGTGGAGTGGTTTCTCTTAGCTGAGCTCACGTATTATTATTATTATCATTCTTCTTATTATTATTATTGTTGTTGTTGTTGTTATTATTATTATCATTGTTGTCATTATTATCATTATTATTATTATTATTATTATTATTATTATTATTATTATTATTATTATTTTGAATCTCACACCAGTTGCCTGCTGGAAATCGCTGGAGTTTGAGTGACAGCAAGTCTCCTCAAGTCTCCAGCCCTCCTCTCCTAGTACTCATACGTCGCAGTAATTCTGCGATTTACAGTTTCACACCGGTTACCCAGTGGTTATCGCTGAAGGCAGAGTGACAATGAGTCTCCGCAGGTCTTCAGCTAACGTCTCCTCTCTCTTTCACCTATCATGTCAGGGCTACAATTCGTTGCAGTCCTTATATCTCTTGCACCTTCCTCAGTATCTGTGCAGTTCCCGGTAGTGCTGTGGTCTGTACGGTCTCAATCCTTCCCCTTATCCCGATCTCCTCCAGTCTCACCCTCAGCGTTTTGGGGACAGTTCCTAGTGCGCCCACTATGACCGGTACTACCCTGGTTTTCATGTTCCACATCTTCCTTAATTCTCTTGCTAGGTCCTGGTATTTTTCCCTTTTTTCACCCTCCTTCTTTTTTACTCTATGGTCTGCAGGTACAGCAACATCTACTTTTTGGCAGGCCTTCCTTTTTTTGTCTAATATTACCAAGTCCGGTCTTCTTGCCTGGATGAGGTGGTCAGTTTGGATTTCAAAGTCCCAGAGTAGTTTGTGGTTGTCATTCTCCAAAACTGCCTCTGGCTTGTGCTGATACCATTTTTCCATATGGTTGAATCCCATTTGTTTGCTTAGTTCCCAGTGTATCATCGTTGCTACTCTATCGTGTCTATGTTTATACTCCTTCTAGGCGAGTTGGCTACATTCACTAGTTATGTGGTTTACTGTCTCATCTTTTTCACCGCACATTCGGCATTTGCCGTTTGTCCGTGTTCCGTCGATTTTTGTTTTCATGTAGTTTGTCCTTATGCTTTTGTTTTGGGCTGCCATGATGAGCGATTCTGTTTCTCTCTTAAGGTTTCTTTTTCGTAACCATGTCCATGATTTCTCGTCTGCTACATCTTGTATCTGCCTTTTAAACTCGCCATACAATTTTTCTCTTCCCATCTTTCTTTTCTTGTTTGCTGTACTGTTCCATTGTTTTCTACTTTATTGTTTGTTGCACTATCTCTCGCACTCTTTATGATTTCTTCATTGTTTGCTTGGACATACCTTTCTAGATCTGCTTTAGCTCTCTGGACACAGTCTTCTATGCTGATGAGGCCCCTTCCGCCTTCTTTTCTCTTAACGTATAGTCTATCCGTGTCATCTTTAGGGTGTAATGCTTTATGCATTGTCATAAGTTTCCTAGTTCACCTATCCATTGATTGGAGTTCTTCCTTTGT
Organism: Thysanoteuthis rhombus; assembly: GCA_963457665.1. Classification (NCBI taxonomy): domain Eukaryota; kingdom Metazoa; phylum Mollusca; class Cephalopoda; order Oegopsida; family Thysanoteuthidae; genus Thysanoteuthis; species Thysanoteuthis major. The sequence continues at coordinate 370,239 of OY735205.1, read as the reverse complement.
CCATCCTAGAAATGGTCCTGAGTATCTAACTACTGACACAGCCCAGGTGTTCATTCCTTTTATTAGATTTCTGCTGTTTAATTTGGTCTCTGATATTTTCCTTATCCTTCTAAGGTATTCTCTCTTTATTCTCTCCTTCATCTCTTCCCGTTTTATCGTGTCACATTCAAGGACGCCTAGGTATTTGTATCGGTCTTGTGCGGTCAATGCCCTAATCTTGCTATTGTCCTGGAGTTCAATTCCTTCAGTCATTGTAAGCCTTCCTTTGTGCATTACCATGATTGCACATTTTTCTATTCCAAACTCCATTCCGATGTCTTCACTATATTCCTTTACTTCGTTGAACAGAGTCTCAAGCTCTCCTCTGTTTTTTGCGAACAATTTTTATATTGTCCATGTACATTAGGTGGTTGACCTTTCCTTTTGTTTTAGAGAAATGGTATCCTTTGCTGTTCTTCAGGATTCTGTTGAGCAGTATCATTGTTAGAACAAATAATAGTGGGGACAACGAGTCTCCTTGGAAGATTCCCCTTTTTATCCCTACCTCTGCTAGTTTGTCCCCTGCGGCTGTCAAGTCTACTTTCCAGTTTTTCATCGAATTTCCAATGAATTTAACCACTGGTTCGCTGATTTTGAACATTCTAAGGCATTCGAGTATCCAGCTATGTGAAATCATATCGTACGCTTTTTTGTAATCTATCCATCCCATTACGATATTCTTTCTCCTTTTCCTTACTTCTTTTAAGATCATCTGGTCTATGTAAAGTAAATCATTTGCCCCTTTGGTTCCTATCCTACACCCTTTCTGTTCTTCTGGTAGTAGTCCCCTTTTTTCCATTGACATGTATATTCTCTCTGCTATTTGCTCGGTCAGGATTTTCCACATAAGTGGTAGGCACGTGATTGGTCTATAGTTGCTTGCTATGTTGCCCTTTTCTGGGTCTTTTTGGATGAGGGTGGTTCTGCCTTTGGTCATCCATTCTGGTGCCTTTCCTTCGTTTAGACAACTTTGGAGTAGGTGGGTGGGTCTGCCGTGTAACGTGGTGAATTTCTTGAACCAATATCCATGGATCCCGTCGGGACCCGGTGCTTTCCAGTTGGCTACTTTCTTAAGAGCATGTTTCAATGTGGTTTCATTCAATAATATTGGATCTCCATTGTCTATATCTTCTAGCTCTTTTCTCATGTTTCCTAACCATTGCGGTGTTACGTTGTGTCTTTTTGGGTGCCCCCATATGCTATTCCAATAGTTCTGGTCGTCTGTGGTATCTGGTTTTATGCCCTGCCTTCTTTCTCCGTTTAAATCTTAGTAAAACTTTTTCTCATTGTTTTGGAATGTGCGGTTTTGTGTGTATGGGGTCGTTCTCAGTCTTTATCTTTCCAGTCTTGCCTCTTTGGCTAATCTCTTCTGGTGTATCTCTTCGGCTACAGTTGCGATGCCCTTTTGCGTTACCTTGTATTTGTTCCAAAGTCTTACTCGTGGTCCGTCCGTGTGTGGTGTATTTCTAAGCAGTACTTCATCTCTCTGTAGTTTGAAGATCTTCTTTTGTAATCTTCTTTCCCAGTTGGGTTTCTTTTCCCCATTATTGCTCGGGGTCCTTTCTTGTGTAGTGAAGCTTTGTGCTACCATTTTCGCCCCAGTGTAAATTAAGTTGTTGAGTTCTAGGAGGGTGTTCGTTTCTATGTGCTGTAAGAGGCAGCTGACTTGTTCGGTCACTTCTCCGAGTTTCTTTCTGTCTTTGTCTCTTAGGGAGGGGAGTGTTGTTTTCTCTCCTCGCATGATTTCTTTCAAAGCTTGTATTTTGGTTTTCTCTTCTTCCGTTGGTGTCTCGTCGTCACCCTCTGGTGCATGGTTTACTGTGGGGGTCTCATAGGGAATTCTTCCAGTTTTGTCGTTGGTATTAGTTGTGCTGGGGGGGGGTATTCTTCAGGTGTGTCACCTGAATCTCTCTCTACGTTATTGCGGATCTCTGGTAGTTCAGTCTCAGACAGCCATTTCTTCTTTTGGATTTGTTTTACTTGGTCAGCCAGGCGTTGGCTCGATACTTCCCAGAGCAGATTTTTCTTTCCATATTTGGAGCATACGCTCCCTATAAGATCGCACCGAAGGTTTGCTTTTAAAGTAACAATACATAACAAGTCTATTCTCTTCCCTTGTCCATCTCTTTCTCTTGTTCTTTATAGCAGTCACTCAGTGAGGACTGCGCTTTTCCTGGTTGTCATTTGTGGTATATGAGTTTTGGCCAACAGTAGCTGTTTGACGACTGTGTCCCTCCTGAAGGCCATTAAGGGTACACAAGCCGGAGTTTTGGCCAGCAGTCACAGGATGACGACTGGGTCCCTCCTGGTGGCTAACAAGGGAACATCTGCCGGTTACGACACACAAATCTTGGATCTGTGCCCCGGTTTTTGCGGTAAAATGGTTTGATTGTACTGTCATGATTGAGTTTTTGGTTCTTTAAGGTAGTGCCAGACCTTGGTAGATTGGTTAAGACCGATGTGATTCAGAAATAACCCGAGAACCCCACCGGCCCTTTTTGGTTCTTTCAAGGTAGCACCAGACCTTGGTGGGTTCGTTGAGACCAATGTGCTCAGTGATAACCTCAGAGCCCCACTAGCTCTTACCACTCAGGATATAACCTCACAAGGACGAGCCATTCCGATGTGCAGAGATATCTATTTGGTGGTATGACAATCACCTCCTAATTTTAGACCTAAACAAAAACACTAAGCTTCGTCTGGCTGGAATTGCATGCATTCAAGATCATACGTCTCCCTTAAATCTTTCAAGTCTCGGTATCTGTTCTATCTTTTTCTTCCAATGGTGGACTTTGCCGTACCAATTTATTTATACACGGGGGGGGGGCGAGGAGCTTCATTCATCCATACACGAGGTTGGCTAGGCATTACTTTTCTGTACTTCTACAGGACAACTCAATCTCGACGGGATGGGAAGAATTATTAATTTAATTCTAAATTTTAAATTTAATTCCACTTACCCACGTGCAGGTCCAGAAAACAACAGACTACTTTTTCAACTTGGCAGTGGTCATTTCATCAAAGGTGAAAATTTCTCAGAATCACAAAGAAAACCATCTCAGAAGTAAAAGATACCATCAAAATATCAAGAATAATCAATCTTAAAGCCCAAAGTAAAATATCATTAAAATATTCGAAAATAATCACAGAGTTCATTCAGGGGGGGGGGGCTACGGTCAAAATATTACTACTACTACTTCTACTACTACTACTACTACTATTATTATTATTATTATTATTATTATTATTATTATTAATAAGACAATAGATAAGAATCGTCACAGAGTTAATCTTAAAAATCAGCCTTAGTTAGTTAATCTTCAAAGTCAGTCAACAGAATTATTATTATTATTATTATTAAGCTTGAAACTCAGGGTAGGCAACGATGTTATGACTTAGTAGGTACTGGCATTTTTTTCCTCATTTCGTGTCATCTATAAAAAGGGGGTCAATACTGGAGGATTCACTAGAAACTACATAGTTGTATAACAGACAAAATATTTACATGAACTGTGCTTTAAAAAGGGTATGTGTGATGCCTTTGAGAACAATTTTCTGTATATCATAGGAGCTTAGGTTTCCTACATATTCGTCGACACCATTTCATATGACCCAAAGTGCAACAGTAACAACCGGTATTGTTTGATTCTTCAGTTACATCATTTTTGTGATCTCAATTTCTGGGTCTTTGTACTTAAACCATTTTGAAACTCTTTTACAAATACGTTTTATTTGATGGAATGGTCTTATCTATAATTAGTTATTATTTCCGTCCATAATAATTACGTCACATCTTCTGTTTCAGTTACAGGTTTTGGGTTTTCATGTCAATGTGTAGAGTGTGATGCACCATAGCGCCAACAGCCTATCCAGTGGATGTACTGACTCACACTATCGTGTCTAAGTATGTATTCATTTGAGCCTCGAACAGATCATCCAGATATAATGTGGTCGATAGTCTCAGATGTGCTGTCAAGGAAATTGTGGTTTGGGGTTAGCACCGTTTTAGATAATAGTGCTTGGTAGTTCCTGGTATGAAACCATCTGTTTTTGTTTTTTAGCATTGAACTTCGGCTTTAGTATTATGTACATCAGCATCTTTAGTGTAAAGAGGGTATTGGCCGTTGAGAAGGTTCTGTTTCCAGCGTTTTCATAACATTGATAATCTTTGTCGCTTGGCTGTAGTTTTAATATTTTTTGCAACCTTAGTCGAAGCTTACGTAAGGGTTTGTTGGATTATAGCATGAACCGGAGACAGTCCTGGAAAATGGAAACCACAAACTACTTTTGGACTTTGGTATCCAAACAGACCACCCCATCCAAGCCAGAAGACTGGACCTAGTAACTGTGGACAAGTAGAGGAAAACCTGCCAAATAATAGATGTGGTCGTGCCTGCAGACCACAGAGTGAATAGGAAAGATAGTGAAAAACTAGAAATGTACCAGGATCTTGCAAGAGAACTCATTATGAAAGTCAGTGTAGTATCAGAAGTAATAGGTACCCTCGGAACTGTACCGAAGACGCTGAAGGCGAGATTGGAGGAACTAGGGGTAAAGGGAAGAATTGAGACTGCACTGCTACGGTCTGCACGAATATCGAGAAAAGTGCTCGAAATATGAGATCTACGACCCCACCCCTTACCAGTGACCTAACGAAGGTGGAGGGGAATCTCAAACCCCCAACAAAAAACATCTAAATGATAGTGAAGGTACGAGCCATAGCACTCTTGAGATAGGTGAGGGGAAGGAAAGATGAGATGAGAGGAAGACTGAAGACCTAATGAGACTTACTGTCACTCAACCTTCAGCGATAGCCACCGGGCAAATGGTGTGAAGCTGTAAACCACATTACTCTATGAGAGTGTGGAGTAGAGGGCTGGAGATTTGATGAGACTTGCTGTCACTCAACCACCAGTGAAAACCACCAGGCATCTGGTGCGAAATAGTTGACCGCATATTTGGACACTAAATTCTTAGAAGAACATAAATTATGCAAACTATAATTGATTTCCTCAAATAGCATGACTCTATGGAACCACAAACTCCTCCTCAACCACAATAAAAATACCTTTGAATCCAGAAATATTAACTGCATTAACTGGAGAATCTCTCAAGGAGATTCTCTCTCGTTCCTTCTTTTCTTTTTAGCCCTCATCCCTCTTTCAAGTCAACTTAACAACATCACCTTTGCATAGAAAACCGGTGACAAGAGAATAAACCACCAATTCTTCATGGGTGATCTTAAACTCTACGCAAAGAATGACTCTGAGCTAACGGGGCTGTTGCAAACTTTTGAGAGGTTCAGTGATGATATCGAAATTTAGCCTCGATAGGTGTGCGAAAGCAACTTTCAGGCGAGAAAAACTGGCAACAGCAAAAGGTATCCTCTTGGACCTGGACACAACCATTCAGAACGTGAACAAGAAGGTATCTATAGACACCTCAGACTTGATGAAAGCAACGGAATTCAACATGCATTCATGAAAGACAGAATCACAAGAAGGAGTACTACAGAAGGGTTAAAGCTATCATTAAAATTGACCTCAACTCTAAGAATTGCACCGAAGCCATTAATGTGTGGAGGCTTGTTGTATTATGTTGGTCATGTTTAATTCACCTGGAAACATCCGTATTACTCTATACCTTTAAAATCATCAACTGGAACATAACAGACATATGCAGAATGGATGCAATAAGAAGGAAACTTCTCACCAACATGGTTAAATTCCATCCATTTACTCATTTCCTAGTGTATCACTGTTGCTACTCTATCGTGTCTGTGTTTATATTCCTTCTTGGCAAGTTGACTACATTCACTAGTTATGTGGTTTACAGTCTCATCTCTTTCCCCACATAGGCAGCACTTCCTGTTTGTATGTGTTTTTCGATTTTTATTTTGATATAGTTTGCTCTGATGTATTTGTTTTAGGCTGTCATGATGAGCGATTATGTTTCTCTCTTCAGGTTCCCTTTTCGTTGCCATGTCCATGATCTCTTGTCTGCCACATCCTGTATTTGTCTTTCAAATCCTTCGTATAGTTCCTTCTGTTCCTATTTTTATTTCCTTGATTGCTGTGCTGCACCTTTGTTTTCTACTTTTTTGTTGTTTGTTGCGCTGCTTCGGGCATTCTCTATAATGTCTTCACTGTTTGCTTGCACGTACTTTTCTAGGCCTTTTTTGGCTTTCTGGACACAGTCCTCTATGCTGATGAGTCCTCTGCCGTATCCCCTTCTCTTCATGTACTGTCTATCCGTGTCATCTCCAGGGTGTAAGGTTTTGTGCATTGTCATAGGCTTTCTTGTTCGCAGTTCCATTGACTGGAGTTCTTCCTTTGTCCATCCAAGGAATGGTCCTGTGTATCTTACTACTGATACAGCCCATGAGTTCATCCTTCTTATCAAGTTCCTTCTGTTTTTCTTGATCCTCTAAAGGTATTCTCTTCGTATTTTCTCTTTCGTTCCTTCTCATTTTATTACGTCACATTCGAGAACACCGAGGTATTCGTATTGGTTTTGTGTGGTCAATGCTCTCATCTTCTTGCTGATCGGTAGTTCAATCCCTTGTGCTGCTATGAGCCATCCTTTGTGCATTACCATTAGTGTGCATATTTTTATTCTGAACTCTATCCCAATATCATTACTGTATTCCTTCAGCTTGTTGAACAACGTTTCAAGCTTTCCGCTGTTCTTTGTAAATAGTTTTATGTCGTCCATGTGCATTAGGTGGCTGTTGCTGACTTTTCCCTACGCTTCAGAGAATTGGTATCCTTTTTGCTTTTTATTATTATTATTATTATTATTATTATTATTATTATTATTATTATTATTATTATTATTATTATTATTGACGTTGTCGTCGTCGTTATCGTTGTCCCTGTTCTTGTACTTTTTCTGTTCTTCTTCTTCTTCTTCTTCTTCTTCTTCTTCTTCTTCTTCTTCTTCTTCTTCTTCTTCTTATTCTTATTCTTATTCTTATTCTTATTCTTATTCTTCCCTGAACAGTAATTTTAGCACCTTTCCTTCTTTTCTGTTTCATTTTTGTGTGATTTTGGTTATGTACCTTAAATTCTCATTGTGCTTAAAAACCCATGATCTTCGAGCCAAAACTAGTTTCCTTGAACTTGGTTACACAGTTTGCAATAAAATCACTTCACAGTCCTTCAAGTTCATGATTCTTTTGATATTGTCAATACCTCTTATATCAAAGGCAGCAAAGCATGCCAATAATATTATGGATCCTCCACCATACTTAATTTTGAGTAGGATGTTCTTTTCTTAATTTTGTTATCAATAAAAATAAATCATTAGCGTGCATTGCCTAAAGAGATTTTTCGGTAGCGACTGTCCACAGAATATTTGCCCAGAATGATTGTGAATTGTCCAAGTAGTCTTGAGCAAAGATCAGATATTCCTTTTTATGTTTTTGTTTTCAGCAATAAGGTTCTCCTTGGCTTTCGCCCGAAAAGAAAATAATACCCAGCCCATAGTTATACAAAACATTGAAGAGTCACAATAATCACGACTAACGTTATACATCAGTGCAGATTAGGCAAGCGGGAAAAATCCTGTTGGGCTGCTCAGTCTGAGCAGTGTAATCTTTAAAAAACATTTATTTTGAACTTTGAACGTGTATCTTATGTCTACTCAAGTCCCACCACAAAGTTTTTAGTTGTTTTATCACTCGATTTTCACTTGATTTCAATCTTTTTTATCGATGGATGAAAGGCAAAAGAAATGATGAGTTCGTATATAAAAGATACGTTCATTGACTACTGGGATGTTTTCGTCTAATCCACTTCATCTTTTTTTCGTTTGTGTTCCAATTTTGTTAAATATATTTCTCAGTGTGTTGCCAATCATTAGAGTTTGAGAACAACTGCTGTAAGCTAATAACTGATTAACCTCTATCGTTTTAATACTTCTGTGCTACTGACAGGGTCGAATTTAGGATGACATTTCTTGAGAGCCCTTCCATCTTTATATTTAGCGATTATTTTTTTCAACAAGTCATAACAGAAAAGAAATAGCAAATTTGATTTAATGTGAAGTCTTCCATGGACCAATAACTGTGGTCTACATCAAAATTTAATCAGACCTATTGTTATGTACTATATGTAGTTTTTGAGGCTGATTCTGTTTTCTTTTATCACGTCTCGTTTTTATGGTGAGATGAAAACTGTATTTTAGCATATAACCTCTATAAAGCACCCTACGTGTACTTCGGTATATCATCTTTCTCGTATGTTTTACACGTAGTAATTTGTCTGATAAAAGTCTTCTTTTTATTTAACCTTCGACTGTATTGTCTCATGTACAGTAGAATCAAAAACAGACTACGTACGTAGCAAAAGAGAATTAGATGTGCTACAATGGGACGGACTCAAAATTGCACAGCAAACTTGATGAGAATAAAATCGTTCGAATTTGTTGAACAGTGTAATCTATATCTTTGAAAAAACTCAAATAATTTGAGACATCTTCTTTTTTTTACCCGCAAAAAATATTGATATATAGAGTACCCTTCAGATATTTAGGTCTTACATGATGTCCTGGTCCGGACGGTCTCTAAATAAAAACCAAAATAATTTTCAGAAAGAAAAAAAGTACGGTAACAATTTAAGTAGAGCTCTACTCCAACCAAAAAGTGCAATCCCTGATGTGTAGCTAGTAGTATTGCTTTTTTCTTTCGTCTCACTTTCCAATAACTATGATCCCAAATTACCTACATCTACCCTTAATTATAGCTTTTACTCTAACGCGGTGCATCATATGTATCTTCAATGATGAAGTGCGAGATGCAAAAATAAATCAATTCAACACGCGGTATAGGAGGGATCCCTACATTTTAGGGAACACACTATTCATCTTGTATTAGCGCAAGTGAAAGTTATTTCAATATTCTTTCCCATTAATCGTTATTCGCGATAGCTGTAGAATTTCAAAGGTTATTTTGTAAACTATAAGTTCATATGTTATTTTTCAGATGTATAGTGGATGAGGTATTAAGAATAACCCACGAACTCTAAGAATATACTGCCCTAATTTCTACGAAACGAAATACATGGAATAAACATTCAATAACATCCAACACTCTCGCTCTTCAATAAAAAAACGCCTGAAGAAAGATGCAAATGATCCATCTCTCCAAAACACACCAACAAACAACAAAACAGTTGATTATATCATTCCACCAACAAACCCTACCAACACCATACTTGCCGAGAATCTACAAAAATTAGGCTCACAAATTCCAACTAATACATACAAAACAAGCCATGACATAATCTGTAAACCATAGAACAGTTCTCTTTCTGAAGTAAAGATCCATCAGATACCGTGCAACAACTGCCTAAGAAACTACGTCGGTGAAACGTCCAGAAATATCTAAAAGAGGAAGTATCAACAGCGAAATTCTCTTTTAAAGGGTCTACTGAAAAATGATCTGGTACAACGCTTCCTGAAAACAGATCACACAGTTGATCTCCCATAAACCGGCTCAATAGAGGGAAGAACGAAACGCCAGATAATAGAACCAATGATAAATACAGTCAACAATACCGTGAAACAATGGCCAGGCTTTTCAACATACGAAATACATCGTAAAAATAATATCATAGCAGAATGGTCTCAACATAAACAATTCTGCACAAACGCACTTGCTGATAGACACAGGTTATCCACACCGTCACAAACATATATACACTTCAATTCGTATATAAGTAGATGCAGGAACGCTCGCATACTGAAACAGACATATGCGTGCGTTCGGCTCAGGTGCTCATACACTGGAACCGATATGCACTGTGCATTTCTAGCATCAATGATGAAGCATGTATCATATATGAGACATAATCTTGTGCATGACTGTACACAATGTATTAACCGGATCAGTGCACACCGTTATATAGGTATATGCACCATATGAACATATTACCACTTTGCTGCATTGATATGTACTGTGTACTTCAGGCATGGGTATGTTGATATAATATATAATACCTCAATATCGCATGGACACTGCATCTAATCTAGGCATAGCCATACGCATACATACCGTGCACCAGCGCGGTGTATACTATCATATAGTTGCACACTATTTATAAGGGTGCTTGTTGCATGGACATTCTGCTATGTGATTGTATTTATCTACGGTATGCTTTCCGATATATTTGTGTGATCTCACATGTATGCGCTACACGCTTGGCCATACATATATGATTACATCTAACCTCCCCTACACATATACATAAAAAAACAACCTTGACCACACTCTTACACATGTGTCTGTCCTCCATCCAAAATAGATGACAGATATAAGACCCTTCACGATGTGGGCCATTCATCCATATTAACCCAAAACACGCTGAGATCCTATCGACTCACAACACAGAAAGCCCCAGTTCTCTTCATGGTCTCTTCATTTCTTCATCCAACCGATGATGTGAAATCACTCCCTACGAAATGTCAGTGAATAAATACTTATTCACCCAATCTGTGTTTTCCTCATTGTCTACAAAAAAAATTGCACCATTTGTATATCAGGATGTTGGACTGACTGAAAAAAAAATACTTTAAATTATCTATTTCTCCTCCTTCCACGTAAAAGTATTCTATTACATACACACACACACACACACACACACACACACACACACACACACACACACATGCACATCACAAAAACTTTCTAACAAACAGCCAACAGGGAACCGTACGTTTCCTCTCTGCTTCTCTTTCATCTTCCTCTTTTATTGAACAAAAAACGTATTTTTCTTATCTCTTTCTAAACTGTTACCTTACATCTCTCTCTTTTGTAACATTTGTTTCGTCTTTAAAGGCTGCTTTGGGTCACCATAACAATTTTGCCTTTCTATCCTGTTATATCTTTTCCTCATTTTGTTACGTAACCTTTTTCTTTTACCTCGGTGACTGTGTTCAAAAAATCCAAAAAGACATTTCCTATTAAAATTAGCTGATTCATATTTTGTTCACTGACATAAAATTTGTTAAATCTAAAAAAAATCAAGGCTCAGAAAATAATAATTATATATATATATATATATATATATATATATATATATATATATATATATATATATATAAGTGTGTGTGTGTGTGTGTGCGTGCATTCGTCAAACAAAAACAAATATGAGAAAGAAGGTCTTACGAATTGAAACCGCAAAAAATAATTTGCGAGAAAACTTCTATTTTTTCAATTTCTAAATAAGCGACTCAAGTAAATCTTACCCCTTGCCCCCACCCAAACTGAGGCATATTTAGATGCAACAAAAATTTTATATTTTCTTGTTAATCATAAATATCTGTATACCTATTGTGTCAAAATATTTATATTTTATATTGCAGAAAAAATTAAGATAATAATATATTGAATAATATCATAAATTAAATTTCGAAATTCCAGACACTTTTTTTAATTAAAACCTGTCACAGTGAACTAGTTAAAGTATAGAACTCTTTCTTGGAGTAGAACGTAAGCGAAATTGCTTGGTTGTGTCTCGTTATTATTGAGAGTTTTGTTTTGCAAAAAGGCTATTTTAGTAATCAAATTATAAACCAATGGAATGATTTACTTGATAGCGACCGTAAAATATAATCTAAAACCCATTTGAAATGGCTTCAAAATGTCCCAGTAATTGTTCCAATATCAAAATTTTGTCAGGGGCACATCCTGAGGCCATAGCTCTATGGATTGCAGAATTGTGGCATGTATTAGTGGTCCCCCACCTATTTGCCACCCTTTCATCTAAATGAATTCTCCCACAGCTCTTGATAGGACTGATTACTCCATAAGTTCACGGACTGAAGGCTTTTGAAAGGTTTGCCCACCCACAAAGCTCGTACATCCCGAATAATAACTTTGTTGACCCAAGGGGCCCGCAGGCTTCAGGTTGTGAATCACTGATATACATTAATGGATTAATTTAAAGTGTTTGTTTGAGCTGCTTTAGGATTCCAATCTACTCCTGCTCTCTATATATTAAGACACATTTAGACGCATATGCGTCAATATATATATATATATATATATATATATATATATATATATGATGTGAATAATGCTTGGAATTCCTAAAAACCCTATTCTTCAAAACAAGGGACAGATCAATGGAGAAGATGTGCAAGTCACGATTAATCATTTGGAAATCTACCCAGAAGTTACTCCGTGAGAGGTAAAGCAAGTCATCAAACGGTATCTGAACTAAATAACATCATTGTCGACCCACTTGAAAATAAGTGTTCTCTAGGGAACAAGCCTATACCTGAACTTGAATACCTGCAAACAAAGTAAATATCCTCAAACTTTTGGATACAGCAATCATAATGCTGTTTTATAAAATAGGGGATCCAAAAGACCTGAACAATAACCCTACCGACCAACCGAATCATCGAAACATCTGTCTCCAGAAAATACTACACGATCATCATCTCCATTCGGTTAAGTAACTAGAAGAGAAAATACAAAATATTACTCGCAGAAGCATCCGTTGATTTCAAGAAGCGTTTCCACTTGGTGAAAATCCCTAAAGTCATTGATGGTATCATAACAAGGCGTAGACCCCGTTTATGTCAGAGTCTTACAAAATATCTAATGACACATGAGTTTTTGTTATCAGGCAACATAAAGACTTGAAGCCTGTTTAGCTCAAAAAAGGGGTGAGACAAAGCAATATCATCTCACTCAAACACTTCACAGCCTACCTCAAGATTTTCCAAAACTTGGACCTCGAAAATGAAGGGATAGAAATAAAGGGTGGATAGTAACCTCAGATTTGCTGACAACATCGCCCTGTTAGCTGAGAGACTCCGAAATAATGCTATACGAACTGGATGGAGAAAGTTGGTCTCCAGTAGAACAAAGGTCACATGCAACAGATCTTTTGAGGACAAAGACACAATGATGAAGATGGAAAAAGCAAAGCAAAAGGAAGTGGATCTATTTACAACATCTACTTAGGATAATGAATATCAATGAGATCCCCAAGAGAAGTCAAGCAGAGAATCACAGAACAAAAGTATCCCATTAGTTGTTTTCTTTTCCTTAAATATCAACAACCAATGTAAATTCTCGATTGTCACCTATGGTGTTGAAACATGGATGCAAAAGACTGACCTTCAAACTGAAAACTATGCAACCTACACAGGAGAGAATCATGCCCTACATCATATGGAGAGATTACAAGAGAGATACATAGGAACCATCAGATAATGAAATGAATGGGCCGTGTTGCAATAATGTCAGACAACCGCTGGACATCAAGATTCACAACGATGATCCCCAGAGATCATGTGCGACACTATGACCGGCAAAAAATAGAGAGACGTGGCGAAATAGACATTCCCGAAAGTTTTGGTCCCGTAATACCCATGATAGAGAGGTCTGGCAAATCGTGAGGCAGGTCTATGTCTCACAGTGAATTCTAAAAGGATGATGATGATGATGATGATGATGATATAAAACGTCAAGTTTACTAATGCAAATTCTCATTTTTACACTTGAAAGCTTTATTACCGTATGTATGTCCCTCCAATACTGGATACAACTTGTCGGGACTAAAGTTGATTTTATCTTGCAAAAAACAAAGGCTTTCATCTTGCAATAGACAAAGGTTTTTATCTTGCAATAGACAAGGGTTTTATCTTGCATTGGATGACTATAACACTACACCACTTTTTGCAGTTGAAGTGATAAATCAGGTATTCAAAAATCTGATCTTTTCTCGGATCCGAGTGAAGACACGGCAAGCAAACTCTCTGACAGCAACCTTCAAGAGGTGCATACTTAGCATACGTAAAAGGTAGATCGGTAATTTACGAAGACAAACCTGTGGATCATGGAATGTTGATTAGCATCTTTAGTTTTGTGGGATTGTGTCATGTCCACAGTCTATGAGGGTTTGCATGTCCAAGTGAATATGTATACATATGCGTGCGTATGTTTGAGTATGTGGGCATATGAGTGGAAATGTTTACCTACGTGTGCGTCAGTTGGTATCTACCTGGGGGGTGTATCTAAAGATGAATGTGCGTGTGATTTTTTTGCGTGTGTTGAGACCACGCCAAAAGTAAAGAAACACCCTATAAAAATAAGGAAAAGCTTTCAAGTAACAAGACTTAGAATTTGTTTGACGATCCCTTTCGTTCAATGTATCCCCCTCTCTCTTTCTCTGTCTCTCTTGCACACATACGCACACTCACTCACTCATGCGTTCTTGTGGTCAGATTTTAAGATATGTCAGTCCTAAAAGGGGGAGGATTAATTATTTTCTTCTTTCGTTTTCTTCTATTTTCGATAATATTTAACTAATTTCTTGACATCTCCCACTGCACCTTCTTTTTCTTTAAATTCTTTTCATACAATAAACACTTCCTGCTTATCCCCTTGAATAATCAACTTTTATTAAAAGAGTTGTTTGATCTTTAATTTTCATTTGACAGGAACTTTATTTGCTCTGAGTTCCAAAAGGGAGAGATAAAGGTAGAGAAAGAGAGAGAGACAAAGGGAACAAATAAGTTCTATTCAAATATTAAATTAAACTTTGACTCAACTAATCATCTTTTTCTTGGGCTATAAAAGACACCGTCTTTGACGAATTTCTACCATCAAAGGAAAGAGACCGTCAACGAGAAACAGTTAGACAACTCCAGAGTTTACAACACTTCCAACTATCAACCATGTATCGTCCAGTTCTTGCTCTGGTCTTCCTTGCTGGGGTTGTCCTTTGCCAATATCCAGTCAATATCGTAGACCTATGTAAAGCCATTCCAGGTAAAATGGGTTCCCACTTCGTGAGAGATCCACGTAATTGCAGTCGTATTTACAATTGTGAGGGGGACATGTCTTTCCCAGTTTTGATGAGTTGTGGTATTGGTCTGCATTTCTCCCAAGCTCAACAGGTCTGTGTCTACAAAAATAGCGAATATGATGACTGCAGGAAAAGCGTCTATCCTGGAAAATATAGTAAGTGAATTATTTTGACTTCTTTTATATTTGAAACTTTGAATCAAATGGAATCCAGACCCCAAAACTGATTCAAGTCAAACGTGCATATTTTCAGATTACACTGAGACAAACATTCAATTAAATTAATAGGTTTTTCAAATTTAGTGAACCTATTTCTCAACAAAATTAGAAACTGTCAACCACAAACTGTCAGCAAAACTCTCAACATAGGTTTCTTCAGTCTTCAATTTGGGATTTTTGGTGGGCTTGTTAGCTGGCTATGTGTACATGTATATATGTACCACGCGTACAGACCGCACCAATGAAGCTAGAGGGCTGAAATTCTAAACATTTACTCTTAGTTATGTTTAAAAAATGCCTGATGTTTTAAATTTACCTTAGAATTGGTTTTTGTGTCAATTTAAGTTATAATTTTGTACCAGGTCGATCTCTGCAATTTTCTATTATGAACGAATATAAAATGCAATGTGTAATTGTATTCTTCATATATGCCGGGATTTTCGACAGAAGTTTTCAGAAAAATCACAGAAAAAAACTAGAAATGGAGTTTCGTGCAATCACCTTGAGAAACCTTGTTAGAAATCGTGGAAAAACTCTCATTTGTTTTTTGTTTTTTCATTTTATCGGGCTGTCTATCTATCTTCACGTGTGTTGCGTGTACGGGATGCATCAATGAAAATTTAAACATTTACTCATCATTTTATCTATGAAGAATAGTTTTTTTGTTTTCAAAAATTCAGCCTTTCCAGTGACCATCTGCTTTATAATTAATTAACCCTAATGCAGCCAAAACGTGTTGGTTACACGGTGGTTCCTATTAAGTAACTAAGCCGACCTTTTTCTATGAAATGAAGTGAATGAAGTTTCTACAAGGGCTTCAAGTATATTTAATATACTACGAACAGATTGAGTAAAATAATACGTGGATCCATGACACGGACTACTGAATCCATAGCCTGTGTAAAACAACTGGGAAAATTTACTGAACTTCAGCGAAAAAATATTTTCTTTTTTCGGCCATATTTTAGCACAATCCCAAAATCATGATCAGAAAAAAAGTCAGACGACGTATGCGTGCCGGATTTCAACTCAATCTTTCCATGAAGTTTGCACACACGCGCACGAACACACACAATCTCGCTATTTCCTTGTAATGTGTAATGGATAACAAGTTCATTTCGTTATGAATTCGATCTTCAATACAAGCAGGGTGCACCAATGGACTGAAAACCTGAACATCTACTCCTTATCATGCCCCAAGAAAACTTGTTTGTTTTTTTTTTGTTTTTTTCTACGAGGAGAGGGTTACAATGTAGGATTATACTGAATTGGTTGATTTCAACACCTGGTAGCATTCACACTTGTTTTGTTTTGTTTTTTTTTTTTACTTTTTAATTCAGCCTTTTTTTGAACCAACAAAAGGCAAGAGAGGTAAATAATTCATTGATCATCCTATTTTCCAATTTTTCAACTGATCACCCCTCACACGACATGCTGCAAAAAGAAATAGGATTTATGACAGTTTCAAACCAGATCTGTTTATTTTCTTCTTTTTAGATGACCCTCTCTGTAGACCCCGACCAAGTGGAGTCAACAGAGACCCAACAAGCTGCAATCGTTTCATCCCCTGTTGGAAAGGCAACTCATTCCCTTCAATGGGTTGTCAAGGAAATTTGGAATTCAGTTTTATCAAAGAACGATGTGTGGAACCAGGAACATCTGACTGCTTTAGGCGTCAAGGTTAATAAATTCTACCTGAAAGGGTCAGTTCATTTTTACACATATTCACATTCTGAGTGATCATCGGAAGGGGGCAACATTATTTTCTCATCTGAAAGAGTGACAGTTTGTGATATTTCTGGATTTGGTACATTTTAGGGTAGCTGTTTTGGCACTAAGAACATTGTTGATATTGTTAACCTTTCTCTAAGGACAGTTTTAATTGAACAGAATTACAAAGTATCTGTTTTAAATTGAACTGGAGAGATGACTTATAGCTATGTGGAAATGAGGAAACTAGTTTTCTTCATGAAGCTGTTTGCTCTATAGATGAAGGATCAAGTATTTAGGTTTGGTGGAATTTTAACTGGAATGAGTTTACAGATACAATCTAATGCATTACTTATGTACTAGTGTTTTTATTGCATGTCAGGTTTTCTGAAAATTATACAATTACTGTAACACATTATTGACTACTTAATACATGTATACACATTTAGTTGCAAATGGACTTCATTAAGTGGTTTATCATTATCTATCGAAATCTACACGATTGTATTGATCCATTGATTATATATGTTCTTGGTTTATATATATATACATATATATATATATATATATATATATATGTGTGTGTGTGTGTGTGTGTGTATGTGTGTGTGTGTGTGTGTGTGTGTGTGTGTGTGTGTGTGTGTGTGTGTGTGTGTGTGTGTTGAAAAGACAATTCGGATAGTCAAACCCAAATTAGGTTTTTATACATCACTGTCGAATGAGATCTATCTATATTTTCATATATATATATGATGTAATTTCTTGTGTGTGTGTGTGTGTGTGTGTGTGTGTGTGTGTGTGTGTGTGTGTGTGTGTGTGTTTTAATGATTTAATAAGGCAAAGATCAAGTTTCTCCATACTCAAAAGGAACTTGGGTTTTTATGGTTAATTTTTATTTCTTAGTAAATAAATCAAATTTTTTTGATAGCTCAGACTTCGTGTATCAACATTATTGATGTTCATTCTCTTACTATACATTTCAAAAGACGATTAAGGAAAAATAACACTCACATACACACGCACACACAAATACACAAAGACACACACACATATACATATATATATATATATATAATTTATATATATATACATACATATATATATATATATATATATATATATATATATATACATACATACATACATATATGCAAAAATTACCACTTCTAAACATTACAGATCAAATACGCATTTAAAGCCATCGTTTTCGCTGGAAACTCTTGCACAGACCTAAAAAACTTCCAATATAATTCATCAAATGTTTTTATCTCTTCCAGCATTTCTGGCGTCGTCGGTGATTCTGCTGAAGGCATTCGTGTTTCAACTTTCGATTTTCTCTTGCTCAAAACACGTTGAAAATGGAAGAATAAAATCTTTGAAAATATCTTTTGAGTTTTGTTAATTTCTTATATTCTTCATTTTATTTCCGAAAAAATTTTTTTTCTATTGTCCACTTTTAATTTTGGTTAAAAGTTCACTATTAGAAAGTTAATGAGTTAAATGACAATGATTGGCTGTCCAGAAATAATTCTACATATAATGAAGAGTGTTTTTTCTATTTCTCTGTATGTAACAATTGTCTCTTCCACTTAGGTAACAGTTTTACTGATAAAAAGAACTTTTACCCACAATTTGGAACGATTGACTCTTCAACTGGAAAGAGTTCAGTAAGTTTTTTTGTTTTTTTTACAGAAATCATCTAATGGAAAGTCAAATGCATAAAGTATGTTTCCATCAACGTCATTCGTCCAAGGGTTTTTTTCTATTAGCACTCAAACGTTTCCTATTTCACCTGTTGTTGTGTCTTTGAGTCATCTCCTGTTATATTCCAAACTAATTTATTCCAGTAATGTATCCGTACATGAATAGTTGATTAATGTTTCACCTACTTTTGATAGTCTTCTCTCTGTGTGTGCTTGTGTGATTTTGTATGTGCATACGTGTGTGTGTGAGTGTGAGTAAGTATGTACACACACCTCCGCGTGTGTATACATGAATGAATTTATTTTTCTCCTTCCCTTTACAGGCAGAAACGTAATTATGATCTTTATTAGTGTGCTGGTCTCTAATTGGTCGACAAATTGGATTTGCAAGCCGAATAAGGGGAGTACATTTCCGATAGAACAATCGGTGGGGCTGAAGCACTCCCTCAGTACCACTTTGTTACATCTCTGCACACAGGTTTAGCGCAAGGAAATAAGTCATTGTCACATTTACAAATTCACTTCCCATTGTCTTCCTTCAAACTTTCCTGGTCTTCAACACTTTCTGCGTCGAAACCTTTGAAAGTAATGCATCTGTCAGGAAATACCTAATGTTTCGAGCGCTTTCTTTGAGTGGGCATCACTTACGCTTAAGTGAGTTTAAAAGGGGGGTAAACATGCAGTCTTCTCAAAAACATATACCATATACCAGTTTTTCTCAAAGTGGGTTCCGGAGAACCCCAGCATTCTATGAGATAAGATGTAGTTCAATGATATTCAATCAAAATTTATTTCATAACAAAAATGGTATTCACCATTTTCAAAGTAATTATTTAGGGGATGTGACTTTATGAATTTTTATGTATAAATTCTTTTTCTCGAAAAAAATTAATCAAAATTGAATCGTCTGTAAAATATTGGTATCAGTTCTGCGATTGTTAGAAAATTATACAAGAGTTCAGAAACAGAAGAGTTTTGGAAACCATTGCCATGTCCGACTTGCGACAATAAGTCACTATTTACGTTCTAAAATCTGTCATATTTAGAAATTACTTTCCTTTCTGGACCAATCATCAATTCAACGATGTTGACATCAAATTATTACAGCGTGTTCGAAAAATCTTGTGCCACAATCTCAGTCACGTGGTAACACTCGACTGAAAGACGACAGTATCTAAAATTTGAAATGATTGCATCATGAGGCAGCCTCAATAGTGCATCCATATCTCTGTGTTGTCTCTGTTGTATCGTTTTCAAATGTAATGAAACGGGTTCGAACCTGTATCCAGGAAGAGGAAATATCTTTTAACATTTATTGTAAAGTCAATATTGTGTACTTAGCATCTGTTCGTAATCTTTTAGTAATTTGTGCCTTTGAAAATAGTTTATAGACTTATTTTTAATACAACTTGTCAAAAACATTCGGGGTTGATATAGTTTAAAATGATTCGAATTCGTAGGAGAAACTCATAATTTAGCGAAAAGAAAAATATCGACGATTGTTTATTCCGACCAAATTGCATCCTTGCAAATGTCTTCTGATTCTACACACAATCCAAAAGGCCTCACCCATTCAATAATTGAGGCGTACGGGTTTCTTTCACTTTTTTAGAGTCAAAATTGAAGGTTGTCCCTTTTCTCTTTTATTGGTCAAAATCGAGGGGAAAATTAATCCCTTTCTCTCTTTATTTTACTATTTGTCAAATCTTTTTTTAATTTTAGCCCCCTTTTTGATATAACCTTATTTTTGGATATGGGTCTGTATTAACTTAAGATTACACCCCTTTTCCTCAACAGTACGTCCCCTCACAGTTGCTCCAACTCTTCTTATAATCCCAGCTTTTTTTAACATTATTGCCTGTTTTTAACTTTGCCCTCAGACCCCCCTTTTACATCAGGACCCACTTTTTACATTAGCCCTATCTTTTTTTCTGCATTAGCCGAACAACCTTTCCCCCATTAGCACCACACTTTTTCAATATCAGCCCCTTTTTTCTAACAGTGTAAAAAGTGGTATCTAATTTTAAAAGCAAATTAAATTAAACGCTGATTTTCCGATTTTTTCTTATTTTTTTCCATACAGCATTTTTATTCCATCCGTTAAGGTGGGTATTCTCATATCATACTCATATTATAATTCACAAAAGCCTGTCTGTTTTTCTGTATGGCATACGCCTTCCACAAAAACTACTTGACACGAAACCATGAAATTTTCTGTGGGTATATGTTTGATCACTGGGAAGTGTTTCGGCAAATCGGTCTTTGAAAATCATCCCCCAAAAATGTTTTCTGGCAGAGGATCTATTAACATGATTTTCATCATTGGTAAAACGATTTTTCACTTTTTGATGACGCACAAAAAGATGTTTTCCGGAAATTAAAATGTGACGTAGATTCCGTTCATTATTTAGAAAAAAGCGAAAATACTTTTTAATAAATCTCATATTGTGATTTTCATTGGTTGTACATGGATACCTTGAATAATGTGTTTTGATTAATGTATGTTTTCATGTAGTGCGGTTGAGGTACATCTTCCAAAATTTGGGGATCGGAGGTTATATTGATCCCACGGAGGAAACTCATTTCTCACTTTTGTAACGTTCATTTTTCACTTCTAAGGGTCAAAATCTTTTTTTTTTTTTGTGAGGTTCGAAATCGGAGGGGAAGATTTTTTTTTGTCTTTTTTTCTCTTTTTCAAGGGTCTTTTTTCCATCTTAGGGGTCAAAATTAAAGGGAATTGCTATTACTTCTATGGGTCAAAATTGAGGGGAAGATTTATTTCCTATTTTGGGGATGAAAATCAGAAGGACTGCCATCTTTTTTACTTTTGAGGGTTGAAATCGAAGGGAAAATTAATTTCTCTTTTAGAGATCAGAATCGAGCGGTGATTTTATTTTACTTCTAGTGGTCAAAACCAAAAATAATTTTCTTAAACCTTTGGGGTTCGAAATCCTAGGGAAGATCTTTTCTTTCCTATGTTTGGGAAATAGAGGATTTTTTTAAAATATTCTTTGATGAGATAACTCATGTAATTTTTTTTTCTAGGGCTTAGAATAGAGGAGGGGACGTTTGATTTCATTTTTGATGGAAACATTTTTTTCGTTTTAAGAGTGTCGAAATCAAAGAAGGATTTCCCTCTTTTTCAGTTTGAGTCGAATTTATGGGGGTATTATCTCTCACTTTTAGGGTTTGACATCAAGACGGCCCAAGTTGAAGGCGAACTCAGATTTTACAATTTTACTCTTATGTAAAACTGGGCATTCGTTTCTGCGTGTAGTTTCAAAACAAAGTGGAATATAAATGCTGTTTAGTCCTAGAGAAAAACAGATAGGAAAAAGAAGAGAGAAGGAAAGAAAGAATGAAAGAAAGACAGGAAGAAACATCTATTGTCTATAACTTTGATAACAAACCAACTTTTCAATAAACTTCACGTAGATAGGATGATGGTAATACATCTAATAAGACTAAATTGATAAAGAATTCTATTAAAAATTCGATTCATTTTACAGTTTCCATTTATGGATTGACAGTAATTCGAGAAAATCATAAGAAATCTTCATCGTGCAGAAATTTTAAAACGACGAATAAAATCAATTGGATATCTACAAAAGTTTGGGGTGGGGTAATAGGGTCCATCCTTTCTCAAAGCTAAATTGAAGTTCTCCAAGAACCTTTGATCTACGAAAGGTTGTTTGGAATTTTACAAAAATCTGGATGAAAGGGTCCTTTTGCAATTATTTTTGGTGCATTAAATCCATACAACTCAATGCTATCCAGGGATTTTTCAAATTTTAAAAGAGGTGATGCTTTTGGTTTTGAGGTTTTCTTCCTTAAAAACGTAAACATAAAATGAAAGTGGGCACATATTAATCAGCATTTTTTTTGGAGCTACGGACTATTGTACAGCTTACATGCTTTATCTCATCCTAAAATTTTTAAAGTTTAATAATTCTGATAATTTAGAAATTTTACTCAATGTTAAAAACGGCGTACAAATGAAAACAATTTTGGTAAAATCTATTCAAGGCAATTAATTTACGTATTTACATTTGATTTGTTTGGTTTTTTTGTTGTTTTTTTCATTTGTTCCCTTGTTTCTTTTTATCTATGCGCGGATTTAACATCAATTGAGCAAGGGGTGTGAAACTTTACAATTTGAAATTGGGACTACCTTCCTTACATCATGCTAAAGAATGGAAAATTTAAATATTTTAGAATTTCTATTCATTTTTGCGCCATCTTTGTAAAAGAAAAACCCTCTCCTAAGACCCTAAAAAACTGAACTGAAAAATTATCTGGGTATCTCAAGGTAACATGGTCTGAAAAAAAACAATTACTCACATAAAGTTGTTTTTTCTTTACTGTGAAGAGCCTTCCCAAAGTCCTTATTATTTTACTCGTTGTTTGGAAGAATTGACATGAAAAGCAAGTAAATAAAATCCTGACACAAAAACATATGCCACATATTTTAGTGTTTTTCGATATGTCTACATGTCTCTATCAGACGCTTTTTGCTCGGTCCGTCTATCGGTCCCAGTCACGATCAACAACATAAAATAGGAAGGAAGGGATATGACATCATCAAAAGAACATTTATTCCGATCTTTTTTTACCAGCTGCTAATGATGTCATAATGGAGTGTCCAAGGTTCGCATTTTGGTTCTTGAAGCAAAAAATGTCAAAATAACCTCAAAAATCGCCATTAACGATTTTCATCGAAAATAAAACTCGTAGAATATTTCCAGATCGCAATATTTTCCAAAAATGAGAAGTTTTTCCGTTCTGCTCCGACAACTATGGAAGGTGGATGCATCTTGGATTTTCTTTTTGAATCATTATTGTAATATTTGAAGCTAGAAATGAATCACTTTTCTGTATGTAATTTTTTTTTTTTTTCGTGGAGATCAAATTCCAGATAAGGATTCTTTTTTCCGGTAGTACGCAGTTTTTCTTATAGATTTTTTCTTTCCTATTAAGGAAGCTTTCTATCCTTTAGACATTTGAACCATCTGGGAATTCGTGGTCACGTGCTTTACTCGAGTTTTTCGGGGTTACAGCTTATATGAAATATCTTCTCTTCTTCCGCTTACTTTCTCAACATAACCATTTGTAAATTGTAAAGTTTTATACTGTCGTTCACTGGATATTAGAAATGTTGCTCAAATAAAAAGAAATGAGATAAGTAATGGAAGAAAAACAGAAGTAAAATTTGAAAGTATCCCCTAAATAGGGGTTTGAGTGGGGTGTGTCAATTAACAACGTAAGGTTGTGCTAAATTGATCCCTTAATTTTTGTCTGGTAGGGTTTGCGCTCCTTTTTTGAAAATCTGGACTTTTTCAGTGATCACTGTGCGATCAAAGGTAGGAGATGTAATTTATTCAATCACTCCTTTAAAAAAAATAATTTCGTCGCTTGGCGCTCGGGTTGTAACTGTTCTGTTGATCGTCTACTTGATCTAATTTTTCCTTCTCTTCTCCTCTTGAATATTAATTGTACAATATGATAGACTGGATTGGTGAGCATGATTGGAAGGCTCAGAATATTTTCACATCATGTCAGTAACGCTATTGGATCTTCTACAGTTTATGCTCATTCAAAAGTGTGTACGGAGATATTTACAAGCTTGTGGATCACTGCTATGGGTGAACCAAATATGGGAGAAGATACTACAGGAAATAGTATGAAATATTTGTATTAAATTGTATTTTACGAACAAATAATACTTTCTATCGTTCTGATATCATATTTGCTATAGAAAGTTGAAGGAAAAAGTGTTGCTCAATGGATCCTCTATAAAAATGAACAAAAGTATTTTTAGATTTTTTTTAATAATAAGTTATTACAAGAACATTCAAAATCTTGTTTTTTTTTATCAGAAGAGAAAACTCGTTACGTTTGCGGTCACAAATCAAAAAATGAATACCAGAATGGGCCATTTATAAGTCGCTCTCGTATACTATAACAGCCTAGATTTCAAATTAAATGTTTGAAAAATTTTTCCTTCAGTATTTACATATCACATCATATAATTCACCATATACTCAGGTTTCTTTGAAAAAATACATGCTGTGAAACAATCTGTATTGATACTTCAATGATGATACTGATGGATAACATAAATGGCTACCACTCAAATCAGTCTATGGTTCTTGATGGTGAGGTTGGAAGTGAAGGTGGAAGTGGGAGTTCTGCTGACGCTGTATGCGTTCAATTCGCTCTTTAAGAAGGTATGAATCCATTTCTCAGACTGGATTTAGGTACATTGTAAAGGTCACCCTACGAGTCCCAAAAAAGAGAGGGACTAGCAATTCCAGCCCGTAAAAATTTACTTCCTACAGAAACAGCATCGACTTATCTGTGGTTTGCAGTCCAATGCTCTACAAGGAGTCAACAGTGGGAAATGGTTCTTCCTGTGCATGAAGGTGATCTTTAGAAAACTTGACTTTGCCAAAGCAAGTTTCAGAAAGTCTTATTCAAGAATGTCAGGAAGGAATTACCAGATTTTAATATTAGGTTGATATTTGATATGTAAGCAAGAAATAGTTTTTTATATTGCATTCGACACAACATCTGCGAACTCAACAGCAAAATAACAACCTCTCCAATAGAAACTGACACAATCTTCAAAGCAAGAAACATACAGACAATTAGCAAAATCTCAAACGAAAAAAGGAAACTGATTAAAAAGCGCAAAAACGTCAAACCACCAACAACAAGGGAAAAATAGAGGAGGCCAAACTAAACAGAACAATCAAAAAGAAACTAAGAGAACATGTATACAATCACAGCAACTCCTTTATCAGACAACATAAAGACTCTGAACTCTTCTAACTCAAAAAAGAAGTAAGACAAGGATATACCAGCTCACTCAAACTCTTCACAGCCTACCTCGAGATGATCTTCCGTAACCTGAACTGGGAGAATGGAGTAATCAAAATAGATGGCGAATATCTGAAAAACCTCAGATTTGCAGATGACATCATCCTTTTGGCAGATAATCTACGCAACCTCCAACTAATGCGAGATGGACTAAACGAAGAAAGCAAAAGAGTTGGCTTACACATGAACTTCAGTAATACGAAAGTCATGTGCAACAAACACATCGAGAATAAGAACAAAGCAGTCAAAATCGAAGATGCGAAACAGGGGAAAGTAGACCACAACATCTACCTAGGACAACGAATCTCTATGAAGCCCACAAAAGAGGAGAATTCAAGCGGAGAACCACCTTCGGATGGCAAGCCTTCGGCAGAGCATGCTCAACCTTGTCTCTTATGGAGCTGAAACATGGAACCTAACCAAGAGACTGACCGGCAAACTGAGAAGCATACAATATGCACATGAGAGAATCATGCTCAATCTCACATAGAGAGATCGCAAGACAGCACAATATATCAGGAAGAAAACGGGTGTCTGAGACATCATAGAATCTGTTAGGAAACTTAAATAGTAATGGGCAGGCCATATCGCAACCATGGTAAACAATCGATGGACATCACGACTCACAACATGGATCCCCAGAGATCACATGCAAAACGGTGGCAGACAAAATACAGAATGAACTGGATAAATTCAGAAAATACTGGCTTCGCGATGCTCATGATAGAGAAATGTGGCGGATCCTGAGGAAGATCTATGCCCAAAGATGTACATTAAAAGAATGATGATGATGATGATGATGATGATGATGATGATGATGATGATGATGATGATGATGATGATTCACATGTCGACACTTTTTGTCCTTTGGATTGCGCAGCGCACAACTGCTTACTAAAGTATTTGGAGTATAATAAATTGTCAACAAAAGGATTTGAAGGGTTGCATAGCACCGATCAATTGAACAGGATGCTGAATTTACAGAAAAAATAAACATTGAAGTCTGGATACCCAAGTAGAAAAGGATAGCAACTTCGGTGCTAATTTTCCAACAGAGAAACATACACTCACACACACACACACACACACACACACACATATATATATATATATATATATATATATATATATATATATATATATATATATATATATATATATATATATATATAATATCGAGATATTGTAAGTATGGAGTAGCATAGCAGTTAATGGTACGGAAAACGGATTCAGCTAACCAAGTTCGTTTGGCCAATGCTGCTTACGTTCATTTCGCGATAATCATCTTGGAAATTCATCTTTTTTCTAAGCTATCGATAAATTGTTGGGTAGATAGGATCCTTCGACCGTGTTTATCTTGTGTACAGGACCTGCACCCCAACCTAGTGAAACCTGTAAGCTACTGCAACTGGATTGCGACCCTATACTCCACATGGAATCGACAGGAATGAACAAAAAAATAATTACAGATTCATCAAGTAGACGATTCTACTAAATAATAAGTTCAGAGATATTATTGCATCACTTTTGATCAGTTTATAAAGTGCTTCCTTCTACTAGTGAATATGTATTTACATTTACTTACCGTATCGGTCTCCATACACTTGTCTACCACAAAATCAAAATAACTTTTTTCTGTGGAGGTAGACCTGTTGAGAAGACAGTCCCATGCCCATAGCTTAACAGAAAAGAAAAGGCCAAGTTTCCTGGACAATTATAGAAAACACCGCAGTTGGTTGACTATCTCACAGAATATAAACCGGTCCTTCTCAAGATCGTTTGACACAAACGAATGACATCCTGGTTGTAAACTACTGCAAATATAGCCAGGACCCAAAGGACTTCTCTACTGAGATACATTGTCACTTGATGGCAGGTTTTACGAAGAAAAAAAAAGTATGCGTTTGATCAGAACTTCTTTTGGCTTTTTAATCTTTTTTTTCTTTTTTCTTGATCTGACGTGTTTTTTTTTGTGGGTGGTACTCAAAAACTTTTTGGGGGGTTCAGGGACATTGAACAAAACTCCTAGAAAACAAAATCGCTCCAACTAAAACTCGAGCTCCTATCCCAGAGGTCAGCAGTTCGTCTTTCAAACCGTTGAAATGAAGGAAGCAACACATGACCTTGATTAAAACAAATAGAAATTTTATTCATTGTTGAAACCTCATCTAAAAATGAAGTTCGGTGCTGCTATTTTATTCAAGATTTCCAAAACCTGATCATACTTATCTCTTTTTAATTTTGATTTTCGCCGTTTTTTATTTATCTATTTATACAATTCATTATAGACGAAAGTGCAGATCCAGGAGGTCTATAAGATCCAGACCCTCTCACTGCTCTAACAAAGCACAATTTTAAGAAAACTTTTAATTATCTTGATAAAGAGGTTTTGGGAATAAAGATCTAAATAATCTGAAAAAATCATAAATCAACATAAAAAACAAAAAATTTATTTTGTTTTGTATACCATGTAAGTAAGATTTCTTCCGTCTTTAGAAAAAAAAATGTATTTATTAGTTCTCTAAAATTCGCTAAATCGTTCATTTTTACTCATCTCTTTTGCTAATTACCAATCCTAGTGCCAAAAAGTTGCGACTCAAATTTAAATGGAAAATGTCAGATTACAAATTGCTTCCTTGATTTCTTTCATGTCTGGAATATGTTTTCTTTTTGATGTTTTTTTGAAGAAATAAAGCTTTCCATTTGGACCCCCTCCAGCTCAAAATCCAGGACCTCTGTCCCACTCAAAATCTTGTGTCACTATTGACTTTGATCCAAAAGACCTTTATATAGTAGTCGATGAGGCATTTACATAAACAATAAATCAGTTCCAGCTAAGTGCATGAGTTTTGTGTGTACTTCTGTGTGTTAGTATACACATGCACAAGATCCCATGTGTACCTGTGTCTTTTTTATTCATATGTCTGCATGAATGCTGTTGTAAGGTTGCGTTAGTCCTTCCTTTACCGATTTAAATACTTTTATTTGCATGGATAACAATGTGCGATGCGATTCCTGGGCAGTGAGTCTTATTTTCTAATTACTTATGAGTAAAAAGTAGAGAAAGTAGCTCTTATTCTTTTCAAAGTTTGTTCTTGTGACCAGGACAGTGATATTTGTATGAAGTTGTTTTCTTACATCATGTGATTAAAAATATGCAAATTTGCCTGTTGTCCGATTGGAGATAGAAATATTTCAAATTATCACTGTTCCGGTCCCAAAAGCAGAGTTTGAAAATAATCATTGACGTTTCCATACATTTTAGATATAATATATTATATTATTTAGATTATGATAAAAAAAAAAAGAAAAAAGAATAACACTTATTAGACAGGAACAAAAAAATCAGAAGAAAATCCTTGGATGACGCCGAACGAAAAAGAATTCCATTTCAGCGCAGTGAACAAGACCAATTACGTCTGTTAACGTCTATAAGTAACTGTAAAACCTGATAGCTGCCCAGTTGCTTCTTGCATGTCTGTCTGTTTTATCACATCATGTCGTATCTTCTAATATGCTGTTATATCCGCTGGCTTCATTGCCGAACCGAAGTTGGAAGAAACCAAACACTCCCTTGAGATCAATAGAATGTCTGGGAAGAATGTCTATCCAAGTTTTTATAATTGAAAACTCGAAACCACGAACATCAAAAGCAATCATAATAAAAATGGACAGACTTGAGTACAATATTTCGCGTCAATATTATTTTTACGCTGAGAGGTTTTCATAAACATATACACAGTGAGTGCCAAAAGGATCCGGCACGTTTCAAAAAATTCATTTTACTGTCCTCCTATAGCTTCAAAATTGACTGAATTTGAGTCAAAGATTTCAGATTTTGTACATAACGTTTCAATGGTCAATCTTGTTTCAGTATCCTTTATGGTTTTGTTTCTAATGTTTGGTCGAAATTCTGTCAATTTTAAAGCTGTACTTGGGTGTTAAAATGAGCTTGAATGTATCAGATACTTTTGGCACCCATTGCCGATAATGTCGTTCAAATTATTTACTCTTATAACTCAAACAAACATTAAAACAGGTCATCAACGGTTATTGTAAATGGTTACAGAAACATGGAAATGCTTCAGCAACATATTAAAAATTATGTATGCCATCAAATGAAAACACTGAAAATTGAGTTGCCTAGCTAGTGAGGGTCGTTATAACCCACAGAGGAATAGATAGATAGATAGATAGATAGATAGATAGATAGATAGATAGATAGATAGATAGATAGATCGATCGATAGATAGATAGGTAGATAGATAGATAGATATTAACTTAGACAAGAGACTCAATAGTAGGTTAGTGAGGGTCGTTATAACCCATAGAGGAATACGTGGATAGATAGATAGATAGATAGATAGATAGATAGATAGATAGATAGATAGATAGATAGGTAGATATTAACTTACACAAGAGGCTCAGTAATTGGACCCCTAGTTTGAATAAAACTATGTATCGAATTGTAAATCATACAATGAAGATGATCATTGTCGCAATTCAAAACTGCTTGTCGACAAGAAACGGTTATTGCTTACGTCAATTGAAACTCTTGATCAACTCTTTAGTGCGTTCATTAAGATTCGTGATGGTTTTATGATTACATCCTGAAGGATAAGATGAAAGGAGACATATTTTCTCGCAGCCTTTTTAAAGCTAACTCTTTCGTTATTACCTTTCAGTGAATGCACGAGTTTTCGATGTAGCTGGACTTACCTTTAATCATCAATATAGACAAAATTATTTTTCACCTCCTGTGTACTTTGGTGAAGGTGTTATTTCTATCAGCACATGATAAATTATGTAATTATTGGTTTTATTTATAGTTTAATGTAGACGTGAACTTGTGCTTTAATCTTCTCTTTAAAGGGGGCATTTTTAAAATTGAATTCATTGCAAAATTGAAACTGTTGATACAGATTAACCAAATGATGAGGAACAGAATCTTTTTTTACTGATATGTAGGGCCTGAGAGCTTCCAATAATGATTTCTGGTCCAATATACCCATTGACAGGCACAGTTACACACCAACTTATACACACGTACACGCACGCATACAATGGGCTAATACTTTCATAACATAAAGTATTCGCAAGTGCAATGAATCGAAAAAACTGACATATTTTAGCAAATGTTTTATTGCGTTCGTCACGGAAGAAAATTTGGTAGAAAAAACAGGAAAGGAACCTGGTGATGCTTGGAAGAAAAACTAATCTGAAAAAGAAATAAATATTCGATGTGAAAAACAAGATCATAGCAGATATTTTATTTTTCATCGATATCTTAGATTTTACAATAAATAACTTTTTCAGTTAGTTTCTTCAATAATGTCAAGTTCATCTATCAGAATAAAATACTGAACGACGATATATTTGAAATTTACTATCTTTCGACTCGCTAGTTCTTTTACAATAGAGAATTTAAGAAGGGAAGGGTTGCAAATAAGTGTAAGGATTTTTCAAGGAAGAGCTAATAAAGTCAGAATATAATGATTCATCTCTCTTTCAAATACACAAAGACCTCAGAAGGAATTTCACTGTTTTATGCTTGGTTCTTGTCTCCATTAAAGGTTAAGTAATAATAACAGTTGACTAATTTCCAATGTAAGAGTCCATGATAAATAAATGTAAACGAACGCGTCGACTAACGACCTCTGCGTAATCCCTTTCTGCTACAAGAAAGAAATGCTAATCGACAAAATCCTTTCCAAATTTAACGAATTTGAACGATTCAAAGAATCATGTCTCCACGGAAACATTTGATTTGCAGCAAGCGTTTCTGTTCTGTACAAATACTGCTTAAAAGTGGATTCCATAGCGAAATAGTGAGATATTCTATGGAAAATTTGTGGAAGACTTGTTCTTGAAATAGTTCTGGAAAATATGTTCATTAATTAGGCACAAGACAATGATTATGTTATTTTCTATTCGATTCGCTCACAATTAGTTCTAAAATGTTTCACCAACACAAATTACTTATTTATGGTATTGACTCATCAAGTGCGAATGACGGTAATTAAGGCCATTGCAGTTCTATGGCTAAGTCAATAAAATTGGTGACAACTTTCTCTGAATCAGGGATTTTCTCTTGCAGTGAATAATCTGCAATAGATTATCTTGCAATGGACATGATCTTTTATCTTGCAATGGATAATTATTACTCTTCTCCACTCTCCATATCTAATCGGTTAACTGATACACGTATCAGAAATTAAAATCTATGTTATGAAGTAGCAATTATATACCTAAAGTAAATAAGATATTTTCGGGAAAAGTGGTTTATGAAATATTGAATTGTATGAAATAATAACTACATCATCATCATCATCATCATCATCATCATCATCATCATCATCATTCTCTTAACATCCGTCGTTGGACATAGACTTTCCCCTGGATTCCCCATACTTCTCTATCGTGAGCGTCGCAGAGCCAGTATTTTCTTGCTCATCTCTCCATCTAGTACTCTGCTGGCCTCATTTGCAAATGTAATCTCTGGGGATCCATGTTATTAGCTGTGATGTCCATCGATTGTCTACCATTTTTGCGATATGACCAGCCCATTGCCATTTGATTTTTTTTAATAGTTTCTATGATGTCTCGGACTCTTGCCTTCTCCTTGGTGTATTGTGCTGTCTTGTGATCCCTCCATGAGCGGTTGATCATATTTCTTTCATGTGCACTTTGCATGGTTGTCAGTTTTTGCAGGTGTATCTCTTGGTTAAGTTCCATATTTCAGCTTCATAAGGGACTTTTGGGAAGATGCACTGGTTGTACACCTTTCTTTTTAGGATCAATAGGATCTTATTTTTGAAGGTTGAGCTTGAAGGATTGCCACCCTAGGATGATTCTTTGCTGGATTTCTTCTTCTTGAAGAGTCTCATAAAGATTTGTTGTCACAGGTAGATGATGTGGTCTATTTTCCCCAGTTCTGTGTCCTCGATTTAATGTTAGTGTTCTTATTTTGGATGTGATTGTTGCATATGATCTTCGTCTGGCTGAAGATCGTGTGTAAGCCAACTTTCTTGCTCTCATCATTTAGTTCATCTAGCATTAGTTGGAGATTTTGTAATTTCTCTGCGAAAAAGCCAATGTCGTCTGCAAAATTGAGGTTGTTCGAATATTCGCTGTCTATTCTGATTCCGTTATTCTCCCAAATGATAACCGGTTTATAACATTAAGCAGAGGATAAATGAGTTGAACAATCTGCATTCATTGTTATAAATCTATTTTTATTTTATGAATTCATTAAATTATTAAATCCATTTCATAATATGAAATATATGGAAGTTATTTATTTAATTTTTAATTCATTCTAAATTGAGTGTCATGGGGCTGATTGATTTTGATAACATTCGAGTATACAATGATGCCATACAGTTATTAAAAATAACTCAGTACATTGTCAAAAGCCAACTAACTATAGTAGGGACCCTAGTCTTTAAATAAGTACTGTAGAAACTGATCATCAAAAAGTTAAACTACTTAAATCATTATTGTTATCTCACAAACTTCGATTATCAATAATACGCAGATACTCCGTAATGATTCTTGGCAAAAGTGTCGGTAAGCGATACTTTAATCCTTGGTAGAGTGCACAGAAACTCTGATCCTGGGTAGAATTGATAATCCATAAGTAAATAATCCTGTCATTTTTGTAATGATAGAAATGATTCCAGTAAGCAAAATGTGCTTCACCAAGAATTGCTAAGACTTTCCCGATGTTAATTTGAATTTTTTTTTTGTGGTTTACTATCCATCCAACATACTCGAGAACTCAATTGACGTTAAGAAAAGAAATCGCTCAAATTAATAATCAGCCAAAAGATAGAAATTACCTGCAGGATTGTAGTTGTGACGTCAATGCCTTCTACGACCACCATTATAGTTGTTACCGTTATTTAAATGTCCGTTGTTGGGAACATTGTTACGACAGCCAGCTTGGCCAGGTTCAACACAGCGTTGCTCTTGGAGACTGAAGTGAAGTCCATCTTGACAGGACATGGAGGGATGGGAAGTGCGATTGAAGCACGGGATAAAACGACTACAGTCTGTTGGGTCCCGATTCAAGCCAGATGAGTGGGGTCTGCAAAGAGGGTCATCTGTAAAGTAAAAACATGAAGTGGGATAAATTTCTGAATAACATGAATATTTCACATGAGTTTTGTAGAAATACTGAATATATTGACTTCCGTCAAACTGCAACAATCTTCGAATGTGTCAAAATCTGTTTCTCCTTCTCAGAAGAAAGTTTCAATTCATGATTTTCCAAAACTTTGCCTCGTCTGCACGCAAACGTTAAATCCAGTTAATCATTATACAAACACATGCATTTATATGCATATGTATGAAAATCGGCAAATCGATTTCTAATTCTGTTTGAAAATGTTCAAATTTCAATCATAATAATTCCGTTTGGAAAGTTATGAATCCGACTCAGCCTGTGCTCCGTCTCATTGCCTTTTATTCTAATCATAGCTTCCAAAGTAAGTACGCAGGCAGTGCCACTTTCATCTATCAACAGCTTTTGAGAAGTGAAGCTTTGAAATCTAAACGTGTTTTCTAGAGTGAAAAATATTTTTCGATTCCTGTGTTAAGTAATGTACAAAAGCACATTTTCAGTGGTTTACGAAGTAATGCATAAACTATTGATGATGTTTCATTGGATCTAAATCAATATAATGAGATTGAGGGTACTTTTACCGAAGTGCAACAATATCACATGCCTGAACATTGGAAAACTTTTGCTTCTTGAAGGATAAAATCTGTGAAACTTAGAAGATAATCGTTAAAGGATTGATCTCTTTGTGAACGTTCATAGTCTTCTAGATTTTTATCCCTTCGCTGAAATCTTTAGAACCAGCCCTGGACTGTGCGATCAGTTATCGACTCTTGGACAAATGTTTAGCTAATGTTTCGGGCAGTTTAAATAAATTTGAACTCATAGAGGAAAAACATACTAATGTCTTTTTCGTGTATATTTTATTGATGGGTTTATAACTCTAACATCTGATAAATAGAGAGTTAAAAATTACAGTTTGTAAATGAATTACTTTTTTTGTAAAAACATGTTTCCGAAAAACCACTTTGTAAAAAGTGAATGGGTATCAAAGGAAAAAAGTTCAATACTTACTGAAAGTTCCTCCGTGGATATTTTTCTTGCAATCGTCGTAGAGACTGTTCTGGTTAACACACACTTGTTGAGACTGGGAAAAGACGGTGGTCCAACCGCAACTCATGGGAAAGAGACGTGGATTTGGATGTCTACAGCTGTAGAATATACTACAGTTGTGCTGATCCCTAATCAGATTAGACCCAACTCTTCCTTTGACGCTCTTGCAAAGAGAAATCAAATTATCTTGACAAATGGCTGCACCAATAAATACAACCAGAAATAATGCGGCTGATCGATACATCTTTGAATCTCTAGCGTCTTTGGTGTTTGGTTTCTTTGGTCAGCGTGATTGCGTCTCTTAGTTTCTATTCTGCTTTCCTTTATCCACCGTGGTATCTTCTCAATTTCCTCAGATGGACAAACCAATTTATACCCAGCGTTGACAGCATCATCAGTTCTGGTTTTCGTTTGTGGTTAACGAACGACTTTTTTTATGTTTTCATTCGTGATGTTTAATTCAAGGTTATTTGTTTTTATTTGGCTTCTTTTCTTTTTTTTTCTTTTTTTGACAGGTTGGTCAGATTAAACATTTTTATATTTGTACTTCTTCATCTCTGAATGCAATGTTTTTCCAACGGGTTGATGTTGATACGAACATAAGATAAAGAAAGACGCAGCTGAGAGGCTGCAGTTTTTCAGTTGAACGAAAAAAAACTTTGCATGTTGAATTTCAGGGCGATAGGATCAACACGATGAACCTGGTCAGTGTTTGCTCTTCACAGATGCACTCGAGAGCAAACCGCTGCCTTGTGGTAAAATTCGGACGATTTTGAGAGCCAATCAACATGCGAAGTATATATATATGTATATATATATATAATATATATATATATATATATATATATATATATATATATATATATATATATACATATACATATATATGTGTGTGTGTGTGTGTATGCATTGGTGTGCGTACGTAAAAATATGCATTGGAATTTTTGCAGGTGAATCAGTATTCACTTCAATTCAGTTTTATCTCTCTTAAAATAACTTGGGGTCGCACGAGCCCGCACAAACATACATAATCGCTAGCACGCGGGCGTTTGTGTATATAGGCTGTTGAAATATCAAACCGCTAATTTTTACAGGCAAATTGTTTTGTGTATATATATATATATATTTATTATAAATGTGTTATATCACTTTGAAAATCTATTTGAAATGCTTTCTCTTAAATACATGGAAAGTGTATCATTTGGCCTAGGAATCGTAAATAGAATAAACTATTAACAAAAATGGGCTGCTACAGGAATCGAGCCTGCGAACGATTAGGTATCTGATTTTATGTAGCGACGATCTTAACCGATGAGCTAAACGAGAAATCATAGCAAATAGAGTTTCAAAGTAATATAACGCATTTATCATTATTTCTGCTAAATTATATACCAATTTTTCAATAATATTATCATCTACGCAGCGGGAAAATAGAGCAGGTATGGACAGTGGAGGAACAAGTGTAAGAATTTGGACAGGTTAAAAGCAACCGCAATATCAAAACGACAATCGATCAGTTCGATTTCTCTAACAGTCTATTTTAATTTAAATGATTATTCTACATACGATGTTTTAGCCAAATGATACATATATCAACGAGAGGTAATTCCAGGAATAGTTTCAAAATAATACAACGCATTGATAATCAATTTTGTCGGATTAGATATCCATTTCTTGTTTCTTAAACAGGCGCAAAAATCTCAACCAAAGAGCATAACAGATTACAACCCAGAAGTAATTACAGATAAAATGGACATAAACCTTATAAATCTCTTTTCCAGGGAACTCGAATAAGCATTTTAGAGAAAGGAATGAAATTCGCACCTACACCTACTAAAAAGAAACAATGAAGGAATTAAACAAGATCTCCAAGAATTTACCAGAAAAATAAGACTGGGAGATTTTTTTTATCATACAAACTTAGAAGACTGGTCAGGAATCAAAGCCTCTTCACTCCAATTACAAACAGAGACATAACTATGGACAATATCACGTAAAAACTAACATCAACACAAACGAAAGGAAAGCTATGCAAACTCTATCTACAGATGACTCAATAATTATCAAAAAGCAGATAAGCAAGGCACAGTCATTTTAATGGGCAAATTCCACTAGAAGTCAATCTCAGAAAACATTCTCTTAGATAACAACTACAACCAGCAATTAAACATTGACCGTAGCAAAAGAAATCAGATTCTATGTAACAAACACATAAGAGAAAACAAGAAATGTCTAAGAGATAAAGAACACAAATACCTAAAAAAATCGAATGAAAGGAAGTCAATTTTATGGCTTTCTAAAAGTTCACCAGAGTAAAGAAATCGCAATAACCTATGAAAAATCATTAACACCAGAGTTTAGTATATCGAATGTTGAAGATTTGAAACGACGTCCAATGATAGCAGGACCATCTTGCTTAACCAGCAGACCAAGCAATCTACTTGACATTATGCTAAAACTTCTCACAAAACACCGCCCCAGCATTCTAAAAGACACGACTGATTTTTTTTTAAGGAAACTTCCCTAAACAACTAAAAACAATGTCATCTTTGCCTCCAGTGCCTCAAGGCACTGGAATCCCGGCTTGATACCCCCCCCCATAGAATACTGGACAGATTTCATAAAATCTCCATACTTAAATCCATGCATTTCATTTTAGAAAACACTTTTCTGTTCAATGATAACTTTTTCAAACAAATTGGAGGAATAGGGATAGGAACCAAAGTCGTACCCACATATGCAACATTAACAACTGGTTATTTAAAAGAACCACTGTAAACCAGAAATATCTGGAACTGAATTTTCAGACAATTTCAAAAGATCCTGGACTCATTTTTTAGACGATTGTTCCTTAATATGGAACAAATTGAAAGAACTTTTATATCTACATCACGAATTCAATAGCCTCCGTTAACACATTCATTTTACAATAGAATTTCAACGAACACGAAATTCCATTTTTACATCGTATATCATGAAAAAACGTACAGAAATTTCAACTGACACATATTACAAATCCACAGACAGTAAAACTTCTGGCTATTTTCATCATGTCTCCCTAAACACGCAAAGGTCAGTAAATCATTTTCCTGAGCCCAATGCTTAGAAAAATGATATGTAAACAGAGCACTGTAAATCTAAGACTCGAGGAATACCTACTTAAACAAAACCGTCCCTCTCCCTCATTAAAGCTGGAATTCATGAAGCTACACGATTAGATAGACAACAATTACAAGCAGTAAATACTAAAATTAATTAAACAACCATTATTCCATTCATCAACACAAACAACCCTTTAAACCCTAAAGTTTGTTGGGTTTTTTTAATCCAAGACATCTACATCCTAAAAAGAGATTCCTATATGAACACAATCGTCATTTATTCCTTAAATAACTGAAAATAAACGCCAACCTCAGGAATTTACTGACAAAAACCACTTACCCTGAGAAAACAGAACCAGAAAAAAGATAATCCAAGGAGATGAATATACTTTTAAACGTGGTACAAACTTTAATATCAAATGTTTTGTGACGTTGAAAACATCATCTCTGCCATTATTTTTATAGTTTTAGTTTCCTTTTTCTACAGAATGAACGCCGACAATGTTGCACAAAGAAGAAGGGAAATCAAATTCCATTAATTTTCTAAGACCTGCTTTAAATTCCAACTAATTCTTCAATTTGGAGTTGGGACCTCTGCCCTTATTCCCTTGGGAAGTATAGCACCCTTTCTTTTTTTTCTAATTGCTGAAGTTGACCCCCCCCAAAAAAAAAAATTGCATGGACCCCTTAACAAACCTCTCCCCCCTCTACATCAATGGACATTCCCAACCTCTCATACACATTCATATCATCACTCACTACACAAATCTACAATCAGACCAAAATACAATCTAATCATAATAATATACTGTGAACACACACATACACATACATTGATTCTCTCATTCACGCACTCATATTATCACTTACTGCACAAATCTACAATCATACTAAAATACAATTATACTATACTGTGAATACACATAGCCACACACATTGATACTTCCCCCTTTGCCTCTCTCTTATACACGTTCACATTATCGCTCCCTACACAAATCTGCTATCATATTAAAATACAATTCAACAATACTGTGAACACACACATTCACACACATTGACACCTCACCCCTTTACTTTACTCTTTGAAGGTATTAACCCTCTTCTTCTTAAAAAAAAACACCCGCAAATGGAACTTCATTACACCTGAAATTTGGATCCAAATCAAGATTATTGTACAAATGGCCTAAATTTAACTGTATAACACAGTATACGAATATGTATACATATTCACGTGAATGTGCACGCACACACACACACACACACACACACATATATATATATGCATATATATATATATATATATATACTGCACAATACAAATTACGGATGCAATATAATATGATACAATGCAATATCCAAGGTATGATGGGTTCATTTCATAAAGTGCTCAACTATAAATATCAGATTGGCATGGAGTAGAGCTTTATATTTATTTGAATGGGGATCCGCTACACAAACAAGTTTATATCTCTACTCTGTTTGAGCTTTTTGGGGCGAATGATTCTGTTTATTTAAGATTCCTGAGTGGGACATTTTCGAATGTGTCTCTACTATTATACGACTTTAGTGGGTTGCTTGATTATATTGGGTTTGATCTACTTTCTCAAGTCAAAGGAAATTATATTGATTGGATTGTTCTTTAAGGTGGCTGTGTGAATAAGATAGCAATGTCAGTTATTTTTAGCATATCTATAAGTGGGTATAGAGTTATATTTGTTAATAGTAATTGTGAGTGGTGCCGGCATTTTAATCCTATTTCATTTTTTTTATTAATAATTCTGTTCTATGTTTTTTGGTTTATAGGCAAAATTTAGGATTTCGAATTACTCATTTAGGTATAGTTGACGTGATGTTTTTGAAATCCCTATATGATATTTCACTTTGAAAGGTTTCTGCTGGGTCAATATTCAGGCTTGGTATGCAATATTCGATTTGAGACATTTGTTTTGCGAAGGGCATCTATTTTTGTTTGTACCTTTGCAATCTTGTTTATCATACTTTCTTCGTTAGTATTAATCCTAATTATTCTATTGTTATGTTTTGTAATGAGTGTATTGAAATTTTATGTACAACTAAAGCTGATTTTCAGGTTTTTTCTTGTTTGATATTTTACTCGGTCGGTTACTCGGGAGGGGGTGTTTTCCCA
The DNA here is from genome assembly GCA_963457665.1 of Thysanoteuthis rhombus. NCBI lineage: Eukaryota > Metazoa > Mollusca > Cephalopoda > Oegopsida > Thysanoteuthidae > Thysanoteuthis > Thysanoteuthis major. The sequence goes on along the minus strand of OY735205.1, from coordinate 330,443 downwards.
TTAATTGAATGGATATTTTTTTCAAGTTCCAAGACAACCCCTTAGAAGTGAAATATCATATAGGGATATCGAAAACATCGTTTAAACTAGGATTAACCCACCATATATCATCTTTTACCAGTGAATGAGGAATTCGAAATCTTCAGTTCAACCAATTGAGCACGAAAACAGAAAACAGAATTATTAAACAGAAAATATGAAATGGTGTTAAAATGCCGGCACTGCTCAAAATTTCTGATGACAACCATAATCCAATCAAAATAATTACCTTAGATATGAAGAAGTAGACTGAGCCTAATTTAATCAAACAGCCTACTAAGGCCATATAAAAGGGATCTTAGCATGGAGAAATAAAGTGAGAATAAAACACTCTTAGAGAAGATACATACCATAATTGACTCTGATAGAAACACCATCTACTGATAATGTAAACAATCGCATCATACCTCTGGTTTATAACAACCAACAGACATGCATCCTCATTAAATAAAACAAAATATAGCATGCAAAAGCCAATCACTAAGCAAAAACAAATAAAATGAAAAGAAAGACCCTCCCACCTACAAAAGTAGAGACACATCAAAAATGTCTCAAACAGGAATCTTGAATAAACTGCCTTTAATTGAATAATTTGCTTAAAGAAGCCCAAATAGGGCAGAAACATAAATTCATTATTTAACACACACACACACACACACACACACACACACACACATATGTGCGTGTGCATGTTGAAAATTCAGCAAGTTTTATCAAACACAGCAGATAATTTTGTCGATTCAACTTTTTAAAAAAGTTTTCTTGCTATTTTTAAGCATTTAACATGAGTTTCATCAATTGAAGTGGGTCTGGCTGGCTATTTATGCATGTGTCACGCGTACTAGCCGGGCTGAAAATTCAAATATTTACTTTTTATCGTCTCTAGAAATATGTTTTGTTTTTCAAATATATATGTGTGTGTGTATGTGTGTGTGTGTGTGTGCGCACGCGCATATGTACATACACCTTAAGAAGGAACTGTCTATAAAATACAGCCTCCTGAAACATATGCAACTGTTGTGTGTCAATTGTAAAAAGGAAAGTTGAAATGTTTCAGACACAGCATCATACGATGAACAAACCGATGTACGTATGTTGTTGTTTTTTCTGGCACTTAATAGGAAACGACAAACGTTCTTTTGTTCCATAAATGCTCGAGAGATGGTAATGAATCATTCATTTATTTTATTGATTCATATTTGGGCTCCTCGTATACAAATATCCCTCACAAATTTCTTCTGATTTGTCTTACTTCCATCAAAATGACAGACTGACACGAATTAAACAGACAAGTGCCAAACTAAATCAAATTTTATCATTCACAACATAATATAAATACATTCGAATAGGAATGTATTGAATTGTAGGTTTCCAGTACTTATGAACATGAATGTACGTATGTGTTATATCAACAAAAAAACTGTTATTGGCTTTATACATGAATATTTGGTTTAGATACAGTACTGCTTATGAGTATTTGGATAAATAGAAATTACGCTTGTATGGCTTAATTCTGAGAGTAGAAAAACTGGAACTTTTCGCAAGAAAAAAATGTATAGCAATCAACAAAATAAGGCATGCATTTACTCATGTTTTTGGTTCTAAATGTTAAATTTCTAGAAAAAGGTTTTTTTTATAGATCACAATTGTTAAATGTATCGAACCAAGTATGTTTATAGGCTGATATTGACCATAATCGATCAATGAGATTGAAAAACTAATTAAAAATGCTATTTTTAAGAGTTGCCAAACTAGTTAGTCGAATAGCCTTAAATCAGACCAATACACATTCTGGGATGGATGTATTCGTACGCAAAAGAAACAGAGTTTGTATTATTTTTTATCTAAACGATGGTTTGTTTATAAAGTACTAATCATAAGTATGTGTGTGTTTTTGTATTCGTCAGAATGTTGATGAAAATGATGATTGCGAAGTGAAGAGAAAAGCTCGAGATAAAGTCGGTGTTATATCTCAGCATGTTTTATTATTCTATAGGCATGTTTCGATGCGTTCCAACGGGTACTAGCCATTTTTCCGCTGTAAATATTTGCAGCCGTCCTCAGAAAATTTTGCTCTTTACATGTTTTTTTATAATAGGGTGTAAAAGAAATGGGAATATTTGTGTTGTTCGGTTGTTTAGTGGGAGCGAGAGGGGAAGTGTTTGTATCCGTGTAGATGAGAGTAAAATTAGGAGTGAAATGAGATTTGTCTGTGAGAGGCGGGGTCAGAAGATGATTGTTTTTTGTTTCCGCAGGTGTTGGGTTTGTCTTGGATGAGAAGGACAGTAAGAGGAGAGGAGGGGATCTAAAATGGTCTGTTATCAAGAAATTGCGTTTGAGATTAGAATGTAGAAATGGGCTGTTTATGGGAAGTTCTTCACAAAAATCCAAGTTTCAATCTTTCCATAATTTCTGAATAAAATAACCTTTCAAATGAATCGCTGATTTTGACGCTGCAGTCCTGTAAAAATCTGACGTCTTCAACACCACCTAAATTGAGAAAAAAACACACACACACAAATAATTTAGGAGGATAGAAGACACCGCCAATTGTTTGGTTTGTTTGGTTTTGTTGTTGTTGTTGTTGTTGTTGTTGTTGTTGTTGTTTTAGATACTTACATACGTATCAATGTTAATATACTGAACTGAAATAAGCACGTCTTTCTTTGACCTTTTACTTTGGATCAGCAAAACCCTGGTTCTTGAGATTTTAACTCTGTTGTCAGATCCCCATTGCAATAAAATAGGTAGGGTAGTTTAGTGTCCATGTCCATGGACACTGGATAATTTTTGCTTTTGCTTACATGCAAGCGACTGAGTGTCCTGTTTGCTGACCTAGGGATGCGAATTAGTAGCACTGCTTCTCGACTAGATTTTAAGCACCCAGTGAGGAAATAAATCACCAAAAACAGCTTGCAAGATCAATATTTCAAACCATATGCTATAACATATAATCCAATCAGGTGAAAGATATTTGTTATCATTTACTACCAAAATACTGCGTCCTATATCGATGTATATATAAATAAATACATATATAGGAATATACTCAAGTAAATTCCGCAGTGAAAATTGAATAAAAGGAAAATTTTTTAAAAATATTTTACTTATGGTTTTCAGGTATAATAGTTTTCAATAAGTCGTAACCAGTATAATACAAATCTCCTACATGATGTAGGCATCAAAAATTAAAACGTTCTGTCGAAATCAACGAAGCTTATTTCAGCCAAGACTCGAACCTACTGACTGTTTCATGCAATGCGAGGTATTGGTTTATGCGTCCTTTTTATAAATTATCTCGACCAGAAATCGAACTTGTTTCACAGAATCAATTCATTGAGTTCAGGAACATTACATTAGCCCTAATCACCCAAAGCAAATATTAGGTACATTTTCGGTGGACAATATTATTGTTTCTATCGAATGCCAATAGATGTCCGTTGTTTTGATAACGATATATACCTAAAGTTATAATCAGTGTAAGTATGTTTTCACAGTAATATGAAGAATAATGCAAAATATCCTTAGCTAAAACTCTCGTATCCATTTTGGAAAAAAAAACAAAATCGACACATCAGCAATTTTAACAGTAGTAGTAAGTGTAATCATATCAACAGCAACAAGCGAACGCGCACACGTACATACACTAAAGAACAGCAAATTTTGTGTTTGTGTGTTTACATTTCCTCCAATTTATTATGTCACAAATAAAGAGACCAATTTTGCATGAACTTTCACTGCATATTGATACCCCAACCACGCGAAAAACTTATTCGGGGAAAATTTTCAGAAAACATAATATCGCTTTTTCTAGACATAATAAAGGGTGAATGTTTAAATTTTCAGCCCTTTAGCTCTATTGATGCAAACCGTACGCATGACTTATCAAATCCGCTAAATACTATGTTGATGACAGTTCTGGCTGATAGTTTCTAATAAAAACCGGAAAATCGATTTTTATCGAACTCCCATGAAAGATCTAAGACAAAGTATACATTCAGATTAGGCACATCTTTGGTGTATCCAGTGTAATCAGTACAAGATATATCAACGAATGAACTAAAGGACACTACCACTCATGCAGACAGATATTACGATGACGATAATTTCCAGGCACACACATGCATACACTTCAAAAACACACATACACACACATACACACGATCATACACGAATACACACGTGTACATAATTACAAAGCTTAGCTTAGCTTAGCTCAGTCTGGCATGTACTAGTGCTCCTTCGCAAGGATCGAAGTCACTTCCTATAGTTTAGTAACTGAGCTTCTAATCATGGCTTCATGTCAATCGGAGTAAATGGAAAGTGGTCAAAGAGAATGTGTAGCGCCAATCAAAGATCCTGAAATCTTCGGTTTTTGCTAGGCTCGTACATCAGCCGACGGCACCAATACCTCAATACGTAACTATCTCAGTCATCAAGTAGGAATTGATTTTTCGATATCATATTGAGAAAGACATTATCTATCTATCTCACGCACGCACACATACACACATATACGCATACGCACACACACATGCAAACACGCACGCACACGCACACGCACACACACACACACACACACACACACACACACACACACACACACACACACATACATGGTTGTCTACTCCCCGGATATTAGCAATGCCAAATGATATATCAATTCCCCTACTGATTATCCAGACAGTAGTGGATTTCATTTAAGGAGCGAGTCTCCTTTATTTTGGATCTTATCAATTTCTTTCTGAATCAACAAGGAGAAAAATACACAGTACAAATAGAGAGAAAAATATGGCAACTTTATGTCTACTTATCTGGTTCAGTTTCATCTTGCATCAGCTTGCAGGGGGAGGTTCTTATAACAGTCGAAAAAAGTTTTTCATTTTTCACCTTACATTTTTAAAGTATTCATCAGTCAACCCAACTACAAGCAGCAAGAATTTGTCTATAGGATGGTTGAAGATGTTCAGCCTTTTATCTAAGATTTATGGCCGGGCTAACCCTAGCTGGGGGGGATGTGTCTTTCCTTTCTGTTTTTTTTTTAATCTATGTTTATTTTTTTATCACTTCACTACCACTACATTTACCTAGGACAACGAATCTCCATGAGATCCACAAAAGAGGAGGAAATCTCAAAAAAGGAGGAAATCAAGCGAAGAATGACTTTGGGATGGCAAACCTTCAGCAGAGCAAGCTCAAATTTCAAGAAACAGATGATCCCAGTAATCCTAAAAAAGAAGAGTATACAACCCATGCATTCTCCCGATAGTCACTTATGGAGCTGAAACATGGAAAGAAGTATGCAACGTGCGCATGAGAGGATCATGCTCAACCTTACATGGAGAGATCACAAGACAGCACAGTATATAAGGGAGAAAACGGATGTCTGTGACATCATAGAAACTATTTAAAAACGTATATGGCAATGGGCAGGCTATGTTGCAAGAATGAAACACAACTGATCGACATCACATCTCACAACATGGATCCCCAGAGATCACATAAGAAACCGAGGCCGACAGAACACAGGGTGGGGAGATGAACAAGACAGATTCAGGAAATACTGGCTCCGCGACAACCTTGGTGGAGAATCGTGGCGAGTCCAGGGGAAGTTCTATGTCCAACGGCGGACGTTAAACGACTGATGATGATGATGATGATGATGATGATGATGATGATGATGATGATGATGATGATGATGATGATGATGATGATGATGATGATGATGATGATGATGATGATGATGATGATGATGATGATGATGATGATGATGATGATGATGATGATGATGATGATGATGATGATGATGATGATGATGATGATGATGATGATGATGATGATGATGATGATGATGATGATGATGATGATGATGATGATGATGATGATGATGATGATGATGATGATGATGATGATGATGATGATGATGATGATGATGATGATGATGATGATGATGATGATGATGATGATGATGATGATGATGATGATGATGATGATGATGATGATGATGATGATGATGATGATGATGATGATGATGATGATGATGATGATGATGATGATGATGATGATGATGATGATGATGATGATGATGATGATGATGATGATGATGATGATGATGATGATGATGATGATGATGATGATGATGATGATGATGATGATGATGATGATGATGATGATGATGATGATGATGATGATGATGATGATGATGATGATGATGATGATGATGATGATGATGATGATGAAGAATTTTTTTCGCCTGTCACGTCGTGCCTGATCCGAGATTCTGAGGTTGGACAAGCAAAAGATCGAAGGTCAAAACAATGGTTTCCAGGATGTCCTTCAGGTAAAATTCGACTGATTCGCAGAGAAGTGAGGCACATTTGAAAGCCCTGCGATGTAATCGTAGATTCGAAGAGGGGAAACTATGAAATGTTTAGCAGGAGAGCAGAAAAAGGTAAATAGATGGAGAGGTGGTAGCGATGGTCGTTGTTGTTGCTGTCTACGTCCGCCAACAGGATTAGAAGCTGTATATGTGTTCAACTCGTGTCTGTCTGTTTGAGAAAGTTCGGACTAAGGGCCATAGAAGAATTGAATCAATTTTCGAAACGGATCCAGGGATTTGATTTCGATTGAGTGATATTTTTCCATTATTCTGCAGCAAAGACGTATCAGGCGAAATATAACTTGCAGGAAAGTAACGGTTCATAAAAAGGGAGGTGACCCAATATTTGTGCATTTTAACATTTCATCCATCGTGATAATTTTTTTAATATATTTATATATTTACTTATTTTTATCCATATGATATCTCCATAAGTTCTCAATGAAGTGCAATGTCATTTTGTTGAATGATTCCTTGGCTCATGGAATCATTGATTCAATTTTGGGAAGGGTTGAAGAATCTTTAAATTAAGCCCGCCTTCTGCATCACAGCTACATTAAAATTGATTTCGATTCAGTTTTAGACACTGTGATGTTGGCAGAGTTTGTTTTTTTTTGTAGCTGTTTTTGATGTTTGGATAAAATTAAACTGAATCGATATTGGACGTGTATGTGTGTATATGTGTGTGCGTGCGTGTGTGCGTGTGTGTGTGCGTGTGCGCGCACGCACCATTTATTGTGTCTGTCAGTAGTTTAATAGACACAAGAAAACAAAGATACTAATTTCACTTGGTGGTGTATTAGTTCATTGCATTCTTTGTACCAGATTAAATATCCGTCCTGAGGGACGGAGTAAATTGACGTTCAAAATAGAATTAGAAAGATAGATAAATCGAAATCTGATAGAGATCAATTATATTTGTTCTTAAAATTGATTAATAAACAATTTTTACATTGTTAGAAAAAGGGGCTAATCTTCAAGAAGTCGGATGCTGAAGTGAAAAAGGATGTTCGAGTAATGTGAAAGAAAGGTCGGTCTAATGTGGAAGAAAGAGGGAAGAGCAATATAAGAAAGGTTTAATATTAAAAAAGGTATCATTGGGGCAAAGTTAAAAACGGATGTTAATGCTAAAAATGATGGATCTAATCTCCCAAAAGAGGGGGCTGATGTGCAAATGAGGAGGCTGATGCTGAAAAATAGTAAAAAATTCAAAAGAGGTATAATTTTTTTTAAATAGGGTGTGAGAAAAAGGGACTATAGTTAAAAAGTGTTAGAAGGGGGTGCTGATGTTCAAAAATCGAACAAAAAGTAAGGAAGGGCGTTGGGAGTTGATGTTAACAAGGGAGAAGAGTCCCCACTTTATTTTGAACCGATAAATTGGAAGTGAACGTTACCGCTCGGTTTTGTCTCCTAAAAGAAAGAATTAACCCTGCGATTCAAATGTTTCCTCTCGGTTTAGATTTCCAAAATTAAAATAAAAGTTCCCACTCGATTGTCACAATCCTCAATTTTGAGCCGTAACTTAAGATAAATCTTCCTCTGAAAGTGAAAAAATCTTCTTTTTGATTCTGACACCCGAAGGAAAAAAAACCGTTGCTCTAAAAGTTAAACAAAAAATTCCTCTTGATTTTTTGTCTCAGATGTGGAAAGAAATCTCTCCTTCGAAAGAGACCCATTTGTATTTTGACCCTTCAAGGCAAATGAAAAAAACTACACCTCAAATCTCACATCTAAAAGTGAAAATAATTCATCCCTTGAGAGTAAAAACGAAATTCCCCTTGATATCTACCCCTGAAAGTGAAATTGAAAGCGTCACCTATTTTGAGCCCAAAAAGTTTTGTTTTTTTTCAAACTTGAATTTCCAGCCCTGAAAGTGGAAAAAAAACCTTCCCCTCAATTTTGACTTCACACCCCCGTTTCCGACCCCTAAAAGTAAAAAACGAAAGTCCCCGTCAATTTTTTAATCCAAAATAGAAAAGATTTCTTCCTCTTCGATCTTGACCCCTAAAAGTGAAGAAAATCTCTTGAAATTTGAACCCCTGGGAGGCAAAAAAAATGTTCCCTTTGATTTTGATCCTTAAAGGTCGAAAAAAATTTTCCCCCATTTTGACCTCTAAAGGTAAAACGAAATTACCCACAATTCTGACTGCCCAAAAGTGGAAGTAAATTACTTTTCAATTTGTACCCCAAAAAGTGGGAAAAATACTTTTGATTTCGACCCCTGAAAGTGAAAAATAATCCCTAGCAATTTGATCACTAAAATTGGACAAAAATTAGCTCTCAATTTGGACTCCTAAAAGTGTGAAAAAAGGAATTTTCACTCCTAAAAATCGAAAAAGAAATTCTTTTTCAATTTTGAGCCTTAAAAGTGAAAAAAATTTCCCCCTTTGATTTTGATCGATCTAAGTAAAAGATATTGATCGTGAAAATTATTCAGTAATACGTATTCTGAATGAAATGAATCCCTCTATGTGATCGACATAACCTCTGATCCCATGATCTCGTGTTTTGGAAAACTAATGAAAACACCATTATTCAAGGTATCCATGTATAACCAATAAACATGGCGATATGAGATATGTTAAAATGGTTTTGCTTTTTTCTCAATAAAGAACGGAGTCTACGCACAATCTTGTCTCCGAGGATTGAGAAGAAAAAAGGATTAAAATTTTCATCAATGAGTATTTTTACCATTGATGGATAATCATATAAATACACTCAATCCTGATTTGAAAACACCGCATAAACATTTGGGTGGGGGAGGTCAAAAACAAATTCGCTAAGAACACTTCCCAGGATCAAATCCGTACCACATGCGAATTCCATGGATTTACATCAAGTAGTTTTTTGTGGTAGACAAGTACAGACAGACAGACAACTAGACAGTCAGATAGGCAGGGAAGAAGAAAGACTTCTGGTGAATTTTCATGAAATATTGGAATCATCTAACAATAAAGAACGTCACACGCATGAGCTCCTGAGCTCTGATGATGGAACCAGTGGAAAATCCTTCTGTTAATCTCCTTTTTATATAATTTTAATTTTAATCTCATTTTTATGAGGGTTCAGGTGATAAAAAATCAAATTGTCACACTGATTTCGCTAAAATATTATTTGTAAACGGATTTTGAGTTTTGAGTGACTTTATTTTACATACAATGTATATTTTATAGAAGGGAAGGTTACAAAATAAGAAAAGAAAATGTTGAAGATTCGAGAAAAATTGAGGTGAAAAAAGAACTAAAATAAGGTAGATAACAATATCAACAACATCAATAACAACAATAAGAAAAGCTGTGAAAACTCGCAGAATAATGAACTTAAAAAGAAGAAACGTCCAAAAACTTAACAACAATAACAAAGACAAGAAGCTGAAACGTCTAAATCAGTTTGGCCACTGCATCTTTAACTTTGTCAGTATTCATGAGAATCTGGCCTGGGAGTACTTTTTTAAGCGTTGAAAGTCTCCAATGTATCTCTAATTATGGCTATTGAAGATGATTAGAAATAAGGGTGACATCTACAGAATACAATTGGTACTTGGTCACGAAATGTTAAGACGAGATCTGAAAATAGATCCGACAATAAGAAGTGGGACTCGATTGGCCAGATTTATCTGCACACAAAGTAAATCAGGTGGCACAGTCACAGCAACCGATGCAGTTTAATCCTCGGCTCACTCTTCATTGTCTTCTGAGACAGAAACGACTATGACGACGACGACAACGACGACGATGACGATGATGACGATGATGACTCAAGTAAAGCCTTCACGATTTCAAAAATCAAAGTTGAGTTTGACAAAGAGAAAGGCAGCAACCATTGATATTGATCAAAAAAGGGCCAATTTTTCGTCCTCTTTTCCTGGTTTTTCTATTTTTGCATTGAACAAAATAATAACCATTCTTGTAATGATGATTCAACGTTGACTGAAGGCCAAATTTGCAGAGCACTCAGAAAGAAATGAACTCACTATTGCTGATTCACAATGATGATGATGATGATGATGATGATAGTGTTGCTGCCACAGCTGCGACTGTTGTTGTTGTGGGCGATGACGACGGAGACGGTGACGGCGTTATTGCTGTTGTTGAGAAGAGGGAGAAGATGGAACATGATAATGAATCGATATCAGGAGCGAATCCCGACGGTCAGCCCTCCCCCGCTCTGGCAAAGCACAAACGTTGAAAACAAAGTTGTTGTTTTGTTGTTGTTTTTTTTTTCAACTAAAATAATTCAGATGTCTTCTGGGTTTTTTGTTGTTTTTTTTCCATGTTTCAAAGATTCACGACTGTGAATGATCTGCATATATTTTGTAAATAACTTATAAATAATAATATCTATCAAGCGCATTATACCATGTACAACGATATTCAAAATAATTTTTGACGTCGTTTCATGAAAATGTTTCCTACTTTGACCACAGTAAGAGGAATTTGATACATTTCTGTAGAGCTACCCTTTCTCCGTGGAGTTTCACTAATAATCATTCCTGTATTAATGAAACTTTTTTTCAAAAATAACGACAGTTTAATCAGAGTGGACTGGGTGAGTGACATAGCGAAACGGTTAAAGGCCTGAAAATGGAATCGGTGATCCAGGTTCGATTTTCGATCAAAGATTATTTCATTCATGTCCTTTGGAAAGGCATGAGTCCATTTCTCCCAGCTGAGACTGAATAGCCTTGTAGGCAGTTCATCTAACAGAAGTTTACTCTGAAAGAAAAACCAACAGCTTGGGCTTTGAGTTATCAACTATAACCAACAAATCGAATAGTAACCCTGCTCTTAAAGTGTTTACGGGAATAAATAACTGCTGTGACTTTTACATAAACGTGGCTGGAGTATAGAAATTTTTTGCCATTTGACTTTTCATTTGTCGTACGTCTAAAATAACTTTCTTTTACTTTCAATGAAGTGAAATAAACAATCAACGAAAATTGATATTTTCATTTTGTAGTTTATTAATTTTCAAAACAATTTGAAGAATCGATTCTCCTTTTTTCGCATGGAGGGAATCTGAAAATAAAATATAATGTCTTAGTAGTCATCTGCATAAAAGCTGTAAAGTAAGCAAGCCAATTTTACAAGTTTTATCGATAAGAAATAGAAAAAAAAGTTTTGCATTTGTGTTCATGAAAAAAATACCCCGTGGTTTGTAGAATGGAACCCTTTTGAAAACCTATTTTGGGGAGGATTTTTTTTAAATTCTTGACATAATATTGAGCACATGTTAAAATTTTTAGCCCTTTAAGTCTATTGGTGCTGGATGTGTGTACGATATATACATGCATACATACATACATGCATACACACATACATGTCCAGCCGGCAAACCAGACAGGTGAGCATAAAAACTGGAGAAACCTATGTTGACATTCTTGATAACAGTTTTGTTGGACGGTTTTGTAATAGATGGTAACCCGTTCTACCAGTCCAGCATTGCACCTGCGAATATCGAACATGTGATCTCTATTTTAAAGTTAAACACAGCAATTCGTCCACCAATTACACACACATTTAAAATGTTTATTACAGACTATGTTCAAAAGATGGTCTTCCTCTCGATGGTCTGCCAATTGACCTCCCCCATACAAGCACATCGAAACTGCCAACTACGAATCTAGACTTCACTCACATCAGTGATTTGTGTCATCAACATCCCGGTTACCATTTAGTCATTCAACCTTTATTAAGTACCTTGTTGCTGCTGGGTGTTTTGGAGACACACAATCTGACTGGGTTCGATGCAGCCTTGAAGATCTCCCCAACAGGACCTTGCTGGGTTGGAAGTTTTGTTGTAGCGTGGAATAAAGCGATTGCAACTTTTGGGATCGACGTTCAACCCAAACGGGTGAGCATCACATAGAGGGTCATCTGCCAGAAGAAAAACAAATAATCTATAATATAATGAGTAACATGTCTGTCTGTATGTCCATCCGTCTGTCTGTCACAGAAATACAAAATATTATGTTGAAAGTTGGGGGTAGATTAGAATTTCTGAAAATGGAATCGTCATTTGCAGTATCGATAATTCGCAGTTTAGTTTTGAATACTTAGATTGAGATGGGAAAAGTTCAGGAAAGTTTAGGAAATTATAAATGCGTCTTAATAATATATCCATTGTGTTAGTAACTTATTCATGTAAACAATTAAAACTGGGTTGAGAACTTATCAGAGTTGCCAATTTGAAATTAATCACAAGATCTACGATTTTCTAGAATTCTTTTATTTCCTAGACTTCCCTGGTGTAACTAAGTATAAGTAAATGTACAGCAAATATATGATTCAGTTCCCCGTCTCATCGGTGATCTCCGATAGTACAGTAAAGAGTATAACTGTAAAAGACGAAGAGCATTGATAATGTTATATTCATTACATATCATTGGTTTTTTTAATTTAATTGAAATATATTGAAAACACCATTTCCATCAGTACCATTTTTTAGATTTATAATTTTCAAAACATGTGTAAGTACGGAAACTTCATACAATATGCAAGTTTGAAGATATATTCACCCTATTAACTGATAAAGGAGTTAGTTTTCTTGAAAACATTTGTAAAACATACAAAATACGGAAGCACTGAGCGTATATACATATACAAAACTGTATGACGATCAGTTCATATATATCGTTGCAGTGCTGGGGGCGGATGAGTGTGTATGTTTTGACACCCATATTTGGGTTTATTATTTTAATATAAGACACATATCACATGATCTACCCTACCACAAAATGTCATTTAAATCCCTTTGGAACTTTTGGAAATATTGTGTTGACAAACATGAGTAAATACAAACAACATAAGGGAAAAAATTGAAAAGATATCTTTTGATCGAACCAAATTTTTGGATCTACCCCTAAATTCGAGTGATTTTCCCTTACCCTATGGCACCCACTTCCAGAAATTGAGAACTCATGGAGATCTTGTGTGGGCAAACAGACAAATATGAGTGAATATACATACCTCATCCAACTTCGTTGGCTGATGTGAATGAGATTTGAAAATGGTTTCCAGTTACTTACTGAATCTTTGTCCGTTCACTAATTTATCGCAATCGTTGTAATCAGACGGTCTGTGAATGCAATATTGTTCTAACTGTGAAAAATTGAGCCGATGCCACATTGAGAAGGAAAAGGAAATTTTATATTTCCATGACAATAGTAGTAGATCCTACAGTTTTTTGATGAACGGACAAAATATGAACCTGTCTCTCCGTGAACCTTGCATAGAAGGCCAACATTTCCAGCGATGCACACTCCAAAGACCAAGCCAAGGAAGGCTATAACACAAACAGTTCTATGCATACCGAAATTTTTCTTCCAGTTGATAACCAAGAACTTTTTTTTTTAAATATGGATCAATTCCCAAAATTGCAAGTGGTTTTATAGACAATTCTTTTCTTTTTATGTTTTTCGATCTTTTTATTTCTATTGGAATTGTAAAATATTTATAAAATATCTATTGTGAAACAAATTCAATTGATATAGGTCGCTCAATTTTGGACATGAACACGTTATCAATGTTATCGTCTTTTATATTTCCAAAATAAAAATATGACGCAATTGATAATAGAAATGAGGAAAGAAAATAGACATTATCTTTAGGGCTGAAACGACAGAATCTACCTAGTGAGGACGAAACAATTGTCAAGCGTCCTCAGCTTGCTCCATCAGCAATTATCAATGGGTTTGATTTTTGAATACGAAATAAAACTCTTATCATTTTCTTTTTTGATACATGGTATACCTGAGTACATTTAAACAAAGATGCAAAAATTGCCTTCAAATCCAAGGGGAAAAGGACATTGGGGATATCGTGTTGACAGGTGCAAATACAGAATTTAATTATTCAATCACTTTCTCCTTACAATACAACACGTGTTTTCACGAGATTTCATTGAAATTCATCCAGAACTCTCAGAAATATCGAGTGAACATTCAAGAAAGGATACATTAATGTACGGAGAAAGGATCTGTGGATCAGTCCCAAAATTTAACCATCTCTCTGTTACCACATTGCCCAACACTTCAATACTTTCAGAGATGATGACCCTTAGATCAAGGCAAAAGCATCATTATCATTGTTGATTAACTCGATGAATAGATAATGATCCAAGAAAATGACGCTGTTGCAATGGCGGCAGATTCGATTTCTTAATTGTTTATTCTATTTAAGCTGTGCAGGCCGAATAATACTTTCACCGGAAAATAACGGGAGATCATTTCAAATAGAGTTTAGAAGTAATATTGCGCATTTGTAATTATTTCAGTCGATTTATATAACCATTTCTTGATAATTATATATACATATATATATATATATATATATATATATATATATATATATATATATATATATATATCAAGACAATGAAATTTTTTAGATCGTTTCAATTCAAGTTTTTCTTTGTTTCGTCGAGTTGATCTTTCTTTGAAAGTTTCTGTATCGGCGAACCGACAAATTTAATTTTATTGAGGAGAAATTGTTTTTCTCAATTTTCCATTAACCCTATTGATCAGCTTTTTTACAATTTCCTTTGAATATTGATATCGAATCACTGTTGCTTCAACCAACTGAACAACCAGCCATAGGGGCTACAGATTCTTTTCTCTTTAAGTGTCCGTGTGTCTGTTGGTTGGTTCTCCGGCTACTCCTGGTTATATTTCTGGTGATGCAACCTTAAAGTAATACATGAGTGAACCACTAAGTACTATCTGAAAATAAGTTTTTGTTTTTCTTTTAAAAAAGTGTTTTTAACTCTGGATGGTCATTACGCACCAAAAGTGCCCAAACCTTTTTCTTTTCTTTAAGATAATTTTGACTCTAAATAAGATTGACGACCATGTCGATTTTGGAGAAAACAGCGAAAATTCATGCTGATAGGGACCATAGTCAGCATTGGCACTGAACAGTTTGGAGAGGTAGGAAAGAAGCAGTGAGGATCCACATCAAGTAGTAGATGAAGGCATTGAAGATCTAGTAGAAGACAAGCGAGGAGGGGTACATTGGCTAAGCCTACCTGATGTGTACCCTTCGCAAGAAGATCAGGGTCCTCCACTAGGTGGAGGGGTATCGTGGACGGCGGCACTAAGGTCTCGAAAACGAGTAGCTTTTATCGACAATCCCTTCAAGTTCACTAAGGAGCTGCTAAAGCAAAAGCGCTGTGGAAAACTGATCTGCTCGCTAAAAGAAATTGACCAACATATGATGCAGAAGTACTGCAATCCAGAAGAAGGGCGGAATTTTGGAGAGTGTAACATCCTAATACCCCTACCCCTTGAACCGTAAGTACATTTTAACAAGTTAGAGCTGCAACAGAAGGAAGTCAGAAGCTTCTTGCAAAGCAAGTGCAAGCAATGCTTCGGGACTAAGTGGCACAAAGACTGTCTCACACTCTCGCTACGCCCATGGAAAACTGATGGTTTTCTGGAGAAGAATAAAGATCATGAAACAGTGGAAATTTGCCGAGGGCGGTGGATCCCACAGAAAAAAAAACTCCATCCAGATAGACCAGTTTCGTGTCATCTCTCTGCTGTGTATTGCGACAAAGGTTTTCTTCGGTGCTGTTTCAAGGCGGTCGTACACATTCCTAGAAACTAACAGATATAGTAGAAGTTCAGTGAAGAAGAATGTTGTTACAGGGATGCCAGGCAGTGACATAGCTCATGAGGGAAGTCAGAGAAAACAAAGGCAACCTTTGTTGTGGCACGACTTGGTGAATGCATATGGCTTCAAGCCTCACGAGCTGGTGTAGCATAAACATTATGTCCCCAGTAGGATCCAAGAGCTCATCGCTGATTATTATAGCATTTTCGGGATGAGGATCTCTTAAGGAGCAATATTGTCAAGCTAGAAGAAAATTAGAGATTGTCATTATTACAGGATGTACAATCTCTGTAGCGCTAGATACCCTGGCCTTGAACATGCTCACTGAGTCGCTGGACCAGAGTGCAGAGGACCCAGCATGAAATCTGCTCAAATACAACCACCCATCAGGCATTTATAGATGATCTCATCGACACGACAGAATCAGTTCAAGGCTGTCAGTGTATTCTAACCAAACATTCAAAAGCATTTCATCTTTCCCAGTAAAAAAAAAACTGCTCTGCATGCATTTTGCAGTTTTCAACCGAATCAATTTTTTCAAAAAGAAGATTCTGTTTGTCATCGAAATAAACAAAAATCTGAAGACTGAAGGAATATCTACTGAAATGGGTAGATGACTGAAAATTTTCATAGCCAAGCTGTAACAGTTTTTGCCTGGTTACCTAAGAAACATGTTACCTAATGTTTTGCTAATGGTATATTACGCCCTTTCTCTGAACTAATTCAAGACGCAATTGCTGCTTTCCATTGGTCTATTTAGGGACGGTACTTGTTTGAAGTAAAGGTTTGTGTCTCCGGAAGGAGCGCATTGCAAATGACTTCCCTCCAAATATACCCTATTCATAGCATCATCAAGTTTGAATGGAGACCAGTCTTCGGAACAGTTAGTGGTTGTTTTGTTTTGTTTTTTTGTTTGTTTGTTTTTTTCTGCTTGCCCTCAATCCCTTACGTTCATGTTATTGTAAGGTGTCCATTTTCGCGAGTCAAAATTCAGAAACTACTCATCCAACGATTCTATTTTTTCTTATCATCAATTTTAATAAATATTTTGTTCTAATAAAAAAAAGTAACAGAAAGTCATCGATTAATAATATGGATTTCGATAAAGGGGAGTACGAACCTGCAGCCTTATATATACACACACATATATTTTTATATTTTTTATGTATAAGAACATATTTATATCATATATAATATCATGTTGATAAGTATACATGAACGCCCAATACATGTGTGTGAGGGTAATGCATATAGATTAGTATATATATATATATATATATATATATATAGAGAGAGAGAGAGAGAGAGAGAGAGAGAGAGAGAGAGAGAAAGAGAGAGAGAGAGGGGTAGATGTAGATCGTGTGTGTGTGTGTGTCTTTACCAAGATAAAATATAAGAAATCATCAACCCAAACTCTCAGCATATACAATCAGTTTCTTCACTTTTCAAGTGGTTCTGGCTGACTGGCTAGCTGGTTGCTTGACTGGCTGTATGTATGTATCAAGCGAGCAGACCGCTCCAATGGACCTAGAACATTGTCTCCTTATTATGTCGAGAAAAAATATTTTCACTGTTATTTCAAGTTCAATAGGATCTTAGTGAGGGATCAATTTACAATATAAATTCATTCTAAATTGGTCCTTTATATTGCTTCCGTCACCTTTAGCACTAGCTTTTGGAGAAGAATAGATTTTTCTAGTAATCAGTATCAAACAAAAGGCAAGTAATTTATTCATTGATCACTCTTTTTTCCAATTTCTTAATTGATCACCCCACCATGATGTAGCATGCTGTGAAAATACGTTTATCACGAGACGATTTCTATCGACTGATGAACCAGACTTGTTTTTATTCATTTTAGAATTTTGAGAAAAAGGAAAAATTCGGGCATTCTGACAGGATGGAAAACAAGAAATGAGAAAAACAGGTCTGCCAATACAGATAGTTGGAGACGTAAATACATTGTGTTTGGGTTCAGACATTTGAGAAACCTGTTCAGGAATGATAACAGGTTTAATCACTTATGTCAATGAAAGGAAGCCCAGCAAGTTATCAGAGAATCATTTGCCATAGTCAGCGATGGAAATCGGGTTTGGGAATTAGGTATACGGTAATACAGAAAACTTGGAAGCAAAAAAGTAGGAAGACACTGTCTCCTGCATAAGTCACCATTTCCACTTGAATTAACTAGGTAAAACTTAGTTTATAGCACTAGGTATACATTGATGTTCGCATTAGCAGACATTGAACGCACAAAAATTTTGGAAATTGAGAAGTAGGTAAACGCATTCCATTTTATTTCCACCACTGTTAATTGCTATTTGAAAGTCCCTCTTTTCCGAGCGATAACCTATCACAAAACTTTTCAAGATCAAGAATAGACATATTGTCATGCATTTTAGGTTCTTTTGATCCTTACAATATCTTCAGAAATGAATAGGAATTTACTACAATGTTAACATCAAAATATTTTATGATATTCGAATCAATTCAACAAAAAAATATTATTTTTTCAATTTGACATGTAATATCTTCAAAGAAAAAACATGATTATAAATTGTTTTGTTACATAGAAACTTATTGAGCTGAATAGTCGCCAGTAATGCAAAGGCGGCGATTGTTTAGCTCAAAGGTAAGAGCATCACTGCATTGAAGTGGCTACTTTATCGATGGTAGGTTCGGTTCCTACAGGAGCCCTTTTTTTTACTTGTTTTTTCTACTTACATTGTGTAGACTGAGTGATACATTAACTGTGCAACGATGGGAAATCATCTCAAATGAGTTCCTATATAATATAATGCAATTCATAATCATTCTATCGGGTCATAAATGTCAATTTCTTAATACAAAGAAGAAGTAGAAAATGTGACATGTACAATAATACAGGCAACCTTTCATGATATTTTGTTGTGCAACCTTTATCGATGATTACTGCCTTCAAACGTTGTCTACAGCCTTTTATAAGCTTCTTGCATTTTTCAGCTGGTATCTCCCTCTCTCTAACAATTTATTCAAGCTTTTGAATGTTTGAGGGATTCCTGCAATTTATGGTATATGTTGGAACTTAATTACAGATGTTTTGAAACAGACCATGTTTCCTTTTCAACTTATCCGGTGTGCTTTTCATGTCTGCTTCAGGTTTTTATCATGCTGGAGCAACCATGATTTTAACAACAAACCATGACTCCAGATATCTTCTCCCTCCACATTTTTAATGGTATTAAAATTAGGACTCATTATTTCAGCATTGAAAATGCATATCGTTTCTATTTTGGTTCGTGGAATAGAAAAACGTCTCCGTTGCTACAGAATTCTTTTGCTTTAGGTGCAGTTAAAGGCCTTCTGTGAATTCGATCTATAATTGGTTAATTGACTTTTACTTCAATTAATTTTATCTGATCGAAGAGAAATGATGATGCTTCATGGAACCTTTCTCTGTCTACTTCCAGTGTGCATGTTTATTGTCACCGAATATTATGAATTACAATTTTCCCTCGAATGTAATTTTCTTCCGCATTTCACAGTTTTGATGCGAGGAAGATTCAATTCTATGAAAGCTACATAGAAATCGATTTTTAAACTGGTTTCCACGGTATATGAAAATAAGGAAGCCATGAAAAAATAAGTTTGTATTCACATGTGTCCGTATATATATATATATATATATATATATATATATATATATATATAATCCTAAGTTTCACATTCTGTGCAGTAATGGTTATCAAGCTTGCAATGCTGACCATTCCTACTGAAATCAATTTGATTCTGCAATTTCATGGAATCTTTAATTTCACAATCGGTGTATTAACAGTTAACAAACTTGTGGTGCTGGCAATAACTACTGTAATCACTTCAATCTTCTCTGGTTGCCCTGCTACTGTGGCCTTGTGCCAAGATAAACTTAGTAAATATCAATTACATTCTGCTTCAATATTTGCAATCAATGTATAGATTCATTAAGCAATAAATAAAGCTCTCAGCACAGGACAGTAACAGATAACTAGCATTCTCGAAACAAACGGAAACATAACAACAGATAGAGACAGAATAGTTGAACGCAACCAAAAATTTTACCAGGAACTCTACTCTTCGAAACACGGATAATTCAACAACAATCAGAATACACAAGATGCCGAAAATCAGTTCGAAGACTTCCCCGAAGTTACATCATTGGAAGTAAAGCAAGCCATCAAACAAACAAAGGAGGGAAAAGCCCCTGGACCAGATAACATCACTCAAAAAAGCTGGTAAGAGCGTCAACAGGAAGCTTGCTATTCAAATTCAACTTGTGTCTAAAACAAAGTAAAGTCCCAACAGACTAGAACACTGCTATCATAATGCTTCTACATAAAAAAAGGGGGCCCAAAGACCTCAACAACTACAGACCTATAAGCCTACTCAACAGCATATATAAACTCTTCACAAAAATCATCACCAACCGGATTACAAAAACATTAGACGAAAATCAACCACGAGAACGGGCTGGATTTAAAAGAAGTTACTTGAACATGGACCATCTTCATTCAATAAATCAGCTAAAAGAGAAGGCAGCAGAATACAAAATGCCACTCGCTGTAGCATTTATAGACTTCAAGAAGGCATTCAACTCTGTAGAAATTCCCATGGTCATGAAGGCCATCACCCAACGAGGTTTAGACCCTGTATACGTCAAAGTACTGCAATATATACACAATCACAGCAACTCCTTCATTAGGCTACATGAAGACTCTGAACCATTCCAGCTACAAGAAGGAGTAAGGCAAGGTGATACCAGCTCACCCAAACTCTTTACAGCCTGCCTCGAGATGATCTTCCAAAACATGGACTGGGAAAATAGAGGAATCAAAATAGACAGCGAAAATCTGATCCACCTCAGATTTGCAGACGACATCGTCCTTTTTGCAGAGAACCTACACGACCTCCAACTAATGCTAGATGAAGTAAACGAAGAAAGCAAGAAACTTGGCCTACACATGAACTTCAGTAAAATAAAAATCATGTGCAACAATTACATTGAGAATAAGAACATAACTGTCAAAATAGAAGATGCTAAACTCAGAAAGGTAGACTACTACATCTACTAAGGACAGCAAATCTCCATGAAGTTCTCAAAAGAGGAGGAAATCAAGCAAAGAATCACTTTGGGATGGCAAGCCTTCAGCAGAGCAAGCTCAACTTTCA
This sequence comes from Thysanoteuthis rhombus, assembly GCA_963457665.1. Lineage (NCBI taxonomy): Eukaryota > Metazoa > Mollusca > Cephalopoda > Oegopsida > Thysanoteuthidae > Thysanoteuthis > Thysanoteuthis major. The sequence goes on along the minus strand of OY735205.1, from coordinate 309,230 downwards.
AAAACCAGTTGATCCCAATAATACTGAAAAGAAGTGTCTACAACCAATGCATTCTCCCGATAATCCCTTATGGAGCTGAAACACTGAAGCTAACCAAGAGACAGACCTACAAACTGAGAAGCATGCAGCGTGCACATGAGAAAATCATGCCTAACCTTACATGGAGAGATCACAAGACAGCACAGTAAATAAGGAAGAAACATCATCCGAGACATCATAGAATCTATTAGAAAACTCAAATGGCAATGACCAGGCCACGTTGCAAGAATAAAAGACAACCGATGGACATCACAACTTACAGCATAGATCCCCGGAGATCACATGAGAAACCGAGGACGACAGAACACAAGATGGAGAGATGAACTAGACAGATTCAAGAAATACTTGCTCCACGACGCCCATGATAGAGAATTGTGGGAATGCAAATTCAAAGCCGGTTGTTAGAAATTACTTTCAGACTCTTTTTTTATCAGTATGTTGTTAATCCTTCAGCTTTTATTTGGTGATTTTAGTTTCAAAAAATAAATCATCTCACTTTCATCGCCTGAACCCAGTGTTAGAGTGATGTTAGTTGTTTATGATCAATTATCAAAGATAATTATGAGAAGATGATTAGATGGTTAAATTGTGTTAATAGTGGCTTAGGGTATGATAATATGAATACTAGTATTTATAATAGTAATAGTAATATTGTTGCTACTACTGCTGCTGCTGCTACTACTACTACCACTACTACTACTAATAATAATGATAATATATAAGATACTTAGCGTGGTTGATTTTTGCATACCTTCATGTGGGGTGTTGAATTATGTTTTTAACAGTTTTTTTGGCCCGACATTTTACAGTTATTTCGTTTTAAAGGGTTTCTCTGTTGTTCGATGCTATCTAGTATATTCTTGCTAATTTCCCTGTTTGGGATATGATATTTACATACACACACATACACACACACACACACACACACATATATATATATATATATATATATATAATTTTGTCATCCACGGAGAGCTGTTTCGTTGTATTATAACTCTTTAGTGTGGCTATAAACAATCCAGTATCCCTTGCAGTACTGCTAGGTAGGGTCGGGTCGAAACCTTCCCTTCAGACCTAGATACTCAACCCCTGCCCTACGCAGAACTGGATGGTCAGTAGAAGAAATAGAAGAAATAAAAAAATACATCGTCGGTGTTGTGTTTTTTTGTTTTTTGTTTTTGTTTGTTTGTTTGTTTGTTTTTTTGTTTGTTTGTTTGTTTTTTGCCTCGTCTAAATATTCTTTTGCTCAAAATGGGTTATTGCTTCATGGGGAAGACAACTACGACAAAGAAGGAAAAGAAGAAGAAGAAAATGAAGAGTAACAAGAACAAAATAAATAACAACAGCAGCAGCAATAACAACAATCAGAAAAGCTGCTCGCAGAATAATGGACTAAAAAAACTTAACAACAATAACAAAGACAAGAAGCTGAAATGTCTAAATCAGTTTGGCCACTGCATCTTTAACTTTGTCAGTATTCATGAGAATCTGGCCTGGGAGTACTTTTTCAAGCGCTGAAAGTCTCCAACGTATCTCTAATTATGGCTATTGTAGATGATTAGAAATAAGGGTGACATCTACAGAATACAATTGGTACTTGGTCACGAAATGTTAAAACGAGATCTGAAAATAGATCCGACAATAAGAAGTGGGACTCGATTGGCCAGATTTATCTGCACACAAAGTAAATCAGGTGGCACAGTCACAGCAACCGATGCAGTTTAATCCTCGGCTCACTCTTCATTGTCTTCTGAGACAGAAACGACGACGACGATGACGACGATGACGATGACGATGATGACGATGATGACTCAAGTAAAGCCTTCACGATTTCAAAAATCAAAGTTGAGTTTGACAAAGAGAAAGGCAGCAACCATTGATATTGATCAAAAAAGGGACAATTATTCGTCTTCTTTTTCTGGTTTGTTCTTTGTAATGCTTATCTTTCCTTTAAAGGAATTATTAGAAACACATCTCTATTAGAAACGATTTAACATTGACTCAAGGCCAAATATCCAGAACAAACAGATCCACAAGACTTATTATTATTGATGATGATGATGATGATGATGATGATGATGATGATGATGATGATGATGATGATGATGATAGCAGTGTTGCTGCTGCTGTTGTTGTCGACGAAGGTGCTGATGGTAGTGTTACTGTTGCTGATTTTTGTGTTGTTGTTGAGATGGAACACAACAATAGATTAATATCCGGCGCGGATCTAGGATGTCTACCCTTCCACACTCAGGCATAACACAGTTAAAGCTCTTGTTTTGGATACCTTCATAAAGTAATCTTATGAATAGGAAAAAAATATCCTGAACCTTAAAAACAAAGAATTATCATTTTGTTTTTCGTCTAGAATAATTCAGGTGTCTTCCATCACATCTTTTTTTGTTTTTCTTTTCATCCATCTTCACACGACTGTGGGAAATCTACACGTATTTTATAAATGACCTATAAATCATAACATTTATTAAGCATATCATACAAGGTACACTGATAGAAGGTATTCATCATAATTTAACGTCTCTTTATTTTATTCAACGAAGGATGGAGTGGTGTGCAAGGTCAAGGGGAGGCTCACTAAATCTCAGTCAACTGTGAAGATGGAATGAAAATATTTCCATCTTTGACCAGATTTAGTCGCAATATTTCTAGTAAATTCAAGTCTGAAGACTATATCTAAATCTATTCCACATTTCATTTTCATTTTCTTCGATCTTATGTTGAATTTAGTAAAAAATCTCCCTTTTGCGGTTCAAATTGGCTCCAATCGTCATGAGGGAACTCAATAGAAACTGTCACATGATCGACGTCTTCAAGCAGCGTGCTGTGTTGAGGGTGATCAATGAAAAAATTGGAAAAAGTGGTGATCAATGGATCAGTTACTTCTCTCACCTTTTGTTGGGTAGTGATTATAAGAAGAAAAAAACAGAATCTTGAAAAATGATAAGTGTGAATGCTGCGAGACATAGACCTCGGGATCAATGTTGCATTAACTTACATTGCAAATTTAATCACCAGCTAAAAACCTTTCCAGAGGTTGAAGCCTTGGCATTGTAAGAAGATCTTGATCCACTCCTGCTGTTCTTCTTGAAATCAATGAACTAGGTTCGAATTTCGGTCGAAGCTGCCCTAGTTCTTTTCCCATGTCTTAATGTTTTTGGCCAGGCATGAATCCATTTTTCTACTATTTTATGGTAAATAGCAGGTCAGTTGGAGCCGTCTAGCCCCGTGAGGTTCATCTATGATGTTTACTCTGGAAGGAAAACTAACATCTTTGGTTTAGAGCTATCAACTTCACCCCACAAAACCTATCTGCTACTGAAAAGTGGCCCTATGCTCCATCAGAGTTTACGACAATAAACAATGGCAGTGACTATTTGATAAACGTGACTGGAGTATAAAGAATTTTTGTCATTCAACTTTCTATTTGTTGTACGTCTAAAATAACTTTCTTTGACTTTTAATCAAGTAAAATGAACAATCAACGAAAAACTGTTTTTTTTTAATTTTGTAGTTTATTGATTTTCAAACCAATTTGAAAAATCGATTCTCTTTTTTCAACATAAAACGAATCTGAAAGTAAAATATAACGTCTCGTTAGTCACGTGTGCAAATTCTATGAAGCAAGTAAGATACTTTTATAAAAGCGAAAAAAGTTCCATTCGTGTAAATGGAAAAATTTCTCCCACAGAAAATTGGTTCATTCATTCGTTTATAATTATATATACATATATATATATATATATATATATATATATATATATATATATATATATATATATATATGGGGGGGGATTTCTTTTTTTAACTCCACGGGAATCATTTTTTTTTTATACAGGGCATCGCTCAAGTGACCTTTAATCTTTAAACTTGAATGCAAAAAAAATAAGAAAAAAAAATTCTCCCGTATATCAACGTTGTTGTAGCGTGGAATAAAGCAATTGCAGCTTTTGGGATCGACGTTCAACCCAAACGGGCGAGTATCACCTAGAGGGTCATCTGCCAGAAGAAAAACAAATAATCTATAATATAATGAGCAACGTGTCTGTCTGTCTGTCCATCTGTCTGTCTGTCCATCTGTCTGTCTGTCACAGAAATACAAAATATTATGTTGAAAGTTGGGGGTAGATTAGAATTTCTGAAAATGGGATCGTTATTTGCAGAATCGATAATTCGCAGTTTAGTTTTGAATACTTAGATTGAGATGGGAAAAGTTCAGGAAAGTTTAGGAAATTATAAATGCATGTTAATATTATATTCATTGCGTTTGTAATTAGTTTCTATGGACAATTGAAACCTGGTTCCGAACTTATCGATGTTGCTAACCTGAACTTGTTCAATGTTTACACTCGTGAAACCATTAGTCAAACGATATTTTAGACATGATTTTTCCCATTCATTCCATTCTAAACACATTTATTAATTTTTTTTCATTTTGAAGTATCATTATTAATAATTTTTCTCATTCAATTTACCTTCATCTTGATATTTTTGTTGCTTTCTATCGCAACATTCCTCATAACAAATGATTTTTTAAGCAACAAAAATATTAAGATGAAACTAGTTGCATAAAAAGAAAAAATGTATTGTTGATAATCACTACAGTGTAGTTTTATGAAATTAGTGGTTCCTGTTAATTAACTGTTTTTTTGTTTTTTTATTACCTTCTACTGCGCACTTTTTCTTTGGCTTGTGTACCTCTTCCATTTCCGTGGGCACACCTTTTTGTCTCATCTTGTATTTTCCCTCTAGCCTTGCACGTGGTCTGTTCATGTATGGTGAATTCTTCAGTCGTCTTTAACCTCTCTGTAGTTGGGAGATCTATTTTTTCTAATCTTATTTCCCGGGAAAGCTTTCTGTTCTTTTGAGGTTTCTCTTTGTGTTGTAAAGAGGTCCGTCACTATTTAAGCGCCAGCGTAGATCGGGCTGCTGAGTTCAGCTAATCAGCCATACGCTGATTCAACGCCTCCACAGTGAATTTTTCCCTCCATATTTGCTTTTAAATTAACAATACATTACTGGTTTGTTTTCCTCTTTCGTCCATTTTCTTTTCCTATCCTGGCTAACAGCCGCTCGATGATGGTTGAGTTCTTCCTGTCTGCAATTAAGGGAGCATGAGCCGGGGTCTTGGCCAACAGTAACTTGGTAATGAATATGTACATCCTGAATGTCATTAAGAGTATACGAGCCAAGGCTTCGGCCAGCAGTCGCAGGATGGCGATCAGGTCCCTCATAGTGGCTAACAAGGGAGCATCCCCCGGCTACGATACACAAATCTTGAATTTGTGTCCCATTTTTCGTGGTAAATTGATTTGGTCGTACTATCATATTTTTTGTTTGAGTTGCTTTGATGAAGCGTTGGATCTCAGTGGGTTGATTAAAACTAATGTCATTCACAGTAAATTCAGAGTCCACCGGCTTTTAGTACCCATAATAAATCAGATTTATCATTATCAAAATATGGATAAGAATGGAGACATTATACAATGTACTAGTTTGGATATATATTCTACGGACAATGAGTTTAATTATCTTGAGAACATTCATGAATCAGAGAAAACTTGAAAACACTCAGAGAGCACATGCATCTATCAACGCTATACACTAACTAAAGTTTGTTTAGTGATCAGTTCATATATTACGACGGTGTAGGTTTATGTTTATTGTTTTAATATATGGAAAAAAATATCTGCCAATCGGGAATTCAGCCTGGATCTGCCACGAAATCTAATCAGTTCTTCCTTAGCATATGGTCCAACCTTCCACAAAATGTCATACAAACCCATTTGGAATTTTCGAAAATGCGTTGAAAAACATGAGTAATACATACAAATATGGGAAAATGAGAAAAATCTTTCGATCAAAACAAAATTCTTAGATCTACGACGACATTTAACTGTTTTCCCTTACCTCCTGGTACCCCAGAAAATGTCTTCGAAATTTATTAAGAAGTTATGTGAACAAACAAACAATCATGAGTGAATATATGGCTTCGTTGGCTGATGTGAATGAGATTAGAAAATGGTTTTTAATTACTTACCGATTCGTCCTCCGTTTACAGTTGGCAATCACTGAGAGGGTTTTGATATACACAGACTTGCATAATCTGTGAGAAAACAATTCCCTCGGTGCAGCTAAAAGGAATGCGAAAAAACATGCTTCTATGACAGTAGTACAAAACTCTGTTTTTTAATGAACGAACAAATCAATAACCTCCTTGTCCATTGATTGTCTTGCACAGATGAGCAACGTTTTTAGCGACGCACACACCGAGGACTAAGTCAAGGATGGCTATAATACAAACGGTTCGAAGTATATCGAAATGTTACTTCCAGTTGATTATCAAGAACTTTCTTTCCGAAATATGAATTGCTAACTTCTAAATAGATTTAATGGTAATTCATTTTTGTTTTTTGTTTTTTCGTTTGTTTTTTGTTTTTATATTTCGATGGTTATTGTCTTTACTGGGATTGTAAAATATTTACAATGTATCTATTGTGAAACAAATTCAATTGATATAGGTCGCTCAATTTTGGACATGAACACGTTATCAATGTTATTGTCTTTTATATTCCCAAAATAAGAATATGACGCAATTGAGAATAGAAATGAGGAAAGAAAATAGACATTTGAATTCATATCTTGTCTTTAGAGCTGAAACGACAGAATCTACCTAGTGAGGACGAAACAATTGTCAAGCATCCTCAGCTTGCTCCATCAGCAATTATCAATGGGTTTGGTTTTTGAATACGAAATAAAACTCTTATCACTTTCTTTTTAAAAATATGGTATACCTGAGTACATTTAAACAAAGACGCAAAAATTGTCTTCTAATCCAAAGAAAGGCAGGCATTATGAATGCGTGTGTACGTGAGTGTGTGTGCATGCATTGAAACGCAATTCAAAACCTAGCGAACAACCATTGAGTACATTTTCAAGTGGAGTAATTGTGCATGGATTCACCACAACCTTCCACAAAACTTAATTAAAATTTATTGAGATCTTTTGGAGATATCGTGTGGATACATTTGAAATTTTTGTGGTATTACCACTTGACTTCTCTCCCAGATTTCATCAAAATTCACTGAAAACGTTCGGAGATATTGTGTTTACAGACAGGTGCAAATTCAGAACCTTGTGAAAAAATAGCAATAGTACCTCTCAATCAAAAATGTAAATCTTAATCCCTTTTTCTTTTCAATGTGCATGTGCGTCCTCGAGATTCTGAACTTTTTGAGATATCGTGTTGACTGTCATCAGTGAATAGATAACTGTATGATTGTCATTGCCCATCCTTCCACAGAATTACTATGAAATCCATTCAGAACTTTCGGAGATATTGTGTGGACACATAGAGGGAAACGACCAAATTCATATACCTCTGTATCTTCGTTGACGGTAAAGAATCAAACATATAACCATGAATATAACGTAGATAGAATAAATAGGAATAAAAAGTATTGCATAAAGTTATTGATATCAATAAAAGAAGAGAATTAACGTCAACAGATGTATATGTAGTTATACATAAGTTGATAATACGTCCATATATATATACATACATATATATATATATATATATATATATATATATATATATATATATATATATATATATAGATAGATAGATAGATAGATAGATAGATAGATAGATGGACGGATGGATAGATAGATAGATAGATAGATAGATAGATAGATAGATAGATAGGGAGAGAAATACAGAGAGGGGGAGATACAGAGAGGGGGAGATACAGAGAGAAATAGAAAGAAAGAAGTATCCCACAAGTGGCTCAAATAATGTAAAAGATATATAAGAAGTAAGGAAAACCATATTGGTTGAATATTATTTCATATTATTATTTTATGTTTAATAACTTGGATATTTAGTAAAAAGGGTTTGTGTTCACAGAAAATATTTCTCTGGAAAGTTTCAATTTGAATACCAAGAGAGAAATAATTTCCTTTAGGGCGATATATAACATAGATTATATCAGGCACGTATGACAGATTTATTACAGGATCCATATTTCAATACCCATCACTCGTTATATATATTCTCCACTGGACAACTTCAAGACTTGGGATATGGACGTAACTCCGAAAAGCATGCTTGTAGAGAATCAATATTGTATTACATTTCTGATTTTTCCCATGCCTTACTTTTGTCGATTACTAGCAATATCTTCTTCAACAAATGCAAAAGGCTCAAATATTCGACAAACTCTGATTAAGTACAACATTTGAGTCAAATAATTTAACTTCCCTTTTTCCCCTTTTCTTTCATCTACACTGAGGAGAACGCCAGTAAAAAAAAAACAAGCCTGTCTGCTGCAGGATCGAATTCAACTCCTACATCTATTTCGACTGATGATGATTAATCCAATTTTTGTGTTACATAAAGTCCAGAGATCATTTGTTCATCAACTACTAAGGTCCTTCGTTTGTCAGTACAAGGCTTGAGCCTCTTTAAGAAAATTAGATGAGGCAACTCATTACTGATTGCATATCAAATATTATTTATTTGAAATGAAATTGATGGACAGTAGCTTCCGCTAAATTAGGTGAGGATTCTTCTTCTTCTTCTTCTTCTTCTTCTTCTTCTTCTTCTTCTTCTTCTTCTTCTTCTTCTTCTTCTTCTTCTTCTTGCGATGGAAAATGCAAAGTCAATTCCAACCTTCGACTTAGACTGGATTTTGATAAATGATTCTGTTCCATCAAAGACTTGATCCGATATTTCCCTGATATTTCCAGGCTCCTCTTGTGTTGTTTTTCGGATCAAAACAATTGGTCGCTCGTCCGTGAAATCATTAAATATATTGATTCAAATAAACCATGAGTTCAGCAAAATACTGAACCAACTTTGACGAAACATCCACTTTTCTAAAATCATCCGACCCACGACTCATCACTTGCTTACCGAATATCACTTATCGAAGACTGACCCATAATATTTCAACGTCCTTGGAACTCTGGATCCGACAAAAAACTTTTGGAAGTAATGAAAAGAGTTATTTAAATACATTACCCCTGAAGAAATTCGGAATTAAACTTTTGATGTTGATGTTTGAAGTCACGAGAAAAAATGGGAATATATCAGCAAATAATACTGCTTTTCTATTGTGTTATTCGACCAAACTTGTTATAGTTTTTGCATGTCATTTCCTGAAATAAATCTTCGTCGTGTTTGGTGACTTTTATCCTCCTATCGTTTCTATTAGAATTCTATGAAATGGCTCCATATAAGTTGGAACGTTTTGAATAACCCTATTCTGTGTATTCCATCCGAAATGAAATTCTTCATTTTAATAAGATCTTAAATTTTATGATATTCTACATTAAAATGAGGCTGATGTTGAACTGAAATTCAATGGTTCTATCATTTCATTATCATTTTAATGATTTGGGAACGAACTGTGGTAAATCTATTGATTACCAAAACGTGCAAATATTGTTTATAGTCGATACGATGATTGCGAATGATTTTTTTGCTTTGGTAATCACCAATCGAACAGAAAACCTTTACTAAAACTCGAATCTCACAACTGGGTTTTTATCTCTACGTGCCCAAGAGGGAAATTCTTAGATACAAACAAACTGACGAAAAATAAAGCATTTAGTTGGGCCATCTCCTTTCCACTAAGCTATTTAATTCAATGCAAAGAGTTAAAGCGGTAACCTATTAGTTGTAGGTTCGATTCCTGTAGAAGCCGCGTTAACTTCAATTGTTCGTTCCATTTATTTTCTAGACTAGCTGACACTATTTCCGTGTTAATACAGGTTATTTCAAAGAAAGTTCAGAATAATATAATGCATTCATAGTTTTTTTTCTGTCGGAGCATACATCCATCTCTTAATACACATATGTATAGATATATAGAGAGAATAAAGATACAGATAATGCGCTATATTACTTTGAAACCTATTTTGAATGATTTCCCGTTAGGTAAATGTATCATTTGGTCTAGAAATAAAGTTTCAAAGTAATATAACGTACTTATGATTATTTTTGTCAGATTATATATCCATTTCTTATCATACATGTGTGTGTGTGAGAGAGAGAGAGAGAGAATGTGTGTATGTGTGTGCGCCTTAAAAATAGATACATTTCCTTAGATGTTTTCGTAATATGAGGATTAATTAGATCAATTATAAAATGATTTGATTAAATTATTTTTCAAATACATGCATTCATAAGAGATTAAAGATTACCAGCTTTTTCAATTGCTCGCTTTTCTAAAAATTCAATCAGTTACAATTTAAACTTTTTGTCTGCTTCATTTTTAAAAAAGCTTTTAGGAACATCGGATTTTTGTCTTAAAGGGGATTTTGTCAGAATTCATTTTGCAAGCGCACAACCAAGTATGGTGAAAGTGTATTTCTCATATGTGTGTGAGCAGGGCACACCAGCGAACCTGGCCATACTGTTTTGTCTGCTGATTGGCATTACTCCAGTAGACCCCTTCTAGGAAAAATTATTTTTGAAAAGACTCTTTTAAAAATTTGACTGGTTTATTAATAATATGTAGATTTTTCAGAATCTTGATGTTTCTAGATATTTTTTCTATTCAGATGTTTTTCCTGTGGTAAACGTCAGTGATGTCATAAATCGAAATTATTCTGACTATATTTATTCTTCGATGGAATTTTTTTTAGATGACTTTGAATTTTGACGCTACGGTTGTTCAAATATTGACTGTGATGGCGAGTTTTCTGGGCACTGTTTTAAATTAACATCGATATCTATCTGAATGATCCAGAATTGCTGAATAAATACAACTAATCATTATCATTAAACTTTATGACTAATATATACCTTAATGTCAGTTTTTTTTTCCTGTTGCTTTTTATCGCAACTCTACTTAGACCACTTATTTGTGGCAGTGGGCAATCTGAGATGAAAATGGATAGTAGTCAGGAACGAGTGAGAATGATTTATCAAATATCAAATAATATTTCTAATGAAACTAAACATAAAATAATCACCGTGCTGATACTGATACTATAGTTGAAAAACAAACAATGACGATACAAGATTGATATGGAACAGATCTTTCGAAACTGTGTGTCGTAACACTTCAGTATGACGCTGATAATCTCTAAACTATGTATACTTTTGAATATCTTCCAAAAAATACCTTTTCCAAGTCAGTTGATATGCTGGGATGGTATTACATAATTAAGCTTGAATAATGTGTTGCAAAACAATTATTTTACAAAATACGTTGCCAGTACAAAAGATTTGGAATATTCTTCTATAGAGGATAAGTTTGATTTGGACGTCATCTAGCTAACTAGTGTACATAGCTCAGCTGGTAAGAGAGGTAAGGCGTTAAGCTGGTCTCTCTTCGAGGACGCGAGCTCGAGTTACACAAGAATCTTATTCTTTATTTTCTGTACATTCACTGCCTTAGATTCACAGCTTGGGAAAAGTTGTGACGAAAAAGCAACAGAAAATTAAAGTAAAGATATATGTGAATAATAGTCAAAAATAGTTTGTAATGAGTTGTAATACTTCAACTAATAAATTATGCAATAAAATCCAAGCGGTACACGTTCTGAAATTCAGACAATTAGTTAAAATTGTTTTGTTTTTTTAGAATGGCAAGTTTTTGGTTGCAAGGAACAAAATGAGAGAAGGGACAAACGAAATTAAAAAGGCTTCCAAAATTGAGAATGCACAAACAAAAGGGCCATTTAAATGTTTCGTCAATATTTGTTTCATATTTACAACTATCTGGAAAATATTAAAAGAAAAATAAAGAAAAGGAAATTGCAATACCCTGAATACGTCATTCATTTTACCCAGGATTAAACGTAAAGGTGATATAACTTGCAAATGATCACATATACCTATTATTACATGCATGGGTCTCTAAATAAGGAGTGTATTAACAGTACTCAGAACCCATATCAATACCTTGAATATCCTCTTAGGGCGGTAACACATGTTTGTACTATAAAGCTAAGACACATGGTAAACTGATATGAGTATTACTACGTCACAAAATGGCTGACGACTTTGAAATTTTCATCGGAATATCTCCTATCTTTTGTATGCAAAAGCAAACAAATAACACATATTTTTGAAATTTACCTTACCCTCGGAATAACAAGTAATTTTTTGATTAAAACAAAGTAATGTTTTGTGCTTTCAATCCAAAACAATGTCGATTTATAATTTTTTTAAAAAGTAGTTTATTTTAAAGTTTTGAAAGTTACTTACCAAAAGGAAATCAAAAAAATATTCTTTTTCTAAATTTCTTTTAAGCTAATACATCATTTTCGAAATTTACTAACCCCTCAAAAACAAGAGTTCTTTTGTTCTTTTTAACACAATTGCAGCAAAAAAAGCCGAATATCAGATATAAACAATAGAGAGCAGTTGATATTGTCAAAAACGTTTTATGAATTCAATGATCGGGTGAAAAATATCTCATTTGGAATACTATTCGAAAGAATTTGATTTCTTCATTGTATCCTTTGGATTAAATGAACATCTCCTTTTTTCATAATTTTGTATAAAAGAAAAAAGTTATCCATGTTTTCATTCAATTTACTTTTGATCAAATTGAAAGACAGTGATGGCAAAACTATTACGCATAGCTTCTAGGTGACACACGATGGAATTTGAAGAGAAAACCTTCTAGATTTCATTTTTTTATCCTAGTTTTGTAAGTATTATTTGATATTCCAAGTCATATTTAAACATTAGCTGTATAAATACTTTAGAAAAGTAGACCCCTAAAAGCATGTCTGAAAGTAAAATGAATTTAAGTTACACTTCAACTCAAGATTATTTTTAAAAGAAATACGATTTCGGGCTAAAACGTTTCACCATCCTTAGGTTAAGATTTGATTAAATCGAATATTCGATAGAAACTAAAAAAACATTCTCTGTACTTAGAATCCATAAAGACCTTTGTTACTTCTGTAAATTTCTCAGTTTTGAGAAAAACTCATGTTTGAACGTCATCTAACGTTAGGATGGAGAGCACAAAAATTACATTTTGTTTTTCAAAAAATACCTTTTATTTTTCTGTCGGTAACTTTCAAACCCATCTTTTGTCTATTTTTCATCTTATATACAACTTCTTTATTATTGGGTTGAAAACACAGAAATACTTATTCTTTATAGTAGTTAACTTTAGAGAATAACTTATCAATTTTTTAAAAATAACTTCGATAGAAAATAAGAAATATTGTTTTTCTAGTGGTAAATAACTTCCATAACTTAAAAAAAACCTACATTTTTTTTCTTTTCTGAAAATTACTTTTTTAATAAAAAAAAATCTTGTTTTTCTGAGGGTAAGAAACTTTCAATAACATGAGTAATTTGTTTACCTTGTAAAACGACTGACGTTTGAATGAAGTGTCAAGGCAAAATGTGTGTGTTTATAAAGTGATCAATCTTGGAATATGAAAAGTATATCTTGTCCAATTTATATACGTATATATATATATGTGTGTTATTTCTGTCAGTATATATTTATTTGTATATATGTATTTACATACACATACAAACATATATATGCAAATAAACACATATATATATATATATATATATATGTGTGTGTGTGTGTGTGTGTATGTATATATGTATATGTATATGCATATATATATACTGGTTCAGGCAGAAGTAAAGTAAAGTCAATGATATTACACAATACAAAACATCTTTATTCAATGGTTACTTGGAAAAAATTTATTCCAGATACTTATGTTTGCTACTCTGTTCAAAAATGAATCGTTAAGATCATCGAAGCAAATGGTCAGCATTTTGAACCAATTCTGTTATCGAAATTTTTCTTTTTATATTTTTGTTAATTTTCTTATCCTTTTCATACGTGTATTGTGATTATATTTAGAATGGCTAAATATGATTTTGTTGACTTTGACAAGTCACTACAGATTTTTTGTGATGCAAGTTTACTTGCTAATATATTCTTATTGACCTCACTATTACTTTTGCCTACCTCCGTGTATAATTCAACCATGATATTTGTATGAATACGTATGTTTAGTCGCATCTCTGTTCATTTATGCCCATTTCCACGTCTAAGTGTAATTATTCATAAAATCTAAAAGTTTCTATACATCTTCCTTATCCACAATTTTACAATTATTTACATCTGTTTCTGATTATTTGAAGTCTTTTATTGATTCTTTATTCCACGTACAGCTCTTCGATATTTAACATGTGACTCGTGGAAATCCGCGAGCTGCATGTTAACGAGCCTTGACTGAACCCTTTTTTCTGTTAATGTAAATGAAAAATTAGAAAAAAAATTCAAGCTAATTATTTATTGGAAATTATTGAATTGCAACCCAACTGCTGACTGAAAGAACTGGGGCTCTGAAATACCTGAAATTCATCATGTGTAGCAAGTTTTTCCACCCTTATATATATATATATATATATATATATATATATATATATATATATATGTATATATATGTGCCTGTGTGTGCGTGTGTGTGTGTGTGTGCGTGTGTGTATGTGTGCGTATGTATATGTATGTGTATGTATTAATGTATGCATTAATTGGGTTTTCATGATTTACTGCGGTCTCATCATCTTTCGTCTCATGTACTTGTCCATAGAATTTTTAAAAAGTTTTATATTTATATTTAATTTATTGTTTATTTATTTTTATTTATTTTTAATTACTTCCTAGCACTCGGATGTTATCCAATACTAGGTTAGTGTCCGAGAATCTTTTCTTCTGTTCTGCTATTGTTTTTGTTTTTTGTTCTTTTCAGGGATCCATCTTCAAGCCGGTAGTTTGCAATCAGGTACGTTAGAGCGGAAGTCACAACGTTGTTTCTTGGTATTAAATACCGTTCCTGAAGCGCATTGTTGGGGACTTTGGTCGTTCGAGTCACAAGATATATACTGGCTGCAATCGCCTGGGTAAGCAATTAATATGTGCCCATTTCCACGGGCTACATTGCATTCGGTGCGGAATTTGCTGAGTTTCGCTGTAACAAATAAAAACAAAGACAATCAAAACAAATAGAAAGAATACGACGTAACTCCAACCCACTCAAATGGACAACAGAACGAGATAAAAAGTTTGATCGAATAAAGAGGTTCAGTTCGGAATTCCAAGAGGCTTATCGTTTAAGAGAAACACTTGAAAAAGGCTGAAACGTTGCCCCAAATGCTCTCGTTTGAAAAAATGAAGTGAATGATGATGAAGATTCCTCATTTTAGAAAATCTGAAGAGAATTGTAATGTATTTCTAGAAAATAAATATCGTCATCAAATACAAGTTATCCATATTAAGATTTTGTGAAATTTTTGATAGATTTTTAAGAAAAATAGGACCAGTAAGAAAATTTTATCCCGTATAATGTGTTAATGTGAAGGCAGAAAACAATATTACAAGACAAAAAAATATCAATGCAGTGGTGAAATTGAACAAATTTGAGGTCACAGGCTTTAAAACCCATCTTTTGTCAATTTTTCGAATATAAGGTGGCATATCATTGGAAGTCATGACACTGGGATCCGAGCAGGATGATTTCCAGCACAGTTTTCAGAGGCTCTGCGTCAGACTTTTAATAGCGTCACCAAATGTACTTCACTTGGTAAATTAAGATTCATTTGTTTAATTTCACCACTGCATTGATATTTCATGATTATTTCTAGCATATTTTTTCATGATTATTTCTAGCATAATTTTTAAAGATGTTGGCAACAAATAGGCACCCACGAAACTGCATTTTAGCCAGGGATGAACCTTTTCCCAGGGAAGTTAATTGACCATCTGAAGTTGACCTTAGAGGTCATTCAAAGTTCCCAGAAGTAATTTCTGGTCATTTCATACCAATTTCATAAGTTTTGGCTGCAATTTGCAAGTATGTGGGCTACTCCCACTTATTAGATTTTATCAAATATCTTTTTATTTGTACTCCTGTCTTGTTATATTTACATGTATGTAAGTTATTTCTCGGACAACGTTGACTACTCCAGCTATCAAGTGCTTATACACACACACATACACATACACACACACACACACACACATACACACACACACATACAGACACACACACATACATATACGTATACATTGAACCCTAAAATTGCATATATGGCTTAATTCATATAGCAAACAGTTAAAATGTTTACAGGTTTCTATAAAAGATTAAAAATAATCACGTTTAACTCTGGTAACCTATAATTATATCCAAGGTCAATTTTGCATTGTCTATGACTATTTCAATGGATAGGATTTCCCAATAGATATAAAACCAGCTACATATTGGCAAATCAGAGGTCAACCTCACATCGCCCTAGGTCACGAGGTGATGATTAGTGATTCTTCCGACTGATTATTAGGTCAATGGGTCTTGTTGTTTTAGCATGGAAGAGGCTCATATTAATGAATGAATAAACAGGCTCAAATTTTAGGATATATATATATATATATATATATATATATATATATATATATATATATATATATATATATATATCAGGGGTGTCCAAAACACAAAGCAATAAGAGTATGCAAAACTTCTCCAATAGCCTTAATTTTAAGTGCATGCGTGTGAAGTCCCAACAAATATTGCTCCGATCGTTTAACAACAGATAAACATTGAGATACAAAGTGTAATAAGATTTTTGCATGCAAAGGGAAAATTGAACATGATTCACCGTGAACTTGTATAGAGGATATGTATTGAGTTGGAAGCGAGTATCATTCTGGTGTAATGTGTGAACAGAAGGGAGTACAAATCTGCAAGGCGACCACGTTCATCAACATCAATGCATGCGTTGAAGCTTCATGATGAGGCGGCATTAATTACGTGATATAGTTGCGGAACTTGATCTTCTTAAGTCGGAGGTCCGTGAAATCATTTATGAGACATTGGAATATCGGAAAGTGTTTAGTTGGGTCCTAAAGCCACTGTCAGTAGAACACAAGTTCCATGCATGGGAATTTCTTTCAAGCTCTGGGAACGGTATTAGGATAATAATAGCTGGGCGTATCACGTTACCCCAGAGACAAAATTTGATTCCATGACCTTGGGAAATCCCATCGTCACCGATCCCCAAAAAATTAGAAGTTCAGCAGTCTGCGAATAAATTTATACCAACTGTTTTCTGGGATGCAAAGAGTGTACTGTTCATGGACTCCATACTGCATGGCCAGAGAGTTAACGCAGTCAGGTTCTTTGAAACACAGACTGAGAGAATCTATTCGTCGAAAGAGTTTGCGTAACATTGTCATCCTTCTGCATGAAGACGCCATCTTACAAGCAGCCATCTTGACAAAAAAGTGACTCCAGCGTCATGCTCGGGATGTTTCACCACATCCACTGCTAAGTCCTGACTTGGCTTCTACAGATTATTATCCGTTTGGGTCCCTAAAACGACATATATTCGGGAAGCGTTTCCAAACAAATGATACTGTTCCAGCAGAAGTGCATCGGCGATTCCAATCGCTTGACACCGCGTTCTTCCAGTATTTTTGCGACTCCGTAGAAAAAGGTAGCATAGTAGTGCTGGTAACATAGAGACAATGTTGTTATTTTTTGTACATTAATGAATATGTTGGATTACTGAATGTTTGTTTGATATTCCCCAATATATATATATATATATATATATATATACGCGCGTGTTTGTGTGTGTGTGCATGAGATCCTTTGATCATCGTATTTCATTTCTTGCAGTGATTAATTCAAATCGTCGATGTAATTAGATAATCTTTTATATTTAAAATTTAGGATTGGGCAATGTACACCAAATTCCCCATAAATGTCGTGATTAAATTCCTGAAAACCACGACTTTAACTGAAACAACTTTGAGGGAAAACGATTTGACCCGAAACACAATCATATAAATCGGGGTTATTTGATTCATAGCATTGCTGGAATTTTGCACCCAACTCATGTTGAGCAAGAAAAATCACTTTAAACGCTATTCTACCGATAAAATTATGTATTAAACTATATATTTCTATTCAACGCTATTCGGTCAGTTGGTCGGTCTATCTGTCAGTCCTGCTAACGTCGAACAGCAAAAATGGTTGCTAATAATGTCATAATAGGAAAAAAAAAAAGCTGAAATGACCACTAACGATTTTTATTGAAAATAATGCTTGCATAATATTTCATGTTGCAATATTTTACAAATATAAAAATCGATTGAATCAAAGAAAGAATACTTGCTCTTCTTCTTCTTCCTTCTCCTCCCCCTCCCTTTTGCTACTGCTACCAAGGATGGTGGACACATCGTTTAACTTATGGTTCTTTCTTTTCGCAATCACGCAATAACAAATTGACGGTGAATGGAGCGATGTCAGTGGGGGAATTCGTGTACAATTAATCCAGACTGAATCCAAATAAATTCGCAGCAAAGACATCACTTTTATTTGCGAAGAGAGAGAGAGAGAGATTGACTTACCACTGTCCGCCATTTTATTGGGTCGATTAGCGCAGTTTACCCTTGTTGGCCACATACAGATCCGTTGGGTGGCGTTGTACAGCAATCCTTTAGGGCACCATTTCACTGACATGGATGTTCCTTCCCAGCATTCCACAAACCTTGCGCAGTCAGTTGGTTCTGGGTTACTTCCGTTTTTATGGACACAACGAGGGTCATTTTCAATATCTATAAAGAAAACCACAAAATAAGCAATATTTATACGCAATTATTTCAAGAGAGATAGAAAAAAGATCAACATAGATAAGAGAACAGGTGGGAATAAATTATATCCTAGACAAAAAGATGGGATGGTCGCATAAAAAAATTACAGATGGTGTAAACCTTCAACATATAAGTGCGGTAAAGATACCAAACGTGGTAAGAGAAGACAGGTATAAGATGGAAATAGAAAGGTTTGCCGGTAAGACATGACAGAGGTTAGCACTGTCATGGTTGATATGGATGGAGCTGGGAAAGTCCTCTTTCCATCAGTGGACTTATGACAGCTCATCATGATAATGATTTCAAGAGAAGAAAGAATTAAATGAATGAAATTTCAGTGAGGTTAGCCCAGTGGAAAATGTACTATCTAGCTCTGGCTTCCCCTGTGTCATGAGGATAAAAATGTTTTTTTGCGTTTTATGATCCAGTTTCAAGTGTAAACTTGAAAATAAATTCGGCAACTCTAGCCAAAGGTGGGATTTGTAAACACAACAAGGCTAAGCCAGAGTCAATGAGTCGAGGAGACTGGGTGTAAAAATACTTTATTCATTTTTTTATTTTTAAACATTTGCAAAGAAAAATTGTTACGATACTATATATATTGAGCGAAATAGGCATTTGGTGAAATTTACTCTTTCTTTATTAAAAAAAAAAGGTATGATATCACTTTGATAACATAAACTTTGATCGTAAATAGTTGTTTTATACCCTTGTTTTGGTTGTAAAAATCTTTTGATCAAATTAGAACAACGTACTTCTCGTGAAAAAATTGAAAATTTCGCCGATTTGGCGTAACATATCGATATTTGATATTTTGTGTTCCATTCTAAAAGAAGCAGAAGCAAAAGCAATGAATCAATATTGATTCTAACACGATCACTAGCGAGATAAATAGGCTCAAACATGGGAAATCCAGTAAAGGAAATGCCTTTGTAAAATGAACTACAATACGCTTTCATAAGAATAAATGAATACATTCTTACATACATACAACTCTTATGATTGTGTAGTGTTGACACCCTAACAAAAACATTGCTCCCTTCAACAGATTCCTCGTGTTCGATTCTAGTAACAGTAATCTACCCTGCCACTTCGTTAATTTCTTTTTCTTGACATTTTCATTACATCTGAGAATTATATCAAAGATTGCCATTGAAAAAATATCAAGATTTTATTATTTGTAATATATTCTCCCGATTCGATCAGAGTACTTATTGCTGAAGATTAAACAAAATCACAAATACGAAAAGTCCTGGACTTCTAAAACCAACCAAAATCTTGTCTTACTCAACCCCCAACCAATGACATATTCTTTTACTCTGCGTAAATGATATTCAAGAATTTATTGTCTGAGTCCCTTGCCGTAGAGCAATGGTTGCCGTCTTGCAAGACATTGTGTGTCAGTTTGAGAATTTGCACAGTCCAACTAATATCTATTTTCGTCATCCAATACAAACCTGATAATTTTTTTT
Organism: Thysanoteuthis rhombus; assembly: GCA_963457665.1. Taxonomy (NCBI): domain Eukaryota; kingdom Metazoa; phylum Mollusca; class Cephalopoda; order Oegopsida; family Thysanoteuthidae; genus Thysanoteuthis; species Thysanoteuthis major. Next base: position 289,042 of record OY735205.1, on the reverse strand, counting down.
TTCGCTTCTGCAATATTTGGCATCGAAATAAGAATCTTTCATAGGTTGGGTTATTCACTCAATAGAAATCGTCACGTGACCAATGTCTTCTGGCCGCATGCTATGTGGGGTGATCAAGCAAATCATTGTAATAAGGGTTGATTAATAGATAAGTTATATCTCTTGCCTTTTTACTGGAACACTAAAAACTTACAATCCAGTGACCAATTTAGCAAATTGTAAATTGAACCCTCCACTGAAACCTATTCTGATGGAGGGCGAGATTTCGACTCAAGAAGAGCAAATTTCTTTCATTTTGAATCTTGTAGCTCCATTGACTTGGCCTGTACGCATGATATACATACATGACAGACATCCAGAGCAACTAGGAAAATGAAGAAACCAATTCCGATAGTTTGGAGGACAGTTCCGATTGACAGTTTTTAATCATAAAACTATGTATTGTTAAAAGAATCTGCATAAATAAATTATGTATTTGAAAAGGAGAGAAATCTTTGGTTTAAGTGCATTCATTATGGGTTCGCTTCTTTTCTTCAATTTAGTAAAAATAAAGTTTCTTCTGTGAATTGAGTTTAAGTAGAACACATTTTTCTCGATATCAACTTTATTGAACCACATATTTACCGTGCTTCCCTTATTTTACATCTTTCAGGTAACTTAATAATCGAATCCCCCTTCACTAGAATTCTTTATTTTTTCCAGCAACGGACTGCTCCTCGTGCCTCTGGCAGGATTCCAGGAAATTGTATTTCTTACCTTAAGAGGATTCCTTAACGACCGAAATCAATGGTAATCTGAACATGCAATTTCAGGTGAATGCGACGGATGGATTTCAATTTCCCAGCAAAGCTGTAAGTAATTTTGCCTTACCACTTGTCTAGTGCCTACTTTCTTGAATCTAACGTTTGGTTTTCTAGAAGGAAATCATATAAGAGGAATCGTTTCAATCCCATCATATACACAGTATCACCTTCATTAGATGAAAACCAGATTTTGGTAAATACTGAAATATTTTATTCTACTTCGGACCAGTAGGTTTTATCGCTTAAATTATGTGGGAGCCACTCATGAAATCAGTGAACATAACAAATCTAGAGCAAATTAATTTCAACTGTTGATTTGTACATGAGTTCTGGATATTTTACAAGTACTCAAAAATCTTTATTCATTGGTTTGAATCTGATTTAATCCTTGGCATATATTGATAGTCGTAATTTGTGTGCGCCGATCAGAACTTTTAACTGAATATTGAAGCACTGTCAGGATTTAAAAGACTTGATATCATAACCTTCAAGAGGTTTTGAAAAACAATCTTGAAACATTCATTTTGTGAAACGATGTGATTCATTATTCTATTCAATTGCTGATGAGTTACTGACATTGCAACCTGTTGACAATGTTTTTTCCGCAATTCCACATATGCTGGAGTTTTATTAGCTAGATAAGTAGAGAGAATTACATATTTCATGTCTATTTATTTCCTATGATTATAGATAGATAGATAGATAGATAGATAGATAGATGCATATATATATATATATATATATATATATATATATATATATATATATATATATGTATATGTGTGTGTGCGTGTGTGTGTGTGTGTAAATAGAATAAACGATTAGGCATATATATATATGTATATATATATATATATATATATATATATATATATATATATATATATATATATATATATATATATATATATATATATAAAGAGAAACAGAGAGAGGGGTAGGGGCCAAAAGTGTGCTGCATTTTAACGCATTGCCCAAGAAGTATTAGAATCGCAAAATTACAGATTGCATCGTAATCAGAATTTGATTTGATTTAGTCAAACCAAATATGAAATATAGAATTCAGACCCTTCCAAGTACGTTAAATAATATTGCGAGGAAATAATCCCAAAATTTAAAAGAAAACTTACTGTTTAAATTGAATTTTGATGACGGTGTATTTTGAAACTATGTGCTTTTGACTAAAATCAATTTTTGGCTCAGGATTCTACTTTTGATCCTAAAATAAAATCCTCTTTACTTGATCCTCAATAAGCGCACTAAAATCTTTTGAATGAAGGGTTATTCCATCGTAAACGGGAAGGGCTTCAATCTCCTGAACTTCTCTCCAAGAATATTTGAAAAATTTAACCAATTACAGAAACATTTTCAGGTCATATGTCACATTCAGTAATACTAACAATTCTTTCTCACCAATGAATTTCCAGATAGATAATTTTGGAAGTATATTGATAGTTTCCCTCCCAAAAGCTAAGGAGAGCCGTTCCCACGCGTTCCCAAAGCACTTCACCACTGTTTCTCTACAGATATGACAGACAACATGACTACATGTTGAATCTTATGAATCATCGTCGAAGACACACACACACACACACACACACGCACACCAATATAATTTTTTGAAAAGTTCTCTGCCCGAAATGAAGGGAAAAATCCAAGTACTCACTTGTTTTCATGAGATCCTTACAGTTGTTCCAGTCGTATTCAGTAGGTGCAACCATGCATAAAGCCATGCTACCCCCGGCTACATATCCGGGACCACAATAAAACGAGCCTGAATAATTGCCCTGGATACACCAATGGTTGAGACTACAGTTCCGTGTGTCCCTTATCCACATGGTCCCCTTCGGAGGACAGGTAAAAGCGTTGGTGGTCAATCCGACCAGAACACTTAAGAGGCAAACTGCAATAAGGGATTTGATGAACATTTTCACAACTTACGCGTGGAAAAGTAAATCAAAGACGATCAAGTGGAAATAGGGTCCCCAAGGTTTGATCAATGGAGAGAGTGACAAAGGAAAAATGCTTCGCACCTGAACAGAAGAAGTTGTAAGAAACAATTAGTTTTCTGCTCTTCTAATGGTGTACACCACTCTGGTCTCACCAATGCCACTCATCCTTATATATGTGTGTACATATATTTGGCGCCTCCGTTTTGTGTTACACCGAAAGTCACTTCAAGTGTTTAGGGATTTGGAGGAGGAAGGGGTCCACGTTGTCTCTTCTCTTCCAAATAAGACCAGCATTGTCATCGATGGCGGTGGCAGTGCTGTGTTTACGTATGTATATATGTATTGGTAGGTAAGTGTTGTGATACGAGTCAAATATCTATCAGAAAATCAACAAGAAGTCATATTACCAAAAATGGCAATCTGAAGTCGTGTTTTCTTATCTTACATTGTGTTATTTTACTTCTGACTTATATATATGTACATATATATATATATATATATATATATATATATATATATATATATATATATATATATACATACATACATACATATATATATATATATATGAATATATATATATATATATATATATATATATGAATATATATATATATATATATATATATATATATATATATATATATATATATGATGAATGCGCCTGTGTCTACTTCTTGGTACATATATACATATATATTTTTACATTGAGACATATACGTATGTACCAACAGCTGTAAAAAAAAACCCTCTCTCTTTCTCTTTCTCTTTCTCTCCCTCTCTCTCTCTCTCTCTCTCTCTCTCTATATATATATATATATATATATATATATATATATATATATATATATATGTGTGTGTGTGTGTGTGTGTGTGTGTATAGAGAGAGAGGGGGAGAGAGAGAGGTGGGTGTATGCGCATGTATTATATATCTGGGCTTTTATTTGCTGTAAATCAAGAGGCACAGTCGTAAATGGATTAATTGGGCAAGATGTCTCGTTTTAAATAAACAACCAGAATCAATTTTGGCGATAAAAAACACAAAATGTTTGTGAGGATGTGAGGAAGAAGAAGAAGAAGAAGAAGAAGAAGAAGAAGAAGAAGAAGAAGAAGAAGAAGAAGAAGAAGAAGAAGAAGAAGAAGAAGAAGAAGAAGAAGAGGAAGAAGAAGAAGAAGAAGAAGAAGAAGAAGAAGAAGAGGAAGAAGAAGAAGAAGAAGAAGAAGAAGAAGAAGAAGAAGAAGAAGAAGAAGAAGAAGAAGAAGAAGAAGGTAAAAGCAAGGAGTTGGGGTATGGCAGAGATGAGGAAAAAAATAAAGGATGGGGGGTGAACAAGTAGAATAGCAAAAATAAAAGAAGAAAATAGAAATGAAAGAAAAAGAAAAAAGAAAGAGGAGAGGAGGAGAATTAAATGAAATGCCTTGGGAGAGAGAAAAAGCTAAATGGGAATGAGAGGATGAGCAACTCAACCCTGTCTACACTGAAGAGGGAAGAAGGAGTCGGGGAAAAGCAAAGCTGAAAAAGAGAGGGGGGAGAGAGGGAGATGTGAAGGTAAAACAAGGAGAAAAAATGAAAAGAAAAAGAGGAAGAAATCTTGGAGTAGGAATTGAACACGTGATAGAATTTTCATAAAACGAACGGGAAAATAAAGAGAGAGAAAAGGAAAAAACCACAGGGAGAGCGAACAAAAAAATGGAAGTTGAGAAATGAATAAATGACTTTGAAAGAATGGAAAGTGAATGAAAGAAAAAACGGAACGAATTTAACTTTTGAAAAAAGAAAAGAGAAACAAGAACGTGAAATAAAAGAAAAAAGACAGACAGATGAGGACAGGGGGAGATGGAAAAAGAATGAAAAGAAATGAAAGAAGAAAGGAAAAAATAAGGAAAAAGGGATAAAAAAGGATGAAGGATTGGAAACAGGGTTAAGAAAGGAAATAATATGTAAAATTGGGACTTGGAAATGGAGGGTTAGGATAAGTTTGGAGAGAAGACTCGAATATCAGAAGTGATTACAGGTAGAAAGAGAAAGAAAAACAAAACTAAAGAAAAAAGAGGAAAAGAAAGGAAAAAAGAAGCAAATAAACAAATGAAGTGAAAGAAAGAAACAGGGGAGGAAAGATCTCCAATCGAAGAAAGAAAGGGAAAAGAATTTGAGTACGATTAATGAAAAAAAAAGAAAAGAAAGGGCTCCAATGTGAAGAACGGAAGTAACCAATTCAGTTTTTCAAAGAAAAAAGAATGAAACCAATGAAAAAGAAAAGAAACCTTAAATTACGGTCAAGTTGTCATTGTCTACAATCAGATGATAATTTTGATGTCCACATATTGTTTTTGATTACACGGCAAACGTTTGTCCAAGGAGTGATTTTTCTTTTCTTGGATATCGTATTCGCTGTTGAATACAAGTCTTCAGCAATATTATTAGTATCATTAATATCATTATCAGTAGTAGTAGTAGTAGTAGTAGTAGTAGTAGTAGTAGTAGTATGATGATGATGATGATGATGATGATGATGATGATGATGATGATGGAAGTCAAGAGTTTCCAACTGTAAGCTTCTAGGTCACGAGAGAAGAAGTACGTGGCAATCGGTAACTGATGCCACTGACACCAACTAAATCAGAGTTAGTACTGATGATGATGATTATGATGATGATGATGATGATGATGATGATGATGATGATTATGATGCTTTTCCCTCTATCTGGAAGTAGAGCATTCCTATAAAAATTGAAATGGCGTGAAGCAGGGGGGGGCTTTTATTATCAATTTATACGGAGAAGAGATTTGAGCGTCTCCAGACCCCCAAATAGTAGGGATGTTAAGTTGGCATAAGTCATCATGGCTGTGTGCGGTACAAGAGTCCAGAAACTAGGAGAGAGAGAGAGAGAAAGAGAAGTGCATCGCCTCCATAATAGGTCACTGCAAAACAAAAGTTGTTTTTTTCGCTTCCTGCCTTTTTTCGAAAGAGGGGAAAATAGCGTCCAGTGAACTTTGGAAAAGTTGAGATTATTGCAATTTGAATTCTATCAGATGATTTTTTTATATTCTAGAGAAGAAACTAAAAACTCTTCTCTGGAATAATCCATTATTTCCAAAATGGTGGTTAGGAGATATATTTCATTTGCAAACTTGTCAACTCAAAATGGATGAGTTCATTGTTACGGACAGATATTCAAAGATCACAGTTCCTTATATCAGTAGGTATCTCCTTCTCACCCTCTCTCCTTCTACTCTCTATTCGTTCACATTCAATCGTTGCTGTTTCTGATCATTTAGACCTTGAACATTCCATCCATTTTTAGGGATTATTCACTCTCCACAATCACCTATCTACACTTATATCAATAACCATCTGCATGTGTATGTCAATACGTCTATAGTCTCACGATGGAAAGAACGATTTATTTTGCACAGTAAATATTTACTTTTAACCTCTTTCATTATCAATTAAAATTCACAGATGAATATTTATTACGTAAATCCAAGATTACGCCTGAGAAATTTCAAATCAGATTTCAACTAGTTTGTCTGTAAGTAGAAATATAAACAGACTGATTGATAATTGCCAAGCTAAGCCCAGTTTGACACTAGAGTAAAAAAGGCACCTAGTGAAGAGGGGATTCACTTGTAATGACTGAGGTAATTAGAAATCTAATTATCTCCCTGTGGTTACAGTTACAATTAGAGACAAATAGGAGAAGTTAGTGAAATGTAGATGGTTTTAAAACATGAAAGTAACAAGAATGATTACTTCACATTGCAACATTGATCACATGTACATATGCTTTTCGGATTTACTTTCGTTTAAATAAACTGATCATATATCCTGAACCAGAAAACATGGATATCGGTGGCCACTATTATGATACGGCTGCAAAAGCATACATTTCCCGATCGTTTGCAATCGCGTATATTTCCAGGGGTGTTTCAGAATAGGTTAAGGAGCAAACAATTGTTGAATGATAAAGAGGTAATTTATTTTCAGGAAAACCTAAAATCTTCGCTTTGATTATTTAAACTCGTCTATAAAATACTGTATGGCAGTATACACAGGGTTGAATGTGGTTGAATTTCACACATAATCGTTCAACAAATGTTACTTTGGGTTTGACTTGTCAATCACAGGCAAATAATAATAATAGCGATACCAATATAGTCGTTCTATGTATTGACTATATGATTCAAGGTTGATGAGACCAATATCGCTCAGTATACTGAGTGTTGTGATCGACCAAGGAAGATAAACGATAGTTTAAACTGGAGTATCCCAATGTGCGACCCCTTCAAAACAGCTTCTTAAGTCCTGACTGAGAAGTGTAACTGCAAGAAACCTCCCATTTCATTCGTCAGTACAGGGCAATCTCTATAAGACACAGTTAAAGTGCTGTGCAGCGGCTCAGAAGTCATTAACAATTCTGTCAAACTCAGAAATAGCTTTTGCTATATAAAATAAGGACTGGGTTGTGGAAGATAGGAGCTGTGCTCTGCGGTTCGATGAGTCAAAATTCAACAAAGTTGTGTTGGTCGGAATTAGGTATGTTGGTAGGAGGCCAGGGGACGTTCTGATCCTAAATAGATGTGTGGCATTGTTCACTCATGCAAAAAGCTTCTTGAGTCAACGCCTGGGAAAATGGCTACTGCAATCAAAACAAGGAAGGTCAAATAAAATATTAATCACAGGCGACAGTGCAGTCATATTCATGTTATATTTTTTGTATGATAATTGTTTTCCCATGGATGATATTATTAAATTAGAATCAAACCCATATTCTATGAGTTGCTTTCATCTTACTTTCTGACATTACTTAGTTGATTGAATACCTTAAGCAACTCTAGTGTTTTCTGCTTCCCAATAGAGCATAATTCTCATCTTTTGATCGTTTAATCAAACCTGTTGGTTCATTAAATGCCATATTTGTGCAAGTATCCCATCAGGACATTACTTTTGATCATAACCGGATTTGAGAACTATTTATACGATGAACGGTATGATTTTCGTGGCTTTCGGTCCATAACGTTGAAATCTTTGCTCAAAAGTAACGAATTTGCCGATGAATAAAAAAACGCTTGCTATACACAATTCAAACTATGGACCTTTCAGTATTAATTTTTGTTTAAAAACCTCTCATAGAAATAGAAAATATACACATAATTGTTTTTCCACAATTTGCAAGGTGCACGTTTTACAGCAATAATCAGCAGACTAATCTTGATGGCTGTTGTGAGTGGGTTCGATCCTAATTCTATCTACCACTATTGATGGTTTCATACCAACTTATGCTAATCTAATCTACTAATATAATGTACAGTAAAATGAAATCAATTTTTATCTCTTAAAAACTCATCTATTAAAAATTCCAATATATCCGTGAATTCTTTCACTGGGATTCGTTACGTAATACATGCATGTGAGGCACAAGGTCATAATTTTTAGAGTGGTGTTGTTTGACGAAAATATGTATGCATACGTGCCAATAATAAAATGGATGTTTGTGTGTGCTGCTGTGTTCCTATCCCTTTCCAACCAGAAGATGAAAGGAGCAAGGATTAAAGATGTGCTGACCTCTTCCTGAAGATGACAGGCCAATGAAGGGACAATTTAGGGATCAGTAATGACAGGGGTGATAAGTAACCACCGAAAGTGTGTGAACTTATGCGTATGTGTGTGTTATAATTGACACACAGATTGATAAATGAATTTAGACGTATGTGCATGTGTGTGTGAGTAAACATCAACTCAAGGATCTAGAGAGAGAAAGATGGGAATACTATGCATTTAGAGAAATATAGGGACCTGCAGGTGTGTTTGAGAATTTCAGAAAAGGGGCTATATCTAACCGAATTTCGCATGTTGTTTGTGTAAAATCCAATACGGGAAATGTAGAATTTTAAATGCAGGAATCTTTTAACGCCGTTCTATCTGTTTACTCCATCAAGAGAGAGACATGACGAAGTTAAATATGGATTATTCTCATAATCAGACCCTTTGTTCTTAATATGGAACCAGTTTACATCTTTTCACAGATGAAGCTTTTTGTTTTTTGCAGATTCGTCAAGTTTCTCAGCGACTGGATCTGAATACAATGGGCTTTCTAGAAAATTACATCGACAGTGACGGTGCAAGCATAAAATGCACACATCAAGAAATGACGCCGCTATTATCCTATGTAGACTAAATGCCCCCCCCCCATCGTCCCACAGGTTTATTAGTTTATAATATGAATTGCAGGGCACGTTACGTATGTTATTGTGAATAATGATATCTAAGTCTTTGATCAGTGATAATAAAAAATCTTGTTCATTTTACAATTTCCCAGAGACTCATTAAGAGATTTTAACCCGAATCAGTAATTTTAGAATATTGATTATATATATGTGTGTGTGTGTGTGTGTGTGTGTGTGTGTGTGTGTGTGTGTGTCGTTTATGTGCAAAACATAAATGAAATAATCTACCAGAATGTAGCAATATGCATTTTGCATTTCTATATAGTTACTGTTAAGAGTCAAGGTTAGGATTAGGTAACAATAAGAGATTCGATGGGATACATAAGTGAATAATTAATCAATTAATTGATAGATAAATAGATAGATTTACAGAGAGATTAAAAATATATATGTTATAATGAATGATATCAATTTTATACACCGAAAGTTCTCTACAATAGTTTTAACCAATTTTCACTCTATTTCTTTCCTGGTCCGTATGGCACCAAAATATCTCTGAGCCATCAAAGCTGAGCAGCGTAGTTTTATTATTATTGAATCTTTCTTTCGTCAGTAAATTTCAAAATCTATGCGTTGCATTATATTTTACTGCTCGGCATGTTTGTCCCTGTGCTCGGTCGTGCAGCCGCACAGTTTTGAGGCAACACTGGTTTAGCCTTCGTACACACACAGTCGCCTATGTGTCTCTCTATTTTTGTCTGTCATTAAATTTCCCTTTGTGCTTACAGCATTGCAACTATGCAAACGGCCAAGCAGCAAGCTGTTTTGTCCATCTTGTTCGAGTGGAGTGCCCAACAGAATACACTTGACCTTGTGTGGAGCACTTGCATCTTATTTCAAGGTGACCTGACTGAAGTATTACGTCCCCAAATAACACGTCACTGCTTTGGTGGAATAGGAAAAAAATAAATTGCTCTTTCAGCAAGTAGAAGAAGTAGAAAAGTAAGATTTTTCGTGTGTTCTATATGTAAATGTGTGTGCATTATATTAAGAATAAGTGACCCTGTGGAAAGTTGCTAGAGCCGTTTGAATAAATGATAAAATACTATCATTGTTCTGTGAATTATTCAAACTAGTATTCTCATTTCGTTGTTGTTGTCATTGTTATTTTCAATGTTTCGTCATATTTGTGCTTGGAAGGTCGGAGATTACGTCAGCCAAACAGCTCTAGTTGAAACAATACTAATTAAGGTATGAATGATTCATGGAATTTGGTTCTGATTTTTTTATTGACGGGAAAATAGAGAAATGTTCCCTTATTCATTTCATTCACATGTCAAGTTCTTAAAAGATATTTCAAACTATACTTTTCTTAAATTTGTTATTTTACTAAAAGTAGATAAATTTCACTTAGAAAACGTTTGTGTATTGATTGTATTTAGATTTTCCATTTCATCAACTTAAATTGAAGTAGTAGCAATCCTAGGAGTAATCGGACATTTTGCTAAATCTCTTCATTTATCCAGCCCATAATTTGTCAATACTTATTTTTCCATTTTGCGAACAAAAGGCATACCTTAGATTTGGTGCTGAAAACTATCAGGAAGGTATGACTACAGGGTCACCATTGTTCCAGTAATGGTGAAGATATACCAGGAGTAATTTGAAGAAATGAACCTCAGAACTACACAACTGAGACAATCCACCTGGCTGAAATAAGTAAATGACACCCTCACTGTGTCAGGAAAATATGAAAGTATTGTTGGACAACGGAAACTGTGAGCAGCTCTGAAAACCATTCACTAAGGGAAAAGAAACGAGCAGTGAATTAACCCTCGTGGATGTACAAATGTCCTTCGTAGAGTAAGGATTCAGGGCATCCATATACTGTGAACCTACAGTTGTTCAGACTATTCTGAACTATGACTTTCAACCACCCATAATTACAAAAAATTGCTCGTTCGCTGCTTACAACGCCGAGCAACACTTGCATATACTAATCCAGACACCTACAAAAAAAGGTCGGTACAATATCAAGACTGTATTCAAATCGGCTTCATGCTATGCAGATATCCCACCAATGAAAGAGCTGCGTGTATAATACTCCAACCAATTGTGACAGGGAGTACCGGGAGAGACAAATCAGTTCCTTGAAAAAAAAGACTAAGGAAAAACTGAAAGATATTATCCGCAGAGAAACTTTGAAATCCTGCACGGCTGGCCATGCGTTAAGGGAGAGCAGGGTGCATCAACCTTTATGGAATCAAGTTCAAATTATAGACAGGGGTCAGAATTGGAGAATAAGAAGGTTGATGGACACCAATCGCCATTTGGACCAGTAGGTGTGTTTGAATATCTCAGAAAAGGAACTATTTTGAACTGGATTTTGCATGTCGTTTGTGTAAAATCCAATACAGAAAATGTAGAATTTTAGATGCAGAAATCTTCCAATGCTGGGCATATGATATGTTCAGATAACTCAATCAGCAAATCGAGATTAGACATTCATGCTTTGTGGGAACGATTTATCGGGAAATAATCAGTGATGAACTTGTAAGTTTGTAGGCGAGGTACGAGAGATGTAAGTGGTGCAAAGTTAAGAAAATTATCCAAAGAACAAACGGACGCAAGCCCCAGGACATGGTATGCATGGTAAGAGGTGTGTGGCCTGTTAGAACAAGACAATCAGAGCATAATAGACCTGAGAGTCCACGGCAGAAATGTTGAGGGAAAAAAAGACAAGGAAGATGAAAACAGTCTGAATCAACTACATATAATTATGAAAACACTTCACAACACAAATTTCAGATAATAAAAAAAGCCTTACTTCTTATGGGGATCTACGCGTACTTTGCTGAGATATTACATTATCAATATAAATTGACACTTGGCAAAATAAGAACGTCAAAATTGTATAAAACTTAATTTGATCGTCGGAATCTTCACGTCAGTATTGAAAAGATAGAACGGAGAAAGTTTTTAGATGAAAATTTTTTGTATACTCCTGTTTTATTCCTGAAATATTGTGCTGTCTTGTGATCTCTCCATACGAGGTTGAGCATGGTTCTCTCATGTGTGAGTTGCATGCTTGTGCAGCGAGACGATTGTAACAAAAATGTAACAACGATGACGGTGATTTGGGAGGTAGAAGAGATAATATAACTTGATAATAAGAAAATCATGTATATATCTACCATACCCTCGTCCCTTTCAAAAAAATATGAAAAGGTGTCTGGAGTGGGCCCCCCTCAAAATCGTAAGCCTAGGACCAAATGGCCCTCTTTCCCGCTTTGAAAGCCATGCTGTAGAAAAGATGAATGGGGAAAACTTTTTAAAAATCCATCAATGAGAGAGAAGAAAGGCTGTGATGTCCCTTGGTTTTTGGTTTTGATGATTTATTCAAAAGTGAGGAAATGAATTTGATTAGTGCAAGTGAATAAACAATGACCAACTATAAAGGGACGAGAAATATCACAGAAGAAAAGCTCGTTGCTTGAACATCGCGTACATATGAATCATTCTATTTATCATCATTTTAAGCCCAGAGCCTCATCGAGGATGTCACATGAGTAAGTACGCACGGATAGTTGTTAGTTAGACCCACTTCAAGCAGGCCTGACCTGTCAAAGCTATATTCTGCATACAGCACCTGATATTTCCCAATGGTCACCCAGTTAGATAATGATGTAGATCGACGTTGCTTAATTCCAGCGATCTTACGAGAACATGTGTATCCAATGTGATTTGGGCGAAGCCTCTTATGGAAAAGCTTCCTCATTCATAATCCTTGTACTAAGTGGATAGGCATTGAATACCGTTTTTAAAGTTTTTGAAATAAATTAGCAGTGTATTGAATTAGGATCTACCGGAGTCGGGTGAGCACTTTACCACTAGGTCACGCTGATTGGCACTACAATGCGTATAATATTCAATTAATGAGTTCTTTAATTTATACGTTCAGACTTCAAGGATTGTTTTTACCTCTAAAACAGATGAATACCCACATACAGGATGTGTTTAAAATACGCTTCTTGATAGACTATATTTTCCGCTTTGATTATATGGTAGAGCAAAAACATACGTTAGTTAAAGTGCCTTAACATTGAATCTAGGACAGAATCATGAAAAAAATCCATAGAATGACATAGTAGTTGTCAGTCAGTCAGCTGATGAAGTATTAGTAGTAGTCATAGTAGTTAAATAATGTAAACAATTTAAGTCGCGTTGGATATATATATATATATATATATATATATATATATATATATATATATATATATATATATATATAAATATAAACATTAGAAACTAATCCATAGTCAGCATTTAATTGTTATTTCCCGTGTCTTCTCAAGAAATATTTCCTTAGAGAGTTGAACGTTGGTGAATACACCAAACTACTATTATCAGGTTGCAAATCAACTGGAATTTTCAACGTATTCCTTGTTAACACATTTTTCAGGCACTTTGATTCAAGTTAAATAGCTACAATGCACTGTTTCGTCTATTTAGAAGTTCCAGATAAACAGAAGTTTAGCATTACATAGATATACATGCTTAAATCACATAAATTCCGTTTTGAGTTGGGGTGCAATTCGTAGTTTACGATGTTTAAAACATTTAACATCAAAAAATTCAGATGATTTAGAAACTTGAGCAATGGAAGATTATTTAAAAAATGTCATGTCACAAATTATTTCCTGAATTCTTTTCATATTTCACAAGTTTTTTCACACTAATATTTTTGTTTTCATTACTATGTTTCAGCTTATACGCTCCTTGGTCTCCTACGATAGTATGTTACATCCCATGACCTTTAAAAAACACTTGGTACGTTTCATGATTCTTTTCAATCTCCTCAACACAAGGTCAAAGAACCGGATGCCAAGCTTTCATATCCACCGGAGAAGATCTAGCTCGATCTCATATAGCTGATTTATCACCTTGTTCATTTTTTACCCGGTTTTCATTGTCTCTACATCATTTGATATTTGATTATATCTTACGGATTGCAGTGAAGAAGAACAGTCCAACATTTTACAACAAATTTGAAAAATTATGACATTGTCAATTGAATTAAACGTTTCCCAAACGTAAGCATACTTCTCTTTCACGAACTTATAATCGACGCATGAGTATACCAAACAATTTATTGTGTAGTTTCAACAATAGTATAAACTGAAAGCTGTATGTTTTTAGTTATATTTTTGCAATGATGATATCATCAAAATCATCCGTAGTTATTGTACATATTTCCACATAGTTCGCCTGAAACAACACGACGTCCTTGCAGCCATTTTGTTCCACAAGAACCATGCACTTTGTGCCAAGTTTTTGCAATTTGGAAATATGTTAGATATGGCCATAATATTAACAAAAATTACCGTAAACAACTTGGTGTGCATTCCAAATATGGTCACCGTTGAAAAACATAATTTCCACTATCATTAGTCCAACGTTATTGTGAAATACCGTCAATTATATGTATTTTGTTATAAAGATCCATTCCCAGTGTTATTTTTACTTTTTATTTTGTGATTAAAAATTCCTTTCAAGTGTTTTTAATTAGATAATTAGAATCACCATACAGAAAGAAAGATGATGGGGGAGAGTTGAACTCTCTCTCAATACTCCCTCTGTCTTACCACCTCTTTTCTGCATCTGTTGCATGTGCAACTTCTCTCTGTCTTTATGTCTCTTTTCACATCTCTCTCCCTCCTTCCACCTCCATGTGTTTCCCTTCACTATTCGTCTCATAACCTTTTACTCCGCTTCCTTACCATCTTTCCTGCTTCCTCTAAGTCTGTGTATGTGTCTCCCATTTATTCTCTGTGATAGTTGCACAGTCAATCTGACTCTTTCCTCTTTCCCCCTTTGCCTTGAAACTTCCACTAAGGCACCCTGCTCCCACAACTTTCCTTCGTTCTGTTGGGACCACGTATCTGCATGTCTCTCGTTGATTCTGTGCGAGTTGCCCGTGCGACGTCTGTCTGTCTCCTCCTCTCATAAGTACCACGACTGAAGCACCTCTTCACACAACCTCCTCTCTTCTCGACACTCTCTCGTCGCCCAACTATGTCTCTACATGTGTCTCCTGTTGATTCTCTATACAAGTTTTCCGTGCGGCTTGTCTCTGTTTCAAGAGCAAAAATAACACCAGAAATGGATTTCTCATGAAGTGGTACATATAATTCGCAGTATTTCCTAATAATCTAGGGCTACCGGTAGGGACACATGAGATTGATACTTTTTGGTTGTGGTCATACTGCACGCACTGGCCACTGCAAGTCGACACTAATTTGTTTGCAGTGATTTCTGAAAATGATATACTCATATCTAGCATCATTTCAAATTGCAATAACTTAGCATCAAGTGTACGATTTGATTGTCTCCAAATATGATTTATTCCAACCTTACTTTTGATTTAAATTTTTCAAACTTCTTTTTTTTCCCAGTTGCTCATCCCTGCTAATCCGTACCAATATGTATTTTCATCTCTTTATATATATATATATATATATATATATATATATATATATATATATATATATATATATATATATATATATATATATATAACATAAGCTATTTATCAAAATCATATCTGAGTGGGCAGCGTGTTTGATCAACACTGCTGGAGTACCATGTCAATATAATTGTTTTGTTTTTGAATCCCCTGAAGCGTTACATTGTAAACAACTGATTATCCTCACAAGAGAAAATTTATGCATAGTACCATAATATCAAAGTATGTGTGAAACATTTTATAAAAATATGGAAGAAAATTACATAAATTAGGTTAACAGATACTGGGGAATAAGTGACTGGAATGATGCAAAAAAGGTTCTGGGGATGTTTTTAATGTGTTCAGTGTTTAAAGCTCTAAAGGTTTCTAGACTAATTATAACTGTTATAAGTCTACTGCCAGAGGAGCGTCTTTACCATTTCAATCCTTGTCGAGCATGATTGCGTTAATCTCTGTCGTAACTTACTGGCAGACCTGTCTATCTCGTCCCATCATTTTGTGTCTGATCTTTCCCTGCTGTGTGTGTTGCCCCACGGGCACCAATCAGTCAGCCTTTTGCTCCAGCTGTAATCTTATTTCTTGCAATGTGCCCCATCCATCTCCATTTTTGTTGTTTAATCACCCCTACGATACCTTTCACCTTGGTCTTCGCTCAGATACATGCTGCTTTTTTTCTAACATTGTTCTCCTCATTGTCCACTTTGCTATACTGAGTTTATTCTCGAGTGAAGTTTCCAGCCTCGATGTTTGTGACCCTGGTTGACTTGTGGATCTTGGTAGGTGAGATAAAATCATCCCAATGATAGATTATGGTGGTACACGACCCATAATTAGGCACCTCATTGCACGATGGCTTTGTGAACTTTTTTTCCAACTTTCCTGATATTTTTAACCCTGACACGTTGGTGTTTATATTTACTACATTTGTCAGTCTTGCACAAGGCCAGAATAGTAGAGCACTCGATGAGAATAGAACTCAAAACGTCAGAATTTATACGCAACACTATCTGCTAGCCATTACCCAGAGCAGAAATCCTTCGATATTGATAAAGCTTAGTCTGGCACAAGGCCTAAATAGCAAGTGATCCATTGAAAAAAAGAACTGATTGCACTAGCAATAGCCTGCGAGATTCGCATGTAAGCATCACTCTATGGCAGGCGTATGTGCGTGTATCTCTCTCTCTCTCTCTCTCTCTCTCTCTCTCTCTCTCTCTCTTTCTCTCTCTCAGTCTATGTGTGTGTGAAAATGCATATGTTTTAATACGATGTGAACGGGAATATAAACTGACATTCAATCAGGAGCCTCTCCGATCTTTCAATAAGTCTGTTGGTGGAAGAGAAAATGGGGCGTGTGTCCAGAGTTGGTGACAACATTTTCAGAATTGTTCATGCATTATCAGGGAATATCAATCTTGTCTCAGTCGGTGGTGAGGTGCAAGGATTGCATGAAAGGTCAACACATAAATACTCACTGTCATCTGCAATCTTGGAAAGGTACATAAACTTGAAAAATGTTTCCGCATTGTTTTTTACAGAAGCTAACCGGAAAGAAAAGGTTGACCAGTGCATTTCTCTGTTCTACTTTTGTGAGTACATCTAGACTGGTGGTGGAAAATGGATATCTTATAAGATTATAAAGAGACACGGATAAAGACTTAGTAGGGGCGAACAGATTAAAGCGAAAGTTGAAATGAACTTCTACGCTAGGATTATGTTAGTATATGTTTGATGGGATTGCATAATTGTGGTCCACAATGCATTGCTAACACTTTTTGCTACGATTAAATCACACATCTATTTCCAGCAATTAGAAGGTTTAAACACTACTTTGACGGAAAAGATGTCCAGTTTAATTGGAAAGGTCTTATAATCCATCATGTTATTTCACAATTCCAAACACATTCCATGAAAAATCCATACTTTCCTTATTCTCTTGATCTTGTTCCATCTGAATACCAACTATTTTGGATTTACAAAACCATCTTGATGGAGTGGTTCTTAAAACACTTGAAGATATGGAAACTACTTTCTCGACACTATTTTCTTTCTAAACCAAAGGGCGTTTACAAATATGGTTTTATGAATCAGGTGAATCGTTATTATTCACAATGATGGAAGCGAATTTGATGAACACATATCAAGTAATATATAATTGTATATAAGTAGATATGAATATTTCAGTTTCTGCCCCCAGATTTGGACATCATTCATTTGATTACCAAATAATTTGATTACTAAATAAGGAATAATTGATTTACATGAAAAAAAACAGGTTTTCTTAAAAAGTTCCGAAAAATTTTGTATCAATCTTATCAATCTATCTGTCTATCTAGTTTATATGTACCAACCAACCTACCTACTTACGTATCCCAGCTGATATCGACTAATATCAATTAGTTGATATTTCTCTATCTCTCAATCTATCAATAAATCTGCCTATGTTAGTCAGTTAATATCTCTATCTACCTACCTATGTCAGTCAGTTAGTATCTCTATCTACCTACCTACCTACCCATGTCAGTCAGTTAGTATCTCTATCTACCAACTTATGTCACGCAGTTGGTATCCGTCAAGAAATGTTGTAGGGAGTGAAACAAATGAATATCCGGAAGTGACACGTTTTGAGAATCCTCTGTGTGGAAGAAATTCTCATTCCAGCCCTGTGATTGTTTCATATTTATGTAGCGAACCTCCATTCGAATTCCACCAAACATGAAGAAAGTTTTACTCTATTGATTCCATTAAAACTTGGATGCTGAAGGATATCCTGAATATCGTCACAATAGGCTTGATTTGGGGATTCTGGCGATAAATCCAGTTTTATCACCAGTGAATATCTAGGCCAAAAGAAGACGTTTTTTTCTGAATCAAAGAAGAAGAGGAAAGCACTAAAATATTTTTACGATTTTTGCTGGAAAAGAACTTAAAATGAGTATAGTTTGCAGATGATAAAATGGTCCCATATTACAATGGAGAATTGGCATCTTCGTTGAATCCAAAAAATGCCTAAACAAACAAATAAATAAATTTCTCCTGTTCGAATCGCAGTGGTTTTTTATACATCCTTTCGATAGACACTTCATTACAATTTCTCTCTCTCTCTGTCTTACAAGCACACAAACATATATATATATAGATAGATAGATAGATAGATATATAAGGTAGTATTTATAGTATTCTCTCTCAGGTTCACATTTTATTCTGGATTGCACTGGAAAGATTGTGTGAGATGTAAAAACACAGAATCATCAGTATAAGCACTGCTTGACCCACGAATGTATATTTTGGTAAAAGCTACACACTCCACTCGCAATAAACGATTTTATCCATTTTCACTCTACCTGCCAGAATCTTTCATACGCATGCACACATACACACATGCACACATATATTTATATACATATATATATATATATATATATATATATATATATATATATATATATATATAGATATATATATATACATTTGCACCCTTTCTTCTGTTGCTTATCAGTATACACTTCCCTTTCACGATCAATACTTGATAAATGACCATCGTGTACGTATAAGCAGGATCGTGTTATTGCAGGGGCACACTCGGCAGTTAGCCGGGAGGGCATGATTTTAAGGGATTCGAAATTCAATTTATAGGTTTATATTATCGAATGACAGACACAGAGAACCTTCCCTAAACCTATGTTAACAGCTATGTTGAAATCAGTACTTGACTTTTCATTGACTTCAACAAAATCCAGTACATTGCTTTGCTCATGGGACTCAAATATTCTGGAGACGGACAGCCTTGCCTATAAGCGCCCAATCACACATAGACACGCACTGACAGAGACACTGGCTTATTACACTAAGCATTAACATATAGCCATTCAGCCGTGCACAACCACATACTGACACTCAATTTGTCTTAACCTCACACCAATCATTCTTTTTACAGAGACAAGTTGACACCACAAGACATGGCTGCCTTCTCTTTTTATTTATTCATTTATTGTTAACAAAAATAAAGAAAAGATAATTCAAGAAAGGAGCGGTTCAAGTACAGAAACTGTGAGTCGTTGCTGAATACGTCAGTCGGTGTCTACAAACACAGACAACGTAAGGCAAACATAGTTTGCGTCTTATCGTTTGTTTGATTTGCACATGGCACGAGAAGGTTCACTGTGATGAGAAAAGAATGAACGAACGACCGGTTGTGTAGGCGGAAAGCTGGACGAATTAGCAGATTTGGAGTCAGGTCCAGGGTTGTCAGATGTCTCCTACTGTATAACACTAAATTTGTATTGACTTGGGACCAAATTGAGTAGTTTCAGTACCAGAATAATCTAATATCTATAATTCATCATCAGACGGACCTCGGAGGAAAATGAATTCAAATACATTTTTTAATCATTGTTCATGTATATTTATGTTATATCATATCCTTTGTGTTCCAGGACTGATAACACTGACCAGCAACAATTTTTCATTAGGCTTGTGTGGTGGTTTTATTTATGTGATTTTGGTTGCTGTTTTAGGAAACGTAATCCATTTTCTTGTATCACGTTTAGTTTTAATGATGATATGAAAGCTTTATCCCAGCGTAAAACATCTATAGAGCAACACATGGTATACAAAGCTCAAAGTTTTTTGCATGTCCTCCTGTATAGTATCTTCTTTGTGTATAGTATATACAGAAATTTCAATTTTTTCATTGAAGATTTCTGGCTGATACAGATTTTGTCTTTATTTAACGTTCGCCTATATTGCCTCATCTACAGTAGAACTGAAAACAGAACGAGTTCGTAGCAAAAAGATGAAACGTCCTAGAGTGGAACTGGCTCAAAAGTCGTAATACCCGTCTAAAAAAGTTATACTACATCCTTGATGAGAAGATGGAAATTCCAAATTAGTTGACCGGTATAATTGATGTATCACGTGTGCTTAACCTCTGAATGGGAGAACAATGCTATGGCGTATTTAGAGTTGATTCAGCTGAAAAACCACATCGGAAGTCTCCCCTTGGCAACTGTTTTTAATATTTCAGAATCAAGGTAAATCTTCTACAAAGTATTAACCCTTTTTTCTATGATATGCATACAACCCATCTAGCCAAAATATCCGGATGTTACAATGCTTTTAATGTGCTGATATCATGGAGCCGGTATTTCAGATTTGTATATTCTAGGGAAGTGTCCGATCCAAAGATGCATATTTGGAAGCAGCCGGATTTTATTGTGTGTAGAGCAACCTGCCATAATACTCATGTAATAATATGTTACACATATTTAGATATTTTATAACTAATTTTAGATGTATTGCCAATTTAGATATTCTATATCTAATTTCAGATGTATTGCTCATTTATATATTGTATATCTAAATTTATATCGATAATTTTTTTATAAAAGATCTATAATCTATATTTTTTATTAATTTTTTAACTTTCTTGAAAACCATTGATTAAGATTCGACACAGTAGTGCCTTGTGTGCTGACTAGTATATATGGCTAATATCAACTCATCTTTTTATCTTTTCAACTTCGGTGCTGTCAACACAACTTTTTTTTTTTCATTCTTTAGCCCTCATAATTCAAGAAAATGAGCATAGCTTTTTTTCGCCCCAGGTGGAGAAAGATGGTGATCATTTTCTTCGCCTTGAGAAGAAAAAAT
Source organism: Thysanoteuthis rhombus (assembly GCA_963457665.1). Lineage (NCBI taxonomy): Eukaryota > Metazoa > Mollusca > Cephalopoda > Oegopsida > Thysanoteuthidae > Thysanoteuthis > Thysanoteuthis major. The sequence goes on along the minus strand of OY735205.1, from coordinate 267,943 downwards.
ATCCTCCCTCCTGTTATAAACCTGAAGATGACTGAAGAATGGATTCACTGAAAACATTGTATTGAAAACATTAGAGATGGGAAAAGGAGATTGGTCGGTCCGAACAAAAATCAGAATTTTAATGAATCGTTGCAAAGTTTTAGAAAAAAAGTTGCTATACTCTCTATCTTTACATTATCTCCACATATTTCGTATGAATTTTCAACTTTGACTGCTTCCGTTTTACTTTAGAAAGAGCAGACACTTAACCTTGATTTCATAGATATACTAAAACAAAGTTGTGTTGGAAGATCTTTTCTCTTCTTGTTTATTGGACAGTAGGAATACAAGTGATTTTCTCGTCAAAAAATGAGACATTAAAAAATTTAAACTATGTTTCAAGAAAAACTTTTCATTTTATTGCAAGTCTACCGAATTTACAACAAATCAATTGAGGAAAATTGGTTCAGATTGTGATAAAGGGATTTTAAAAATTCTGGTAGATATGAATACGGACAGTGGATCGATAGATAGACAGATAGATAGATAGATAGATGGATAGATAGATAGATAGAGAGATAGATAGATAGATAGATAGATATCAACTTAGATAGAGAGAGAGAGAGATTCCAACTGACTGGGATATATGTTTAATTACTTGATAGAAACCATCACACGGCCAGTTCTTTTAACAACATACCGTCCGTGTTGGACGTAATCAATTAAAGAAACGATAAAGGGTTGACCAACTGATATTTACTTTTCTTACATTGTAAATTGACCCCCTCAAAAGCTCATTTGGGTGACCTGGAAGATTTTTGGGAATAATAAGGAGTAAACGCTTACATTTCCTACCTTTAGCTCCATTGCTGCGGCTTGAACGTGCGGTACATACATACATACATACATACATACATACATACATACATACATAGACAGCCACACAGAATCACTTGAGAACTAAAATAACCTATGTCGACAGTTTTCGTATACGTTGACAGTCTTGGCGACTATTTTTAATAGATAGATAGATAGATAGATAGATAGATAGATAGATAGATAGATAGATAGATAAGAAGAAAAATTTGAGATTGTAACTAATGGTTAGCACGATAAAGGGTTAACTAACATTATGATGCCTTTTCTTTTACCGGCAAAGTAATTATCGATCCTATTTTTATAGCAGGGGGTGGGGTTCTGAATCATTTTCAGTCGTTTGGAAATTGGAGGCGGGGTTACTGTCGTTAGCACTTGGCATCGGTGGCCTTCCATGGTTCCAGACATGTCTGCTGTCTCTGTGAAAATACCAAACCTTGAGAGCAGGCTTTTGGTGAATTGGTCCCGCCTTGACATTCGTAATATCTGTGACAGTCCGACTCATGCGTAATCAAATGTAACCCAATCTGACGACATCTTTCACTGTTCGCTGCGAGGTTTTCTGAAAAAAGATGGCAGTATTTCAAATGACAGGCACATATTAGGAAGGTTTAATGTCAAATAAGAATATAACAAGAGTGTACTAGTTTGATAATCCCACAGATGTTGATAACTAAGATTATCCATTATCTTATCCTCCGCTTTTCGTTGAGTCTTTTACTATATTTACTCATTCTTTCCCTTATCCTCTCCAATTTTAGATGATTCTATCTTATTGTTTTACAATCATGGATTAGCTTCATATGCGAGAAATTTCCCATATACCCAGTCAACTAATTTCTTTTACTTCTCTCTTTCTTCCTAATCAAAATGAGGATTCTTCAAAATGAAATAAGTGATAATCTCTATTATTGTTCCGACTATCCTCATCTTGGTTGTTTTCCATACAACGTTTCGGCCGTTGTACTCTATGGCCTTCATCGGGTATCATCTGGTTGGTGTGGGGGAAGTAACGACCCGCATAACTGTCACAACTAGAGAAAGGAGAGTGACGGAGGAAGAGGATGACAATCATAAACCAACTACGGTCTGTCTCCCCTACCTTAAGAATGTGCCTGAGAAGATCCAGAAGATCTGCGCCCCATATAACATCCGGGCTGTATTCAAATGTAGACCAACGCTACGCAGCTACCTCTCCCACACCAAACCACCCACTGAGTTATCAAACAGCAAGAACTCTGTATACTCAATACCGTGCAGCTGTGGTCATGAATACACAGGAGAAACATGTCGCCCCTTGAAGGTTCGGGTGGAAGAATAACGAAAAGCGGTGATCAAAGGTGAAACCAACAAATCGGGTATAGCTGATCACGTATAGAGGGAAAAGGGAGACCACCTACACCTGTTGAATGAGGTTGAAATAATTGATCGGGAAGAACACTGAAAGTTTCGAAAATTGAAAGAGTCAGCCCATATGCAAGGCAAGAAAAACTGCCTCAGTGATCCTAGCATTGAAATGGATACCATATGGGAACCTCTATCGATGAAAGACAATATATATATATATATATATATATATATATATATATATATATATATATATATATATATATATATATGTGTGTGTATATATATCGACGTTCGTCAGGAACGACATTGACTCAAGGAGCATTTAACAACAAGACACATACAAAGATATACATATATACCTATATGTGTGTGTGCTGAATAAAACTTTGAATATTACATATGAATATGTATATATTCTTATTTCATACGTGTGTGTGTGTGTTATTGTGTTTGTGTACGTGTGTCTATGTGCGTGTGTATGTTTGTATGTGCACGTGTGTGTGTGCGTGTATGTACTCACTATATTCTGGATCGATCGGACGACTTCCACACTCTACATCCTCAGGATACTGACAAGTAAAATTGGTAGTGGAAAAGAAAAGACCCTTCGGGCAGGTTTGAAACCCAAGCGACGTCCCATTAAAGCAACTGATGAGCCGTGCACAATTTTCAGGGTCTGCATTATTGCCATTACGATTCGATGCACACCGAGGATCGTCTGTAAAAACAAAATGATCAGATAAAATTAAATCCAAAAATCTATGCAATGAAAATAGTGTTCAGCTGAGTAATGAGTGATAAAAAACACAAGTTTATGAAAGAAGTAAATATTGCTCTTATGCTGGCTACAGCTACGACCCACCCTTCTTAGGCTCCACATATCTTATTACTACTTATTTGGTCCGTTTGTGATCTGTAAAATAGACTTACAGGTGACAAGCATCCGAAGCGGTGTCAATCACTTCAACCTGTGCTTTTTCACCCCTAGCTGGAGAGAGAATTCATGCCTTTCTCCAAGGCATTTATATGAAGAGAATACAATCTGTTCCAATTATAGTTAGAACTTGACTCTCTGGGTCCATTGTTTGAACCGTCATTTTAATTAAATGATTATGTGTTTTAAGACAGGGTAAGGAAAGAAAAAAGACAACGAAATAATCAATTCACTGGAGATGTGCGGTTACAGAATCCGACTCACTCCTTTATAAATCTACTCGCATTGTTTGTGGCAAATAGATAATAACCCTGATCCTTTTTTTATAGCACAAAGGGAGATACATTCAATATGATGGACCCTTGAGACAAGGTTATTGTTGATAATACCTTAAAAATTTATCTCTCTCTCTCTATCTCTCTCTCTCTCTCCATATATATATATATATATATATAGAGAGAGAGAGAGAGAGAGAGAGAGAGATTCGTGGCCAATTCAAAATAAATCAGGACGTATGTGCACGTTGCGCTGCTGGTTGTTATGAGTTGATACTATTCTGGGCTAGTCTGCCTTGAGGCGTGGTTTTATATTGTCTAATTTGTGTCATGAGGCTTTCTTTCCTGAAGCTTGCAAGCAAGTTTGGTTATACTTACGATAGGCAATAAAACAGAGGGTGATTTGTTTTCTTTTGAGGAAAAACTGAGTCTAAAACTATTGTAACACTTCGAAAAGCTTTTAAGGAAGAATCATCAGGTGAAGTACAACTGTACGAGTGGTATTTGCCTTTCAAACATAGGAAAAACTTTCATTTGAGGACCAACCAAGATCTAACTGATCTTGAAAAAGTTTGCCACAATCTATGAAAATCGTCGTTCAACCATTCATGATATAATGATTGGTTTGTCCTGGAGTTCGTGCCAGCGAATATAAACCGAAAATTTGGAATTGATATGCGTTTCCGTTATATCGGAACAAATGATTCGGCTTACAGTCATTTTCAGATAGCTTCGGTCAGATCAAGATGTCATCTTCCTTGCACAAACTGTCGGTCTTTTAGTCTTGAAATATTAGATACTAACCTAGTTACCTAGATATTACTTCATAGGAAAAAATTTGTTTAACAAAAAAGTGATACTCACTCACAACAAACAGCTCAACCCGATGTCCACAATTATCAAAATGACTTCCTCTCGGAACACACGAGTAGTTATCCACCCCGATGACCAGATCCTTAGGACAGGTGAGTGACTGAATCAGCTTACCAAAGACACACAGATGAGCAATGCTACAGTTTTTAGGGTCGGCACGCCAATTGAAACCATTTTGTGGGCATTGATAATCTGTAGACTGTCCTGAGCACATGCAGAGGTAGCAGAGGAAAAATGTAACCAAGTTGTAGATTCGTACGAAATTTTCCATGTTTCTCTTCCTTTTGAGGATAAATTGATTGTCATTTACTCAAATAAAATGAATATTTTGGTTGATATATCTTTCGTGGCTAAGATTACTCCAATGATTGAGAACCTTCTTTACAAAATACCAATCAGATTTTGCATCTTTTGCAGAGGGTCTGTGGAGATACAAACGTCTATCTCAACAACCACACTTTGTCACCGTTTCTTTTTTGCTTTTTGTGGGGAGGAAAGAAAACTATTTCGTTGTAACAATGAAGCAGCGTATTTTAAATCTCCTCGAGATTTTCGGTTAATATTGCTTTATATACGAATCCAAAAGGTTTGTGTGTGACGTAAGACTGATATTTATAAAGATAATTGTTGACAGGTATGTTTGAAAAAGGCGATATTAATTTGAAATTACGTACTTCTTCTTTTTTAAAAACAGCCAGGAGAAATTTACAAAGTCTTCTATACAATTCTAACCTTTTTCAAAGTGATGACCTAACACGAATTGTCAATAAAAAAAACCCGTTGATATTTACTCCACTCCGTTTCTCCTTTGTTGGAAAATTTACTAAAATGATCAAAAGAAACGTACAAGACAAAATGGCCGTCGTGTCATTCAAATATTTAAAATATCTTTGTCAGAGGATCTTTAAAAACATCTCAACGGTAACTTTTTACTATGATATAAGTACTAGAGGAGATAATGTAACTTCAGCATCATAGTTCAAAAATCCATCGTTCAAAGACCATAGATGAGAATTTATTGCAAAAAGAAACGCCACCTGTTAACAGGTCTGGTTAGTTACTCAATAAAAACTGTCACAAATGTAAATGTAAACAAGTTTCTTCATACAAGAATTTTGGTAATATTTTATTGTGCCGATTAAAATTCGTTGACTTGTCATTTGCAGATTTTAAAGATTTGGCGTCAGATTTATTTTGTGGAGTATTGGACGGGGGCTGCAATTAATATCACAGAACAAACCTGGAAAGTTTTCTTGATTTCATTATACAAACATATTCAATAAAATTCATATTAGGAGATTAAATTGGGCCTTTTTGTTGCATAATACGAAGTTCTACCTTCCATGAATAGGATAATGTTTTTATCCAAATAACTATCCGTAAAAATTGGGTGAAGTCTTTCCTTCAGAATGTGTATGACATTCCTAAATTGATTATCACCATATGCTTCCAATACCATAACCAAAAAAAGGGTCTGCAAGTTGTTCAAGCAAAATTCTTGGTTTGGTAACCTCCAAAACCAATGCTCCTCAAATGTTTGAAGATTGAGGATTGGAAAAATGACATTGTCCTCAAACAATATCATTCGATAAATTCGATTGACTAATACTGCACTTCCTTCCAAAATCCCAAAATCCTCAAGCTCCCTAAGTACACGGCATTGTAAAGTGAGTGGTGGTTATTTCTTTTGCAATTTTATAGTAAAGTGATAAAATTTATTTGAGTCTATCTTCGTTAAATGTCAAATCTTATTAAAACCATCAAGTTTATTTGCCCCTTACACATATTTATATCTGACTTCGGATAAAATAATTCATTTTATCCCTAAATTTTAAAATTTGTGGATTCAGATTGCAACTTGAATTGAGGTTTCTACAAACATTGTTTTGTTTTTTAAATATGTATGTATATCTATCTATCTATCTATCTATCTATCTATCTATATATATATATATATATATATATGTGTGTGTGTGTGTGTGTGTGTGTGTGTGTGTGTGTGTGTGTGTGTGTGTGTGTGTGTACTAAAGGGAATACCCGGCCTGGCATGAAGGAGAATTATTTCAAATATAACGACACAGGAGAAAAACATGATCTTTAATGTATTTCTTGTAACCAAAAAGATTTTTTACACTATTTACACATGAAGAAATAGCTATTATAGAAATACTGTTCTGATGCACAAAAGAAAATAAATCATGTTTTCCCTTATTTTGAAAGAACTTTGGGATGCACAATAATAAAATAAAGAATGCCCATGTGCTTAATTGTATAATGTTAGAATTCTATTCTAAAAACGTTTTCCAGGGGTTCAGAACGACTTTCAAACATAACAAGTTTTTTACCCTTTCAGTTATTTTGCGTGGCAGAAACTAGTGTTGTTCCTAAATTGACCTTTGGTCACCTTCAGTGACGTTAGAGATCAACAGCATGATCAATTCATTCTTAATTATCTTAATAAACCCCCATACTCTCCAACAATTGTACTGTTTTTCTGTGACGTGGTTGAAAAAATCTATCTCATTCAAAGATTGACCTCTATTTTAGCCTAAAATTGACCTGTGGTGACGTATAATGACTTTGGTGGTCGGCACCTCTGATTCTGTTGGAGTTGGGGCCACGTTCCAATTTACCCCCAATAATGTAATTGTTTGGCTGCGATATGTCTGGGAAAATATTTCAGTTTCCAAATTCACTTTTAATGACCGCCAGTGAGGTTAAAAACACTTCTGCAATCGAATTTTTACTCATCCACCCAAGCATTTGTGATTAGGAATCATTTCCTATACAGCTAACTCAATACTATGCAAGAAATTGTTTTAATTGGATAAAAAAAAACACCACAAATGACCTCTAGTGGCTTTCAATGATTTCAGAGATCAACTTTTCATGGCCTATGACCTTAGTGAAAAGATTTGCCTCTATGTCAGATTTTTACTTCTTAGATGTAAAATTGTGGCCCACAACTTGAAACATACAGACTTTACACCCTCATAAAGATATGTATATGTATGTGTTTATATATATATATATATATATATATATACTTAGATTTCGATCAAATAAATGTTGACTTTATTTGACAAATCTAAATCAGAGGGCAGCTCCCATATTTTATTTAAGATTAATTCTAAAGCGTGGGTGGGTGCAGGTATTTGCATATGAGAGTATCATTCATCGAGAGGAGATTTGTCCTCAATAGATTTAAAATCCAAAGACACGCCAAAAACTGTTTAAACGAGATGCAAACGAGAACCTGATTTCATTTTCTATGTTTTTCTTGATATTTTTAATGTGTTGAGGAAGAGCGGAGGTTAAGATTCGTCCACTCTTTTATGTTATCAAGTAGCGCCAATAATCCCAGAATATCTGGCGTTGGTACCAAACAGAAGCTGCCTTGAAGTTCCAGTTAGGATCGGTTTGAATGCTTGCCAGCAACAAACAAGGATTTTCATCTTCTTGATCAACAGGAAATGTTGAGGTGACGAATGTAAACTCTGCAGTCACGTTAGATACGCCCTGCTCTTGACACAAATAACGCGTCAGGAGGAAGGAAGCTCACGGTCGAATCACGTTGAATACACAAAAGTTAAACAATGTCGAACATGGCCAGTACTTCGATGGGTGACTGATGGGTGTAAGCAAGAATGGTGGAGTGAGTGGCACTTATCGCTCAGTCTATTTCACGTAGACCACGCTGAAACGAAAAAATGTCGTGATATGTGAAGTCAGGTCAGGGGTGATCAATCCAGTGGCCAGCTTAAGGGTACTAGTTTGCTAGCTAGCTGATGAATGAAATGAGCTGAATGGGTTGAAGAAGAAGGAGTTAAAAGAAATGGATGGAGCCGAGTATGTTTCGCAGAAAGTATGAGAGCGTGTGGAGAATGAGAAAAAAAAAAGAAGCATTGTGTAGTGAATTATGTGGAAAAGAGATGAAGGCAATAGAAAGAATCTGATCTAAAACGAAAGATGGCAGAAGTCGTAACGAAGAGAAAAGGTACAAATAATTGTTTTGATCGAATTCAAAATGGTTGTGCAGAAGATATGGGGGAGAGGATTGGATCTATTCCATCGACTAGCGGGAAATGGACTGTGTGAGTTCAAACTCAGACTGAGACTGGCTCTATTGACCTCTAGGAAAGGCATGAATCTGATCCCTCCCTCAACTATGGATTGAATACCGTATGGTGAAGAGGGTGACACCACTTCTGGTGCTGTCACCTCGAAGTTTATTTCAAATGCCATAAAGGAATTTGGAGAAACAGTGGACGAGGAAAACCTTGCGATACGTAGAGCCCCGGCAGCGACGTCTCTTACTATGGCCAGCGTAATGGCACTTTACTACTTGGTCAGTGAAAGATAATTGCTGTTTTTCACCATCAACTTCAAAGCAGTACATATCAGCTTGAAATAAATATTATTAATCGGAATAAAGACCTCAGAATCTAACAATTAAAAACAAGTCGAACAAGGAAATATAGAATTCTGAGGTCTCAGAACCAATGAATTCTTCGAAGGTTTTTTTTTTTTTTGCGCAGCTGCCTAGTCCCTGAAAAGCTTCCTCTGCAGGAAATAATCGAAATGCTAAAAAAAGTGATATCCGTTTGGAGAGCGGTATAGTGAGTAAGATGAATGTGGTAGAGTTTCGGGGCGTAGTTTCTGCATAATCATTCGTGCGACGGGCGGGCTTTTTTGCTTTTCATTCAAGATTATACGTCTGACATGAGGAACTTTTTTGCCTTTCCAATTTGGTGCAAATGTCGAACAACTTTTAAATGGTCAATATTTAGTTCTTCTGCAACGTCCCGAATTCTTTTGCAGGGTCGCCTCAGTAATAGTCCTCAGTTGAATTATGCCAATCATAGAGAGACGTCCACATCTTCAAGGCTCTCGTCTCAGTTTCGAAATTTTGAAAACCAATGTTGAGATGCTGGCTTGTCGACGATCCCGTGGCCAATATTTAGTTGATATTGCAAGCAGTTTCCAATGCTTTACGTCCCATTTTGAACTCGTTCACCAAAATTGCTTTAATTTGCTTTTTTTCCATCTTTGATTTGACACTTTCAAATAATCTAGAATGAATAATGAAAAGAAAACGTTCCGCTTAAGTAAATAAAGCAGAATTTCCAATTTGAAATGTTATATTGCATGAACATAATCAAATAATGGTTTATCAAAAAAAAGACATCAATGTTCATAATAACATAACCCGAAGTTAGTTTTGCACAGACTTGATAATATTAGAGTCTTCTGTTAGTCTGTGTGTCTGTATGACTATCACACTAAAACAAGACCAATCGATCTGTATTTTGGCATGGTAACTCAAAAGATATCATGGTAGCATAGACTATGCAGGGTTGATCTCAAAGGTCATTCAAGTTCATCAGGGGTCTCCAAAGGGCACAGGATGCCATTTCTAGTCAAATGAAACAGCTCCTACCAAAATGGAGTGAGATATGAAGCACTAACATGGCCTCAAATATGGCAGGATGAATAAGGTTGATTACGATCTCCGGGGTTAACGGAGATCATTGGAGGTAGAATTGGTTGGTGACCTTCATAGTCTGTATTACAGCTCAACAGTTACATTGTTGGGGGTATATTGGTACATTAAGTGAACTTGGTCGGTAAAAGACGATAGGGAGGGTGATGTTAGTATCCAAGGTCAGTAGCGATCTCCAGGAGTCAATTTCGGATTAAAATAGCTTTATTTTAGTCAAGAGAAAACATGAACAGCTGAAAAGAATCTGATTTTTCTGTTTTGTTTATAAAACCTTGTACGAATCAGAAAAACCTTTTCTAGCGCCCTGTTGTTATGACGTAAGAAAAATATAGAGAAACTATTTTCCATATTTTTGATATTAGCGTAAACATGTTGCATTTGCTGTTATTTTTCTGCGGGTAAGTGCACTATTGTACTGACGAAGTCCGGTGCTCGGTCTAGAGGAACGATAAAAGCAATAATTTCACAAAAATCGTTACGGTCCAGCAAATATTTACAGAAATTCACTCAATCAATTCCTATACAGGTGGCTAGGTTCAGTCGTGAGCAACAATCCAAGTTAAGTAAATCATCTTTGGTTCCATTAGAGATCATTTCTTCTTCAATAATCTTGTAATATCGAACCTCATCAACTAGAAATATTGAGTGAACCCAACAAATTCAGCTGTTAGTCAATCGTAAGGTACGCATTACTACAATTAGTCATATATAGTCTGAGTTGCAATACTTTCATCTTTTCCACTCTATCTGAGATCATCTTCCAAATCATTGCACGGAAATACTTTGTTCAATCAAATTATTTACACCTGTGAATTTTTTTCTTCGCCAAATAATTTGAATCATTAGTATATTTTAATGAGATGTCTAAAGTGATTAAACGAAAATCATTATTATTAAACTCAGGTGCATTCATTTCAAAAAAGAAATAGAAATTACGAGACTGAACAGAAATATTGACACCTTTCCGGTATATTCGGTAGCGCGCCCACTTTGAGAGAGATTCTTCTACTTATTAGCTGATAGTTTGTTTGTTTGTTTTGTTTTTGTTTTTTTACTCTTCCTTTGCAATTGGTCCAAATTCTTGAACGTTCGCAAGATTCTTTAAGTGTTTGATACTCATTGAAACCATGACTCCAGATTTCTGGATTAGAGATTAGAATATATCGTTGACCGGTTTAAAACAATCCATTATTTCGTTTCTAACCATTCTTGGGTGCTTTTGTGTGTGTCCTTTGAGTTTTCATTGTGCCTGACCACCAATGATCTTCTGACTAGACGTGATTTCCTCACACTGGATAGTTCCTTGATAATCATTGATTTTATCATTCCTTTGATACGATCAAGACCTCCAGATTAAGAGGCAGCATTAATATCATGAATCCTCCCCACCATGCTTAACTCTGGGTGGGGAGTCCTGTTCGTTATGAGCTTCATTTCTTGATCAATAGACAAATCGCTGGTGTATTTGGGCAAGTGTTAATGAGACCCACTCCCGCTTTGCCAGACCTTTCATTCGAAGTTTTGTTCTGCTTACGGCAGAAGGTAATCATCAATGGTCACCCAACTAGGTACTGACCGGATTCGGTTTTCCTGAACATGGGTGATCTTACGAGAACTGCTGTAACTAAAGTGATTTAACCACTACTCCTCAGCGTAGGAGCGGGGAGAGATTTGTTAGTCCTGTGGTATGATAAGCTTAGGTGATATCTATATCCTGATACTTGTAGATGAATGGATGAATAGATTGAAAATGTAGGAAAATCATTTTATGTCGTTGGTTTTGACTAATTTTAGAGAACATTACTTCTCAAAGGTAGAAAAGGAATCAACCTAAAGAAAATATAAGTGAAATATTCTTCAATAAAATCATGTTTTATTTCATTTGAACATATTTTCATTGACTCAGAAGAAGTTTTAAAAATTATCTGTCTCCACCCGTTCAACTATAATAATAATAATAATAATAATAATAATAATAACAATAATAATAATAATAGCAATAATAATAATAATGATGATGATAATGATAATAATAATCTGAAAATCAGATACTGAAGTAAAATAGTCAGCCAAATAATTTATCAAATTCTTTATATAAAGCTTTTATGTACCGCATTTCGCAGCTTATGAGATGTAGTTTTCTTAGAGTCTAATCCACAAAATCATTTTGCCTCCTACACGGAGAAGGTCAGGCTCCGGATCAGTCTTATACGCCTCTAAATAGGATAATATACTAGTCTTTTGGTCTTTTCCCCTCTATGAATAATTATTTATCTACACAGCATATGTACCTCTGTGTTCATATCTTCGGACCAATCTCTCGATACATAAAGTTCATTCATCTCCTGTTTTCTTTTATAATTTTCTACTTCTACAATTATTGTTGTGAATCCAATTCCAATTCAAATAATTGGATTTTCAATTCCTCATCAAACAAACTGATTTATCATCTCTATCAATTAAATGATAAATTTTCCGGAAAGTTTTTCTATCTAATGACCTGTTTGGTGAACGGCAATGTTGCATTGGTCACTTCATGCTGGGAGTAAGTATTCGAGCCAAAGTAAAAGCAAAGATTTTGAAAGCTGATTTTCAAGGCATTCACGTCTGTCTAATCTTTCTACCCCCATAACACTTAGTACCTCCATTAGCAATACTTACATTATATCATTATTTATCTACTTCGCTTTTCATTTAATAGATCTTTTCAAAGAGCTGGGCCTTTTATCAAACGATATGATGACATGTAAGGAATTCTTATCAAAAGATACTTCTCAGATTTAAACTCCCTTGCCCTAACCAATTACATACTCCATACCAATGGTTTCTCTAACTGGGGTCAAAAAGACTGTGAGTAAGTGGATAAGTGGAATGTGAAGATAATATTCTCACTTTTGAGACAATCATTGAAGTTGATAAAACGATTTTATTATTTTACTCATCTGGCCAGTAATTGTCCCTTGATAGAGTATTGAGACAGGCTGACGTTTGGTTCCAGTTAATTTCAGTCAGACTTACCAGAGTGTACCAGGTTTTTCAAAAAGTTAAAGAAAGGGGTCGTTTTCTAGTTAGAGAACCTGTGGCCATAGGCTCGGTTGAAACAAAGGTCAATTACTTATGATAAAGCAAATAATAACAGAAATGATTTATTTAGCACATTGATTTTTCTTTATCGTTTATTCATCATTTTTCAATCCCGTATCATTTATTTATTACATAAGTTATAAGTATATCAGTCCAAAATAAAAGATCATTTAGCACATTTAAGTATTATAATTGACATAGAAATCCTCAGGCACAAAATAGTATCTGAAATTTTCAAAATTCGTGCGCAGTGTTACAATTTTACTGCATGGCATATTTTTTCTTGCGCTCAGCCGTGCAAGTACGCAGCTTAGAGAGGACGTTGCTCAAGATGTCACTCACTTCATTGGTCTCTCCCCACATTCGACACTCGCGCGCCAATCACAGCGGTGTTTCCTTAGCGAGAAGGCACTTCCGGAGGGACACTTTATGCGAGCCACAACGCGGCCATGATTACACTTGTAGAACCGACCGCAGTGGTTCATGTCGGGTACGTCACCATCCGAGGTTCCGGAGCAAGGTTTGTCAATAGTCGGACTGGCAGTGGCTGCAACAAGAACATAGAGAAGTAATTGAATATGAAATGAATAAAACAAAAGCTGAATGAAATACTTTGAATTGTGAAGAACCAACATTACCAGCCCTTTACCATCTGAATTTTCTTATGGTCTCCATGATATCTCTGACCCCTGTTTTCCAACTAGTATACTATGCTGTCTTGTCATCTCTCCATGTGAGATTCAGAATCTCTCTTGTACACTTTTCATGGTTCTCAACTCAAGGGTCAATCTTTTGGTAATGTTCCACGTTTCAGCTCTGTAGGTGACTATCAGAAAGATGCATTGGTTGTATACCATTCTTTGTAGGATAAATGGAATGTGCTTTTTTTAAGATTGACCTCACTCTACCAAATGCTTGCCAGTCAAGAGATATTCTACACCTGTTTTCTTTTTCTATAGTGAGTTTCATAGAGATTCATTGTATTGGGTTGATGTAGTGGTCTACTTTCTCTTGCTCCCCATTTTCTATTCTGATCGTTCTGTTTTCGTCCACTACGTGACATTTGTTTTACTGAAGTTCATGTGAAGACTTACTTTCTAGTTTTCTCCAATCAGTTTGTTTTGCATTCTTTGAATATCAAAGAGGTTCTCAGCAAAAGAACGACGATGTTGTCAGCAAATCTGAGGTTACTTATGCAGTCGCTGTCTATTCTGATTCCTTTGTGTTCCCATTCTAAGTTTCGGAAGATCATCTCAAGGCAGGATGTGAAGAGTTTGGCTGAGCTGATTTCACCTTGTCTTACCCTCTTTCCGAGCTGAAAGGGGTCAGAGTCTTTGTGTAATCTAATAAACAAACTGTTATGTCGATAGATGCACAGCAAGACTTTGACACGTACTGATTCTACGACTTGTTTTATGATCCTGTGGATTTCTAGTCGGAGGCCTTCTTGAAGTTGACAAATGCTATAGCGAGTGGCATTTTACATCCTACTGCTTTCCTTTTTAGTTGATTCATCAAGTGGTGATGGTCTACGGTAGAGTAGCTTTTTCTGAGGCCAACCTGTTCACCGTCTAGTATTCTGGTGATTCGGTCGGTGACCACTTTGATGAAAAGTTTGTAGATGCAGTTTAGGAGGCTTGTTGGCCTACAGTCGTTTAGATCTGTCGGGTTTCACTTCTTATATAATAGCATTATGATGGCAGTGTTCCAATTTCTGGAACCTTGCTCTGTTTTAGGCATAAGTTGAATAGAACGGCTAGTTTTTTTGTGATGACCTTACCAGCTTTTTGTGTAGGTCGATAGTGATATCATCAGGTCCTAATGTCTCCCCATTTTTGTGTGTGATAGATTTATTTCATAAAAGTGTTCGATAAAGAAACGGAGTAGAGCTTTAAATATATTGAAATAAGAGATTCATTAAACAGGCACACTAATGTTTCCTCCCTTCGAGCTTCTTCAGGCAAATGATTCGATTTATTTGAATCCTTTTTTGAAAACTTTTTTGAAAAGTGCGTACTTGAGGGTTGATATTCCTGGGTGGGAAGCCCCACCCTGTAATATTTATACTTCCATTTCCGTTTTTTCTGTTCATCATTCTTCCATTCGTTGTAGAATCTCAAGTTCTTGATTTTGTTAAATGCGTTTGATTTTGTAATTATTTTTATCTTCGTTTTTTCCGCAATATTTCCTCAGGCATGTTTTAAAATTATTTTATATATCATATTGGTTTATCTCTGATAATTTTGGTTATTTTTGCGGTCTTTTAAAACTAACTGTGTTTTGCTTGTTTGTATATTTACCTCCCACAAAAAGTAAGGTTTTAATCACTTTGCCTATGGCTGGTCGTTATGAATCATATTTGTTGTGCTGGACGTTTTTTTATGAGTTGCATCGGTGATCTATTAGTTAAGTGGGATAGGTTTAGTTACAATACAGTTGTTACCCTTACATGGTGTTAGTAATTTGTATTTAACTCCTATCATATTTTTAGTGGGTTAATAACTATTTAATGAAAAGATATCATGATTTGTCTTACAGGATTAAATTCTGCGTACAGTGTTTGAGAGTATTATAATAAGTTAACGATGGTGATTGATTTCAGTATACCCGTAAGTGGTATATTTTGGATAAAAGTCAGTTTCGGTTTTTTTAGTCGAAATTCTGAACTTGAAAGTTTCTTACTTTTTTTTTCTATTTAGTACGTCGGATAGAGGTGATAATTTCGAATTTTCCGTCTAGACCTAGGTAGCACAGAGTTTCAATATTGTGGTGAATGTTTTTGTAATAATATTTCCAATTTTACAGTGGATGTTAGATTTTTGTCTTTTAACTCCCAGTAATGTGTGGATAATGATGTATTGTTTTTGAATTTTTCATTTGAAAAGGATGAATCATGGTTGGCTAATTTCAATTTAAATGGTGCTTTTGATATTTCGATTCAATTTTGTTTCTAAGGGTTTTTCTAAGATTGATATTTCGGCTTGATGTACAATGTTAGATCTTATACATTGCAAAGGATACCTATTTGTACAATCGCAGCCTGGTTTGTTTGTTTTTTCTTTACTAGTATTATTCCAATTTAATTTGTTGTTATGCTTTATCATAATGTTTGAAAGCTGTCTATACAGCTATAGCCTAATTTCAGTTATATAGATATGTAGAGAGAGAGTCACTATCATTAGAATGTAACTGTGCTCCATAATGATTGGTAAATATATTTTGTGTATGCCTAGGGAAGTTTTCTACTTCACGCTAGATCTTCTGACACTATCACATGGAGTGACCATAGTTTTTTTTTCTGATGATTAAAATTGTGAAAGCAGCAATGAATTCATTCAATACAACATACTGCTTCTACATAACACGTAGGTAGGTAGTTCTTTCGCTGTATAAAGTTTTAGTTGAATCATACATTTATGATGAAAAAAATAATATTTTTACAGATTTTATTTTAAGTCTACACTGGAGGTGCAAAGCTTGGCACTGGATCTCATTGATGTGTATTTGAATTAAACTTGTATGAACAACTGAGCCATGTCTTGACAAAACACAGAAGCTCATAGGTTTATCAAAGATAATCAACATTAGAAAAATGACTCAAATACTGACGATGAAGTATTTGGTTCATAAAAGATCATGACAACGAATGTCTAGTATTTTCTTATTGTTGGAAATAAAACGTTCTGAAGTTAACTTCATTTTCCTACCATAACCAGAACAACCCTCACCATATTTAGAGGAGTAAAGATAAATATACCCATTTGCTGAATTGAAATCACAACCAACTGATTGGTAGTCGTTTCTCTTACCGAATGCCTTCTTACATATCTACCAAAATTTAAGCTAAAAATACGCAAGGGTTTATTTCTTTGTTATATATATATATATATTATAAATCGTGCAATGTTATATAGAAACATTTACTTGAAATGATCTCCTGTCGTTACGCGGTTGATGTATCGATTAGCCAATGTAAATAGAATGAACATTTGAAGAAAATGAAGCTGCTGAAGGAATCGAACCTGTGACCGATGGGGTAACTGCTTCAACGCAGCAATGTTCTAACCATTGAGCTAAACAGCCGAGAGTGATGCAATGGTAAGAGTATTGCTACGTTGAAGCTGCTACCCTGCAGCCTCATTTTCTTTTATTGTTTATTCTATTTACGTTGTCTGGGCTGAGTGATACATTAACCGTGTAATGGTGGGAGATAATTTCAAAGGTATAATTCTATATAATATAACGCAATTTTTAATCATTCTGTCGGATCATATATATTCATTTCTTGATACACACAAACACACACACACACACACACACACATATATATATATATATATATATATATATATATATATATATATATATATATATATATAATGAATTGTGCTTTAAAAAATCAGTGCACTGACTAGTGCTACAAGCATGTGAACAATATTATTTCCTTTGAACACCCTGTATATATAATAAAAATTTTCAGCAATCATCTTCAAGTCTAATAGAAGTAAAAGTTTGACCATACAGCAGCCGGAATTTTCAGACATTTTCAAGATGCTGATTATTTCTAAAATCGAGATTTTATCCTCGATGTTTCTGTATGTATTATTTGCAAAAACAAATTGACAAAATACAGATCGAGATTTTTCATTAAATGTACGTCGATAATAATAAAATGTATTTACTACTTCAAGCATATTATTCGATTGGATTAATCCACTTTTGGACAGTGTATTCGCATGAAAGTATACAGATAGTAAAATATTTTACTTACAAATAATCACATCACTTGGTATCATTCGGTTTTTGCACTCATTGGCCACCAGAAAACCCAGCTCACATGTGTTATTTCTCGTAGAAAAGAGGGTGCTCTCTGGACACTGCATGGTGGCCACGACTGATCGATTAGTACAGGCCAAAAACTGAGCACAGTTTTCAGGGTCTGGGTTTATTCCATCAGGGTTGATGCAACGAACATCATCTGAATTGAGAAAAGAATGAGGATAAATATGGTCTAACAATATCTAAGTAAGATTGATGAAAACAATGCATGTCATCTTACCAGCCATTGTCGATCGATGACAGTTGTTGGAGAGAAATTAATAGTGTCATAAAAACTTTTTGTTCATATAGTATCATCCGGGCTGAAAGACGAGATTTGAAAGAGTATTAAGATGCAAATCGTCTGATAGACATTCATTAATTGATTCTAATCAAAGTGACCACCGTGTCGACTGAATTTTCCCCAAATAAAGGAACAGAGAGAAGGAGCATTTACACATAATAGACAAACAATTTGGTTATTCAATTTTCTAAATCATAAACAATTTCACAGAAAGAAAAAAAAGTTCCGTTTCATTGATAAGATTTTTCAATTCCTAAAAAGAATATCAATACAAAACATATTTCATTGAATAAATAAAGATAATTCCTAATTAAAAGAAATCAATGATTAACGCAGTATTTTCCAGATGTACCTGACAAGTTCGTTCGCAGATTTTTTATTAACTGTTTTGAAACAGACTTGCAAGTAAAAGTGGGGAAAGTCCTTATATCATTGTATTCGTAAGATTTTACTCTCATCAGAAGAAAACATCTATTCTCCTACTTTACCAACAACCATTCAAATAGAACTTAGATGTCTGGGTATGGTGAAGTGAATACGGATTTAGCCAGAATTATTTCGAATAAAAATAGTCTGAAACCAAGCGACATTCATCTTCAGCGAATTCCCTGATGGTTTGATGCGTCAAAGTGACTATTCAATGTTTTCTTTCTTGATGATATGACAATGTGAAGATTGAATAAAAAAAACCTTACTTTCGCAGTTCCATTTCTACTATTATGATGGCAAAGCTGACTTAGAAGGAAAAAAAGGAAAAATCTCCTTCCACAGGAAGTACAAGCTTCCGAGGTTCCCCCGATGGCCTGAGGCATTCTTCAAGAAAGCAAGCAGCAAAAGAGATCAGAGAAAGTTAATAAAAACAGAGGAATGGAACTTTGGTGATTTTTAATTTGACGTACATAAACACAAGGTAGTATTTACCCGGCCTATAAAAGTTCAAAGGGTCATACAAAGGCTCCCAAAAGCATATTTTTCATTAAAATGTATATTTGAATAACAAGTTCATCAGAATTCCAAGAATATGAATGGTGAACAGGTGAAAACTGTTTGAAGATATAGCCTCAGATGTTTGTCTCTAATTAAGCTTCATCCATAGAAGTTATATCATTATTTTGAAACTAGAGAAAGAAAAGATTGTGAGTGAATTCCTGAGAGAGTGTTTAATAAATTATAAACGTAGTCATCAACAACAGTTTATGGTACAGAGAATAAAATACCCAAAACACCGGCTTATTTTCTCAAAAGCTCACGCAGACATTACAAATGTTGATGCTGAATTGGAGAATATGGCGTATTTTTATGGTTGGTGTGTTTGTCGGGTAATTTATTGCTGGGAAGTGTAATACGCATCGAGTTCTTCTATGTGAAATATCTTCGGATATTAATTAACGTGTCAGTCTTGACCGAGATGTAAATCATTCACAGAAAGATTTTGTGTGCATCAATTACTGAGTGTCCCATAAAGATATCCTATGGCCAAACCTAACCTAGTCCTATGATTACCAATGCTGATCCTATTACAGCTGAATTTACAGCATAGAAAGATTATTCTAAAACCATTCTTACGTTTGGATCCATTATGGCTTGTATTGGTTGAGTGATGGGAAATAAATTGCATTTTCAGAGGAAATCGCCCACGTCTACATTTGTCACAGTATGTTCCTGACGAGCTTTGAAAATCTCTTCCACCCTCAGAGAAAGCACACACATACGACACATACAAAGACACACATAAACATGCACATAGGCATAAACACACACACACACACACACACACACACACACACACCTACCTGATAAACTGATGTACTTATTCACCTTTCTCGCCCTTTGTCAATACATAATCAGCTATGTGTCCACTTAAAGTGTGAGTTTATTTAAGCACGGGTGAGGAAAGTGGATACGTGGAGGCAAAAAGAACGAAAGAAAATAAAACAGGGTTAAATTCAAATGAATAGATAAAGAAGTTCTGAAATCTCAATTGAATCAATAAGAATAAACAAGAAATATCAAAACTTTGATCATTACATAATGCACAGTATAGAAGATATATTTAACAAGTCAGATCATGGACGGGTGAGCTCTCTTTTCTTTGTCGTTTCAGACACATACAGGAAGAAGAAAGGAAACGAGAGATGATAGGAGTTTATCAGTGTGTCAGCTTATCGGTCAGTCAGACTGCAGTCAGTCAGTGATGGTCATCGCTACTGGGGATGTTAGTGCATCTAAATAAATAAAATTCGCATTCACCAACGCATATATGCGTGTGAATATGTTAATATCCTTTATTTTATTTCAGAAAGACAAGAACAATTAACTTCAGTTTTTCTCCGTGGAAATATGACTTAACATTTTTATTATATTGTATTTTCCTTCTTGGAGAGTGACTGATGAATAAGACCTTGCTCTATCTCGCCTAAATCTCTCTCTCTCTCTCTCTCTCTCTCTCTCTCTCTCTCTCTCTCTCTCTCTCTCTCTCTCTCTCTCTCTCTCTCTCTCTCTCTGCATGCACTCTGATTACTCAACAACTGGCCAGTGTATGAAGTTGACATTCGCCAGACATTTTAATTCGTATACAAGGCCGTGCAGTGTCGAGGTTTGATTTTTAGAGATCATCAGTTTTCAAGAAATGTAAAACAAAAATAAGCAAAAAAATGAAAATTATAGATCTTTTAACTAAAATTATTGATCTAAATTTAGATGTAAAATATCCAAGTTGGCAATACTGAAGAGAAGTAACCGAAATACTTCAAGGCGTAGTTTCGTATGGTTTTGTATGACGAGCAGGACAGGTTGCTCAACAAACCTTTTAAACAGGCACTGCTTTAGTTCAGTATCTATGGAGATTTTCTTCTTGAAAAAGTCACCTCAGCGGTCACCAGACAAATGATTACCAACAGAGCGTCTAAGTTGAGCTTTAGTAATTCTCTCTCTAACACTCAAATAAACCCCTTTTTTTCTCTTAGCCCTCCTCACTGATCCGTCACTGCTTCCAAATTCGAACAATAAAGGCATTTTGTCCGCATCTATTCAGTTCGTCAATTTTTTTTTTTTTTTACTTTCCGAAATGCCATCTCAAAAAGGATTTCTGTCGACAAACTGAAAGGCAAACCCTGCATGCACGACTTCTCTTTCTTTCACCTCCAGGAATATACAGAAGGACAGTATATCGACCGGCTCATTCTTCGGTCTTCTTCGGGTGTCATATGTAATGTATGTAAGGAGAGAAAGACTCTTTCGCAAAACAAACTGCACTACATGAAATGCTGGAATAGAATGACGTATTTACAAGCATCACAGTAACCCTTTAAACGGGAAAACAAAAAGACTATCCATCTCTCTCTCTCTCTCTCTCTCTCTCTCTCTCTCTCTCTCTCTCTCTCTCTCTCCATAAAGCACCTGGAGAAAATCGAAGAATTAATCGACCTGACATCGAGTCAATATCAAAGACAGAAAGAAGAAATTCAGTTGACTGAACAAAACTTGTGATCCTAAATATATTCATTTGAATGTAGGTAATATTTTACTTACTGATTGACGGTGTAGTTGGTGTTTGGTTACAGTCGTCCCATTGGGACATCGGTTCGACACATGCATGGCCGAAATTTGACCAAATTCGGCTGTCATTGCATTGAATCGTCCAGTATCGCTTTCCTTGGACGCAGAAATGCACTTTTGTGCAATCATTGACATCACGAGTCCACTCTGATGTCCATGGATCTTTACAACCGGGATCTGCTCCGAAATTATCTTCTGTTGTCTGTCCAGGTGCGGTGCACAACAATAAAAGGCATGAAATTGAAGCAATTATCTTCCACATTTTAACAATTTCTCCCCTTGGTTATCCCGAATAAATAGAGACAAAGACAGAATGGCCTCCCTTCACAAGCGTCAAGTTTCACAATATATAGTGATTGATGAATAAATTGTATACAGCATAGCGGCCAGGTCAGCGAGTGTCTTCAATGTCCAGTTCATGACATATGGAAAATAAGGTTGACTTCTTCCAAATATTTACACCAATGAGGTTCAAAAAGTGCAGAGATAGTCAACTGCCATATTTTTTCAGCCATGTCTTTATTTCCCATACATTTATTAGATTTCAATGTGTACATATGAATGGTGGGCAAAAAACACACGTAAGCATATAATATTTATGAATAACCATGTGAATAATTTTGCTAATGTGCTGGAACTGATACGTATAGGCATGAAAATTAACAGATACTGAATAACACAACTTTATCTCTTCAAGAGAAATAGGAATCAATTCCTGACAGTCTACGCTTAAATTCATGCTGGAAGTAAACAATGTGCAGTACACATGTCTGCACAGTAAAGCAGGACGCACAAATCCACTATGAACGGCTTATCTGATTGTATATACACAAATTCAATTGTGTGTAAGAATATGTGTTCAGCATCTGCATTGTAATATATATATATATATATATATATATATATATATATATATATATATATATATATATATATATATATATATATATATATATATATATCAACCCAGTAATTAGTTCCGTGAGGATTGTTTATTTTAGAAGAAAGCAAAAGTTGTAATTATCGCTGAAGATGTGCCAATTTTAGGTACTGACTCTGTGAACGTGATTTTACACAATATTTTGAAGAACTTTACTCAGAGGTTGGGGTCAGCTGTCTCTTAACCCCTGATTCTAAACCTCAATCAGAGCACGACTTTTGTCAAGGGTGAGTTTACTCAATCGTTGGCCTCTTCAATTATTTGTCCAGTACTAGTTTTCGGTAAACATGGAATATATCAGTGGTTCATCAGTAAAGATCCATTTTATTTGAAATAATTTCCCACAGACCCCAGGCTTTGGAAAAGTATGTCTACTCAAACCCCAGTACGGGAGCTGCCTGAGTAAACTGTTTTTTCAGCTATCGATTTCTCAGCTCGAACACTCTTGAAACATGAAGTTATCCTTTCAGACGCTACAAAGGTTTATTGGTTTTAAACGTTGCATGAGATCTTTTCAAATCATTTTTGCTTTCGATGTATTAGATTTGCAAACATTGCCAAAATACATTCCCCGTGGAAGCAAGAAGGGGAGGAGTGATTACAAAATATAGAATATGACCAGAGCCGGCCTTAGGTTCCCAGACGCTGTTAGGCAAACTGACCTTCGGCGCCCCTCACGTATAATATTATCTTATATTCCTAAAACATCTGAATTCACATCAAGGAATTCTCTTATTTTGACTGTTTTAATGTTAATGCTATTATTCATTTTCCATTTGTATCTGGAAAGTCCTACTATCCTAGACATATGGCAAGCTCCCTCGCAAGCTCCTTACCGTGTTGCCCGTACCTAGGGCCGATCCTGAACATAACACGACTGAAACTGCAATTTCCGCTAATTGGTCAAATAAAGATGAGTTTTGTGTATAATTCATAGAATTATATCCAAAAGGAATTTCTGATAGGTAGATCTGTATCAGAAATCCGTTTTTGTAATTAGAGATTCTATACTTCGCAGTTCATTCAATTTCAGTGCATTTTATATCTTATGTTTTTGATTATTTGGGTTTGATCCGATTTATCTTCTATATTCAGTGATTATTTTGGGGATATTTATTTTCAGCTTTTATGATTTATTAACGATTCTTAAATCTTCATCTTAAACGCTGGTTGGATTTCATGTGGGATTTTCAAGTGTTTCATAAAATTTTCAGTTCAGACCACTGCAATCCACCCGGAGTGGATGAACCCCCTGACTTGCATCCCAGCAGCAAATCACTACCAGTTCCTCCACCATATAAAGAGATAACTTTAGAACAATTTTTGAAGAGAATCAACATATATACCCCAAAACATGTATGGGAATAGAAGCTTTTTCTTCTGGGTGTGTTCTTGAATTAAAAGCTCTTTGGCCACATGGCAATATCATGTGGCATCAGTAGATGAATCATATTCGGGATCATCTCTTTTTTCGAGAAAGATCTTCCGAGCTCGATAAGCCATGTGCCAACTGATAGAATAATCATGAAACAAGATTTAAAAGACTATTGTCCCTTTAGTCTGCCTTTTTGAATTTCGCGATTTATAAAACTTTAGAAGAAATCATTTTAGTAATATTATAACATTCCTTTTTTTCGATCAAGTATGTTTTTGCTAGGAGTAAGGCGAATATCCGTCTACAAGCCTCCTGCAGAACAATGGTTATCCAGCTAGTTATACCATTATGTGCTGAGAGAATTCAATGTTCTGTGTCCAACTATTGTTGCCCACGCCAAACCGAGCACATTTTAAAAACAGGAATATTCCTCTTTCTGCAATACCGACCAAAAATAAAAGTAAAACCTTCAAACAGTTTTTCTTACGATTGATCTCTTTCTTGTTGTTACTGCTGGTAACATGACGTTTCAAGCGATCAATTCTCCGGTCTTCTTCCGGTATACAATAAGAATGTAATGGTAATAAAAAGGAAAGTGTCTCTCCAATGACAGCAACACTGATAACCTTTGTTTTCTTTCCTTTCCTTGTTAGTCCAGGATTTCTATACCTTGTTCCTCTTTGAATATCAATGTCGCCTCATGAAACTATTGGCAAAAGTAAAATCTATTAGGCTCAATCTATCAATCATTCCTTAGTAAACAAGTCGAGGGATGTTTGGGTGGGTATGATATCCCAAGACTTTCTAATCCAATCCATAACGAAATGGAGGCTATTCATTGCTAGATTTAAGCCTAAAGGCCAGAAAACTGATTGCGCTAAAGTTCCTTACTATATTTTCATGTTCTTCTAAAATCCATAACATCTCCGTAATATAAATAACCGTGCTACATATTTCTTTATCATCTCCTGCTTCACTTTGATGTTAAATTCTTTGGGAATTTTTTTTGTATTCATGTGAGAATAAATTGTTTAAACTTTCAAATAGCTAGAATATATATTGAATTGTATAAATGTATGTATATTATTTATTTCCTGAAAGGGAAGGAAAAAAATTATAGGCTTTCCTCCCAGGAAAATCGGACACGCAGTATAAATGTATGTATCATGGTTCACCACTCATGTTAGTCACACACGAGCATTTGTTAATAAGACCCACATCCGTTTTGCAAGGCCTGTCGAAGCTTTGTTCTTCTTCTGATATTCCCCAGTGGCCATTCATCTAGGTACTGAGCACGATTGACGTTGCTTAACATCGACGATTTTATAAGAACTGTTATATCCAACGTTATCTAGACGTAACACCGTAAACCATGGGGAAACATTCCTTGATCCCAGTCCTTCGAGTATCATTTTTAAAGTTGGTGGATTAAGCCGTGGCCTATGGAGCCAGTTTCGATGTTTAAAATTAACGGAATGAATTTTTCACGTTGAATAAAACTTTATAGAATAAGTAACCACTTCCATTTCGATAGCAATGACACTTATTTTTTCTGGGTTCAGTACTTTGATATTTTTTGATTATGTTGAGAAGATTGAATTTCAGGGATATTCAATTTTTAGAGATTTTTTTAAATAACTTTTTGTTTAATAAAATACTTGAATATTTTGCATCTCCGGCATTTTCATTTTTGGTTTTTAGTGAATTTTATACGGTTATATTTTTCTTGTTTTTCTTTTTTTGTAAACTTTTAACTTAATCAAATACGGTATAACTGTCAGAAAATGCTAAAAAAATATATGCATAATAAATATTCTTCAAATATTTCGTTAAGATATTTATCCTATAAAGAAATTTCCATATTATATTCATAGATATTTACATGAAATTCAACTGATATTTTAAGATATATTTTCTCAGCGTCTTTCTCAGAAATTAAAGACCGTCAACCAGAACTGTCAACATAGATTTTTCAGTTTTTAAGATGGTGCAGTTGTCTAGCTAGCTAGCCGGCTGGCTGCCTGGTTGGCTGACCATGTATAGATCACATGTACAGTCCGCAATAATAAAGCTAGAGGGCTGGGAATCAAAGGTCAAGATTACCGTTGAGTTACTAGCTAGACCTGATTTGAAACACTTCGTCACTCGAAACCAATGGTAGTGCTAAGTAACGACAGCTAATAGAATATATAGTGTAATCAACAACGCTTGTAATAAAAGTTGCAAATGTTTTCCCTCATTTGAATCTTTGAAAATCTCTCTGCTACTGTTACTTAACATTATCGGAAAAAAGAATGGATTTGCTGGAAAATTGTATGAACAACAAAAATAACATGAAAAATCTGTTCGATTGTCTGAATCAAACAAACTTGAGCTGGAAAACTGTTTTCGAATTCCCGATACAGAGATGTGTCATAACGATGCCATTTTAACGAGGGGATACCATGTTAATCAAATGATTCTTTTAAAACACAAATTTTAATCATTTTCACTCATTTCATTTTGTTTTCTTGAAACCCATTTATAAATAGATTTGTTTCGCTTTTTGCTTTGAAGAGATCAGAGATGAAAAGATTCACTTAAAAACTGTCAAAACTCCTCAAGCTGTAAAACAGCATACCGTGTGAAGTCAACTTCTGCTGGTCAGTGATCACTAAAAAAAGTGCGAATTTTGAAAAAAGGGTAAACATGTATTTTTCCGGGCGCAAACTATATGACCAACTTACCATAAAATTACATTGCAAATTGGACCCCACGCTAAAATTCTAATTAGGAGACGAGATTTTAAAAGGTGGAGTTATTTTATCCTTTATTCAAAAATTTGAGAAAAATGGCTGTCGTGAAGTGTACAGCTCAAAATGTTGTTTTTGCTTCTTCAAAAATCGAGATTCAAGCAGATTTCACTCTTAGGGAGCCAATTCTGACTCAGGGTAATTAAAATAGAGAACTCAGTGAGGCTTCTACTCACAAGCAATAGCTTGCAAGACAAGCTTGCTTAACATCGGTCAACAGCATTTGCTATTTTGATCAACAAGAGAATTGCTAAATAATTATTGCAGTAAGAACCCCCTCTTTTCACACTCTCTCTCTCTCTCTCTCTCTCTCTCTCTCTCTCTCTCTCTCTCTCTCTCTCTCTCTCTCTCTCTCTCTGGCATCTATGGAGAGAGGCACACACAGACTGTTTGGATACCCATCTGACAAGTTTCTTTTCGTAACCATTTCCTTTTCTTCCCACGCAATGGTTCATCTTCATTTCGCACTCGATCCATGTGACACTCCGTCCGAATGAAACACCACCTCCCCTATCTTCCCTACGCCATCCCACCTATACTTGTTTACTAATTACTTCTACAACCCCAGGCACAACCCTCCCTCGTAATACCCTTGTCCCCCCCTCCCCCAACAGTGGCCAGTCCTTGGCCACCTGGGCAGTTTGGCCTTCTGGCTTCTGTCAACAAATCGAAGGTCTCGGTACACTGTAAGTGAACACACAATGCCCCCCTCCAAAAAAAACAGGATGGAAAAGGGTGGTGGTGATGGTGGTGGTTGGGTAGGAGGTTGGGATCGGTGAGAAAGGGGTTGTTCTACGTGCCGATCTCCCTGAACAAATACAGGTGTCGGTGTGTTGCAGTCATAGGGATACTACTACTACAACTACTACTACAACTACTACTACTACAACCACCAGTCATTATTGTTCTAACTGTAGTTTGTTTTCTAGTAGTAGTAATAGTAGTAGCAGTGAAGATGTTTCAGACGGGTGGAGTGATGGTGCCAAATCTTAATCGTTGTCGTCGTTGTGACAGAAGCGGTGGTTCGGATGGCATAACTGTAAATTGGCATTTCTGGTTTATATAGAGATCTGAACAGTGTAGGATAAATACGGTGACAGTGGTACCAATGGTAGCGATGACAAAAAGATAATATTGAAGACGAAGGTTGCCTGTTGATTTTTGCTTGCTTGCTTGTTGATGGTGGAATTGAAATAGAACCTAGAATAGGTTGTCAAAATCATGTAACTCTTTCTGATTAAGTAGAATTGACCATTCTTGTTGTTGTAGTAGTAGTAGTAGTAGTAGTAGTAGTAGTAGTAGTAGTAGTAGTAGTAGATGATGATGATGATGGGAGTAGTGATCCCCGCCATTACCATCAAAACATGACTATCATCAAGATTACTGCCTCCATCATCATCATTGTAGTAGCATTTCAGGGTATAAAATGAGCGTGTCCTGATAATGCCCTTTGATCATCTTGATGTCGAACTCTAATGGTTAAGGCTAAGTTTAGAACTGTCAAGGGAGAAATGCAAAGGCCACCACAAAGCCAGTTGAATATTAAGGGTTTTTTTTTAGGTGAATAAATGAAAATCAAGTAAAAAGATGCAGAGATTTAACGATGTATTATCGATAATTTTGAGAAGAGCCATAAACAAACCAACTTTTTTCAGACAACTTGAACACCGGTGGTTCTAAGAGAAACAAAATGGACTCAACCTGGAAATCTAAAAGTAAACTCCAAAAATTGAAACCGTACTGAAACAGAATATTTACGCTTGAAATTCCTTGCCTTTTTGCTTTGAAACACTGGAAGAAGAGACCGATAGGAGAGACTCTCTTTCCTCACGGATATCAAATTTTATAACTGATGAGGGCCGTAGAAATGAATTGGCTGAAACGTTGTGACTACATCGAAGATAAATAGAAGACTTCAAATCGTCTGAAAAAAGTTGGTATGATTTCCGTCAGAAAATGATGGATTATCTCAGTTTGCATTCGGATTTTCTCCATTGCAAGTCATAAATTACAGAATGACATTATTCATCATTATTTATTTTATTAGTGTGATTGTGCATAGTGTAAGCACACTATCATTCTTCTATATATTATTCGTTTTCATTTCGATCCTTATAGCACCGCTTCTCCTTCTCCGACAGTTTTCGAAATAACAACGCCTTTTCAACTCTAATTGGTATGGCTTAATTAATCATTGCTAAACATAGCCCTTACTTTCCAACATGCGTACGGAATTAGCTTCGAAGTATTCTTCTTTCCTTGTGAGGGTTGTGAAAGTTTTCCGCAAATAATCTTTGTGCTCTCATTATAGTGGCGGCGTGGGTGAGGCTACAACGCAGCCATGCTTGTAGTCATCGTTGCGTTGTTTGGTACTACTTTTTTCAACGATAGATCATCAATAATCGATTATGTCTTTCAATAGACAGAGTCAGCGCAAAATGCTGTATTATTTAGAATACTTGAATCAACTGAATTCTCACATGCAGCGACTTAAATTGATGATGTTCAAAATATTCTACGGGATGAATTTTGTCTTGAGCGGTTTAGCTATGTACATTGACATGCGTGGTTTTATATGAGCACAAATGTTGACATTAAAAGGTTGGGAAATAAAAGGTTCTCTAATAAATGTATATAAGACATTACATTGGTCTTAAACCTATTCTCATTAGAGCTATACCAAATCAATAAACGATTCTGATATGAAACAGCTCACTGGCATGGGCGTCTGCTTCGGGGAAAACGGGACATTTCTCCCCCACCACAGGTTCAGGCCATCTCACTTGAGGCTGACGAGGGTGGAACCTTATCGTCAATGAAGGATAATGGTGCTATACAATTGTTCTATGTAACCCAAACTTGGTGTATCTGAATAGAAATATACTGTAAGTTAGACCTGTGATCGGTCAAAAGGTATCAATCAATAATGTTAACACTATTAAATTACGGTGTTGACATATTAACTATTGCCTTTAGACAGAATGCGAGTGTAACTTATTGTAGTCCGTACTACACTGTCGTCCTTTTGACAGATGTCTTTCGTTGTGATGCCTTTTGACCAATCACTTATCAATCAATGGTGACATGGTTGCTACTAAGGTATATATCCGAATATATTCTCTTGCATCAATATATATCCTTTTACATTTACAACCCCTCTGCCAAGAGACAACGGACGCCCGTGCTCTCTCTCTCTCTCTCTCTCTCTCTCTCTCTCTCTCTCTCTCTCTCTCTCTCTCTCTCTCTCTCTCTCTATCTCCCCTTTCATTTATAAGTACTCCTCTCTTATATGGTTGTCCACCACACACAAAATATGTCTGATTAAACTTCTCTCTTACTTCAAACCCGACAGATGATTGCTGCATTTTTTTCTATTGTATATATCATAAATAAAAAAATACATAAAAGATACTCTTTTTTGTATAATAGTAATTTTTTATTAGAATGAAATAATCCTTTGCGTGATTAAAATTTCCGTACATATGTAAGACTTGTTAATTTAGCTCAGTCTGGGAAGAGAATCCTTTGGAACTCAATTGTCAGCCCTTAATCCTCGCAGGTTGGTGCCTGCTTAGTAATCGGCTCTTGTTCCTTCTCCGTAGGAACCAAGCTCTTACAAATTGTTCGTGTGACCACGCAACTCAAGCATGAGAACTCAAATTTTGGAGAAAACTTTTAGCGCAGCGACTGTTCATACAAATTTTAGTTCAAAATCTCAATGCCATGAAAAGTTATTAAAAAATTACATTGTTCGTGGTGGTTTTTTGGGGGGGGGGCACATAATACTCAGTAAATTATGCATTGAAACAAACGCACAAGTGTGCGTGTTCATTTGCAGGTGTAAAGATAAAAACAATTTTAAGTAAAGATTGTCCTTGATTAATGCTTAGTAACATTTATCTTGATTTTTCTTATTCAATCTTCGTCAGCAGAATCCCGATTATCAAAAGGTGGTACAGGCTGATTGTTCCTCCATCTTCTTCCAATATCAATAATGGCCACGTATTTCATCCTGCAGAACAGATCAAAAGCTTGAATGCCACACCTAAGACTTTATAGTCGTTGTCAGCACTAATAAAAATTGGCTTTATCAAATAACTTCATAGTGAGGTTTGTGAACCAGGTATATGGTAATGTAGATACTGAACATACAAAAAACTGGAAGTAAGTATATGCAGTACCTCCCCCATACTCATTTCCATCCGTGGTTATCAGTTCTTGTAATTTTCCAGTAATCAGCTTTGGGAACGCATGAGAACGACATTCCAATACATTTGGGGGAAGGGTGAGCGACGATAATTGTTATTACATATTCCATTCAACTCTTCGAAATGTATTTGTGCTTAAACTTAAAATTTGAGTTCTTTGTTTCAACTGCTGTGTAATACAACAGTTCTAAGAACGAAAAGAAGTTCATGTTAAGAAAAGATTTGAATTGCTCAGCGGCGTTTGTAAGGAATTAAATGGCACGAAGAAAGAGGGGTTGAACAGAAACAGACAACGTTCGTGTGTTAATGTGTGAGACACGGAAGAAAAACAACAAAATTATGACTTACAAAGGTGCCAATATCAAAGGGACTGGTAGACAGAAGCATGTGAACCGGGGGGGGGGGCATTGCCTTCTATCGATGACGAAACAGGACACAATTAACTAAACTATCCTAATAAGAGGGTGGTTTCAGAGAAGTAGAAAACAGATATTTCTTTTTTACGCCACAAAACGTCATATCATTCCTTTTTTTTTTTTTAAATCAATTCTCTAGATTCGAAAATAGAAAAAAAAAGAAAGCAGATTAAACCATGTTTTCATGTTTTATGTTTTATGAATACATTTCCTTTGCCAATGAATTATATTACATTTTCGTTGATATTTTTTCCTTTCATCTTTTATGCGATGATCATTTCAGTTTCGGATGTTCTAACGGGAATTAACAAGGAAAATGAATATTTTTAATATTATAAACATTTTCATTCCAAAAACAAATGTTGCCAAATGCTGTCAAAAATTGTCTTTACAACATCACAGGTTTCTAAAAGAGTCCTTTCTTTCTTGTTTATCGACAATTTCCGATGTAAAATCCATATATTTTTTCTTTATGAATAATTAAAGCGAATGAAAGTCATACAAGTGTTCAAGGTAAGATTGGATTTCAAAACCAAAGTTTGCCTCTGGTCTCGGCTATATTTGTACTTGTAAAATCACTGGTCATCTTTTCGTCTTTCTCAAATTTTTCCATTTAAAAATAACATGCACTCTCACACACGTGCACACACACACATACACACACACACACACACACACACACACACACACATGCGCACGCGCACCTACCTTTTTGTTTTAAGATAATAATTATACAAAAGAAATGTCTCTTACTCAGGAATCACATATTTTGCAAAAGTAGCGTTGCATTGAAAAGACCGAGCGGCGAGCAGATGCAAAATGGCGTATCTTTGTCCCAATCTTTCCATCGTAACTCGACTATATCCGGTGAGGAGTTCATAATCTGAATGCTACAGAAGAGAAGAAAAACTCTCATGAAGTAGATTTTTTAGATGCACTAATACTCGGACACCGATTGCCGTCACTAACAGTTTGACTGATAGACTGGCATACCGAAACACTTACACCATCTCTAGTTTTCTCTCCTCCTCATATATGTGTCTGCAAGGGAAAGAACCAGCGCATCTTTGATCTGACTTCCAGGTTCATTTCAGTATTCTATGATGTTGCCAATCGTTCTAAATTACACGACGGTTCCTGTGAAATATTCCTGCACAATGTCAGAGTTTCTTAGATGATGCATTGATACAATTGATTCTTACCTAGCCCTACGAATCTGCAGAGGTTATGTATTTAGTCGTATCTTTCCGTCTGTTTTTCCTATTTTCTGTCTGTCTGCCTACACGATATCTCCAAAATTCTCAATGAATTTCAATGGGCAGTAGGCCACGGAAGAAGTGATCACATTTTGAGGCAGATCCAGGATTGTGGGGGGGGGCTGAGGGATATTTTTCATACAATAATGGATTCCAACGATTGATGCAAAAATGTATCTCCTTCGAATCATTTTTTTTTAAATTTTTGAGGCTAGACATACACGAAAATAATCCCTATTTTTACTTTGAAATTTTTCACTTGATACGAGGAAGATGTCCACAAAATATGATGGTAAATATTGTTGGAATGTGAATCTAGATGTACCTTACATCTTCAGGTGTGTTTGTTTCATTTTAAAATTAAAATAATTAAATTGAAATGAAATAAAAACTGCATTATTATTTTCGGGTCTAAGTGACAACCGATTATTCAATGAGGATATTTTTTCATTTAATTTTATTCGATGAAATATTATAAATCGTTAATGATAATTTTTATGACTACATTTGGCCTCGGCTTGAATTTTTAGTTGCATTTTCAAACTGCTCTGAATAAAACAATTGCCTCCCCTAAATCGTAATGATATTTCCACACCACATGATATCGCCAAACCTTCATATCTGTCCACATGATATTTCCAAAAGTTCTCAGAGGGATTTTTTGAAATGGTGGGCAATGGGCAATGAGAAGAAAAAGTCATAAAGACGTTGGCAGAAATCTGTACTCTCAGAATACTTTCTGGTTCAATCTGCCAATAAAGTTGGAGAAGAATATCACGTCTCTCTACCTGTATCAAAAAGATATCTCTGAAAGTACTCAAAGAATTTCATTGAGATGATATAGAAGAATGGAAAATGGTGTAAGGGAAAAGTTGTTAAAATTTGAGACGAATCCTGGATTCTTTTGCTGATTGGAGGATGTTTTTATGTTTTTGTTCTGTTTTGGGGGCTTCCATACATGAATATGCTCATAACTGTACACAAAATATCTCCAGGAGTTCCCAACTGCGGCAGGATGGACAATAGACTATGAAAGAAGCGATTACATTTGGGTGCAGATCCAGGCACAACTATTTCCCCTACGTTGTTGTTATGTGTCCATACCACATTTTATATCTGTCACTCGATGTCACCTAACGTTCTAAAAAAATTTCAATTAAATCTTGTGGAAGGGTGGAAAATGAACTATAGAAAAAGTGATTGAATTTTGATGTGGATCCACGCAAGATAATTTCCCAAACGTCGTAATTATATGTCCACGCCACACCATAATTCCAAAATTACATGTCTCTCCACACGATATCTCCAAAAGTTATCAATGAATCTTTGAAAATCGTGTGGAAGGAAGAATAAACTACAAAAGAAAGTTATCAAATTGGGGTGGGGTAGATCCATGCAAAATTAGCTCCCCTGTCTTATAGTTATATGTCCATGCCACATGATATCACCAAAAATTTATGTCCGTCCATACGATATCTCCAAAAGTTCTCAATAAATTTCTCTGAAACTTTTAAGTATTAGTAATGGACAATGGAAGAAGTGATTAAATTCTGTAGCAGGTTCATACACGATTACTTCCTGCTTGACAAAAGTATGCAATCTCTGTGTGCTTTCTAGTTGGTTTTTCTTTTCATCTCATATTTGCTGCATTTCATTGCAATGTTTGTAAAGATTCTAGGATCGTTAAGTAAGCAGGATACACCGAAAAAAAAAAAAATAATAATGACAAGGGTACACCTTAGAAATTCAGACAATCCAAAACTAATACGTGTAATAGGTGTAATGATGGTGGGAATTTATACAAAAAAATCGGTTAAAAAAATCAAGTAAAATTGTATTTTACATAAATGAAATTAATTTCTAAAAAAATGATTTGTTACTGGACAAAAATCTTTCAATTTGATTATAGTAAATAATATCTCAGGTGTAACTTTTGTAAATCTTGTAATAATCAGTATTTAGCCAGGGACAGCTTCATGTTAATTTTTCCATGTTGATAATATAATTAACAAATATAATATTCATACTGTAACTTACAAAAACCCTTTGAAAAAGTTGATTTTCAACCTGAAAATGCTTGCTTCAGGCCAATTTTAACTCTTTATGACACTTTACAAAATTCTGTAATCAACCATTCAGCCGTTGTAAGTCTTATTGAAACCCATGATAAAAGTAAATTTTCATACGTTTCATATTGTACTTGGTTTTGAGACCTTATATATCCCCAAATTTGATATTCATAATATAGCTCTAACTTACAAAGACCCTTTGAAAAAGTCTCGTAGCAAGACGAATGATGAAGCACAATATGGAGAACATATTTTTAATGTTTTTTTGTAGTTACTTTCATAATTAATTCCTGTGTACGTACGTTACGCAGTCGTTCTCTCTTCCTGTGCCGGAACTAAAAAGTAGTACACAGGATACTATAAGTTTCAGGGATTGTTTTTTTTTTTTTTGTTTGTTTTTTTTATTGCTACTCAAAAGAAGAAGAAGCCGCCATGTTTCAGAAGGATTAAAATGTTTTACTGCGCACAGGATTTTACTTTCGAATTCTATTCATGAAATTAAATTTAACTCTGCATTCTGATTTCAGTTCCAGTTTTTACTTTTCCTTTATAGTTCCAATTCAAATCCGTTTGGGTTCAAAAGAGTTTAATTAATTGATACGCATGAATGTGTTCTACGTTCTACGTGGTTTAAGTTCTACTAATTATAAATTGCTTTGAAAAAATCATAGCAACAATAACATAAATGCAGTGGATTCTGCTTACGGTTACTAGGACCAGCCGCACAATTTGGCCAATTTTGTAAGGACTAATTGAAACGAATGTAATCATCGCTAATTTGCTTCGTTTTTATGGTGCCACTGAATTAACATTTATTTATCTTATAACAACTATCTTCAAATATCATAACTCGAGTTAAATGGGGAACTTCAAAAAAAAAAAGAATATTTTTTAGATAAAAAAATTCAAATTCAAATTTTAAAATCATAGAATATTTGAAAAAATGATTTTATTATAACAATGAAAATAAGTTGCTTAAAATTGGACTCAAGTTTGTTGTGGTTTTCCTCCTTGAATTCAACAAACTTTTGTGGATTCTGTGTATAAAGGATAATTAAGTTATTCCTTTTATCAGACGAAGCAGTTACTGAGTCCAAAATCGTTGGTCCATTGCAGTTCTATGAACTGGGACCCACTGTATATATTTGACAATAACCGTCAAGGATTTG
Source organism: Thysanoteuthis rhombus (assembly GCA_963457665.1). Taxonomy (NCBI): domain Eukaryota; kingdom Metazoa; phylum Mollusca; class Cephalopoda; order Oegopsida; family Thysanoteuthidae; genus Thysanoteuthis; species Thysanoteuthis major. The sequence continues at coordinate 232,164 of OY735205.1, read as the reverse complement.
TCTGGTGATTATAATTTACGTCTATATCATCAAATATCATATTTACTCGAGTGCAGTGCGATCACAAATATAATACGACCTCCACTTTTTTAACTAAAATCAGTTATATATGTATATGACGCATTTTTCAACATTCAAGTGTAATACTACCTCCCAATTCTGACTGTGATTTTCATATTAGATTATGTATATAAAAATTCCTCACAAGATACTCGAGAATATATAGTATATCTCAGAATAAATGTTTTCACTTAAAAAAAGAAATAGAATAGAAGTTTTTTCTACACGATTCCTTATGAGACTTTAACTTCTTTTTACTGTGGGTATGAACTGAGAATGTTGTTAAAATATAAACTTGATTGATATGAACTTTTGTATTTTAATGATAATGAATCTTTCTTACCCAATCATCCAGGAGGCCAAATCCGATGAGTGAACAGAAAAGAGCTCCGGCTGCCATTGCGCTCGGTAATTCGCAAAGGACGACATCCGAAAAATGATATCCAACTTCAATTAGATACTGAACAGAATCCAAAAGAAAAAGTTCAATGTGACGTTGAAAATAAGATTCAAAAATTAAGATGTATGAAACTAGCAACGCAGTTTCTCACAGACTTCTTTCGATTCTTTGGAAGACACAAGAAAAGGTACAGTCTGCTCTTGTAGAGCTAGAGGGCTGAAAATTTAAACACTATCTCCTTATCATGCCTACAAAACTTTTTGTTTGATTTTTTTTAACATTCCCACCAAATAAGTGTTCTATATGAGGGGTTCAATTTACAATGTAAGTTTATGCTAATTCCATAATTTGTGTCCAGCAGTGTTCATACTTGCTTTTTGAAAATTCGGACTTTTAAGAAATCATCGAACAGAAGGCGAAAGAAAATAACTTATCCACTAATCACCCCTTTTTTCCCAAATTTTGAACTGATCACTCCCAACTTGGCATGCTTCCAAAAGACGTTGGTCACGCTTCTATTGAATGACTAACTGGACCCATCTTTCTTACCTGTGTCATCATAATAACAATTTGTTGATCGAACAGCTTGAGTCGATCGATGTAGTAACTCAGGGCATCATTTGGAGTTATTAACATGAGTTCCCAGTTGTGGTCTTGACAAATCTTTTGTTCGGCACCGTTCAGCTTACAACGATTAAAAATTTGGTTAAAATTCGAATGCGATTGGAAAGCATATTTATACATTAATTCAATATCACGTGTCAAATAAGCATTTATATATTGATTAAATTTGAATAAAGGGGTAGTTTTAGGAACATTGACCAGAATATGCCGCACAATATTTCATTCATTTTTATATGTATTTATGCTAATATATGTGATTACACGACGTATGCATGTGTTTGTGTGTATGTAATTGTGCGTATGATGGTCTGAGCGTGTATTTTTGATTCTGTGTCCCTTCGTCTTTTTGTGCACCAGTGTATTTGCAGATTTGATTTGATTTGATTTATTCTCTCTCTCTCTCTCTCTCTCTCTCTCTCTCTCTCTCTCTCTCTCTCTCTCTCTCTCTCTCTCTTATATATGTGTCTTTGTATGTTTGTGTTCGAATATGTGTTTATGTGTGCATCTGTGTCTGTTTATCAGTGAGGGTGTGTGTAGATTCAGCAAAATCGATTAGCAAAATGTGAACTGTATACGTAAATCATTTGTTCGTTATAGAAAATATAGCATTTCTCCTTGCGTTCTAATGATAGAGAAGACTTTCGGTGATTAGTTGTTGTTTGTTCTTTTGCCAAAGAGTACAACATTTTGGTCCAGTGTTCTGTTATTCAGGCTGTCAGAGTGAAACATGAAAAAAGCACAGAGAAAATTGCCCAAGCGTACTGAAAACACGGACAGCGGTTGCTTAACATGGGACAGGAAGACTTTTTCAAATACAAATGCGAGAATGAACCGATTAAAAACAATCAAAATGGAAAAACTCGATTTCAAGCCAGACATTTTAGGAATATAAGAGACTGTATAAAGAATATAAGATAATATTATACTTTAAAGAGGCTCTACGATCCGCTCCTTTGTTGAAAGAATTTACTCACCAAAGTTCTGCTGAAATATCGATTTTCCTTATTGAAATTATATAGAGAGGAAGAAATGGAGATCCTCGAATCCACTTTTCTACAAAAGGAAAGGTATTCTGGTTATCATGAAAGATGGGCAATGAAGTGTGTATGTGTATTATTGATATTGACCCAATTTGGGCAAAGGTTTCAGTTGTTGGGGTGAGAGGCATGCCCTAATGTGTATTTGCTTTGCATCCCAACCTGATTTAAAATTCTATATTAGATATTCATCATCTTTTGGAAAATTTCCAAAGCCCATCTGTCAAACCAAACACATCAAGGAATTCTTGGCTTTTCCTCTTTAGGTATGAGTGTGATATCTGGAAGATGAGTGTCTCAATACAAAAGATTACTTAAACATTTAAACTTGCGCAAATTGTATGCTTTTGTAATACAATGAAAGATTTTTTTTTTTTCAAACTTATTCACTCTACAAAAATTCTTTCCGTATAACCATTTCCCAGGGGCCAATTTGTCTTACATGTCAATATGATGATCTTTGTTAATTGATTAAAACATAATAGAATTCACTATCTCTCTCGGTTCAGTGTAGAGTTCGAAATTTATAAAGCTACTAGTTAATGCTAAGATAGTGTAATGGTTAGCAAGACGGTCTCACGCACAGAGATTTCTGGCTTCAATACCAAGAACGAGAGGAGAGCGTGGAAAACTCTTCATTAGGACAAATTTCCCTATACAAATAGTGTGATTAGGTTAGAGGTATAAATCGGGAATGAGAGTTGCGCTCATCCCTATCCACGAAGGATAGAAGCGAACAAAAGAGGAGTTTCCAGGTCGACTTTTTACCTTACTAATTAATTCTCGTGAAAAAATTCACGGCTATATTTGAATTTCTGTGTAGGAAACTATTGAAATCATTCCTGTTGAAGAATCTATAGTTTGAAATCGTGTGGGGATGATTTCTTCATAATTGTTACTTTTAAATGAGAGAGACCATTACATCGGCGAATGTCCCCCCGTTCTGTCTCTACAAGCAATGGAACAAACTGCGTGGGCAATGGGATGCCCAGTCGTTAAGATCCCCCTTTTGGTCTCACTTGTTGTAGTCCAGAGCAAAGCAAAGAATGATGCATCTGATATCGGCTTCCACAAATATGTCAAATCGGTCGTCAAACCAACTTAAGAGGGCTCGCTATAAACCCTGGTTTGGAATAAGAATTATCCTTCACATAAACTAGTTGCCTTCACAATAGCGTTAACTAATTTGTCTTGCGGTGTATATATTTTACTTTAAACCTTTCCCCTACGTGCATTGAGTGTCCGATTCTAGTAATCAATAGAAATAGATGGAAATCTTACATTCCTAACACTAAAGAGGCACTCGCCATGCACTGCATGTAGACCATCGGCATCAAACAATCCATCTCGAGTGCACGATCGAAGTACGTAATTGCCAAAAAGAGGCTGTTTGATGTGAGGTCGTAATCATGGTGATATAATTCGACGGATAGGTCCCGGTGAACAGCAACAATCCAACGGATGACAGAGGTTCGGTCTCGTTCCCCAAAATCTGTGCGATTTTTGAACCACCTTCCTGGACATCCGTTTCTTGCCTTTGGTGTAAGAAGAAAAACAGATAAATCAACGAATAATGTTTGGACTATTTATCAAATATTCACATTGTTATCAACAAAACGTTATCATCTTTTACATCAGCCGTGATTTTATTCTAATGAATATTCCTGTTGCTATTCCGATGAATGTTTTTCATTTTACGAAGTTTAACTTGAAATGCCAATGTTCTTTTTCATGTGCAATAGATACACTGGTTAATTACGGCCTATTTGTACTGGATATACTGGGTCTTGTACGATCAACAAAGTTAAGCAACGTCGAGCCTTGTCAATATTTAGATGGGTGGCTGTCTGGGAATACCAAGCACCATGATAAGCTGAGTGTCATCCCCTTCAGCCATGCTGACTTCCAAACGTATGGGAAGGGAAGAGGAACTTGGGCAAAGTACATCCTCCAAACTAAGCGCCAAGGCATAGCAGCTAAAAGTTGTCCTCCTAAGGTCAACCTCGGCCAACGGGGACCTCATATACTCTGTTCCAATTGATCCAGCTCAATAAGACGATCAAGATTTATTCCTTGACTTTTTCAGTAAATCATCATGATCATCATCAGACCAGCCATTTCTGGTAATTCAACAACCAGTGGCACGCTCTTGGTGTAACTAGGCAACCAGTCAGAGGTAAACCTTACTGCGCATTCATGAACAGAAATCCTCCCGTGGGGTTACTGATTCCAAAGTGAGATGCTACAGAATGACATTGCATCACCCAGATCTATCAGCTCCCCGTACTGCGGAGAACGTGATGGTTATCCCGACTTTGCAGGCTGTTTTAAAAAGTAGACCTGGGATAAGTGCAGGGGTTCTTCGAATAGATCCTAGGTAGGTTACTTTCTAGTTAATACTAGATACTTTTCGGGTAGAACTAATATGGTAATACTGTGAAAATTCATTTTTTCTGACAAAAAGGTTAGCTTAGACTGACACAAGAGATTTAATAGTAACAGACTTAGCAAGGATGTAACTCACTACATAAACAACAGTGTCTGATGTGTGCTTGCCAACTATCTAGGGTCACAGTATTACTATAACAAGTGAATCCCCGAAAAAAAATTACAAATATACAGGTTTCCCCCGCAATGCGAAATTTGAGCGTTCCTGTCAAAGCCTTTCGTAAGATGAATAGCGAAGAAGCAATCGCTATGAATAATTTACGTCCCCAAATACAGCCCCCACCCCCCAAAAAATGGTTGGGATTGTATGACAAGCCGAGTCATCAGAGGTCATAGTGGTAGGAGGTGCAGGAGACTGGTATGTAGAAGTGAGAGGGAGTGCGTGACCTTAAGCCACTCGCTGCAAAACGAAATTTTTGCTGTCCGTCTCTTCTCGAAAAAATTGTCGTGCAGCGAATTTGAATTTTTTTAAGAAAAGTAACTAAAATATCGTTTCAGTGGAAAAGTCCATTGTTCAAAATGGTGGTTAGGAGATTTCTTCAGCAAACTTGTGGTTATGTCCATAGATACGGACAGAAAACAAGGGGGAATCCCATCGGTCATTATTGTATAAATAGATTACATACAGTTATCCCTTGCTATTCGCAGGGGTCGCCATTCGCGATTTCGATTATTCGTTGTTCAGTCTAAAGTAATTGAATGGGAATTTGGAGAGCGTGCTGCGTTCCGAGGAAAACTGCACGGTAGAAAACACGCGGTGAAGTATAAAGAAAACGTACAAAAGTCTTGGAAAGTTTAGAAAATCAAAAATGCATCATAATAATATTGGTGTTATCAATTCATTTATGTTGACAAAATGAACGCAATTGAAAACTCAGCGTGGTTGAAAACTTAGACTTGTTCAATATTTACACGCACAAACTGGTTAGTCAAAAGTAATGATAGAATGTGCAAGTTGGCCATTTTTTTTTCCATTTTCAAGTTATTTACGATTTTTTAAAAAGTTTTTCGAAAATGATATTCTCCAAATATTTCCATATTTCAATATTTTACAAGTATGAATCAATTGACCCAAAGAGAGACTACTTGCTCTTCTTCCCTCTATTACCACTACATTCTTGTTTTCAACTACCATCAACTGCACATCATTCTAACGATCTCTTAAAACGTATTGCAATAATTAAATATCTTCTTCCGCAGTCGTAACATGGAGTTAGTGGTAGGAAAAATATTTTTGTTTACTTGCAGATGATTTCTGAACAGATCAAGGCTATTTTTACGTTTCTGACAAAAAATATTGATTCCGCTGAGATTTTCATTAGAAAAAAAAAGGAGGAAAGTTTTAACACCTAAAATTTCTAAAACATTTAGAATTTCTAACGGCATACTTCGCTGTATACATTTATTTATCCATACATTTACAATTTAGGAATGGTGAAGTGTTTCTTGATTGTTTATAGTACAATATTTAAGGTTTCGAGGTGGGAGTCAGCAAAAATGATTCGCTGGTCTTCGTATCCCAACCCCACTCCCCCTGGAAAGGCAAAGGATATCAGTACTCTTACCTGTAATAGTTTTCACTTCTACTCGGATGATTCCACTATTATGACAATAGATAGATATTTATGTGATTCATCCTTACTAAGAGAAAAAGTGAATGTTACAAAAGTAAATTCCTGAAAAGAGTTGTACAATGGACAAATCATTTTTTCGTTTGTGTCTTGACATGATGTCAAATCTACATAGGAAATTTTCATCATTAGGAGAATCACAGGATCAGATCGAAGGGTCAGGAGTCTGGGGACACACATTCTGCACGGGCAAAACACAAAAAATGAAAAAGTCTACACGAAGAATTTTTTTGAATAAAAAATCTCAAATAGTATCGTATAATATCCTTTGTCTAATCAGACGAATATTGTTTGCTTTTTCTAATTGCTCTCTCCTCTGCTCTATCTCGAATTCCTGGTTCCACCCCCGAATCAAGTTGTCGAAAGAATTTCTATTTCCCATTTCTGTTCCTAATCAAATGCAAATTTACCTCCTTTTCCAAAAGATATCTATAAATCGGAACACTTCTGCCTTTTTCCCGTGTTTGACATTTCTGTTTATTTCTGATCATGGAAGCGTATTCTTCATTCATCGTGCAAAACCTGGTATGAAACAAGCAAAGCCAAAAAGATCTGGTGTAAAAAGTGGGCAAGTAAAGTTCCGGTGACAAACCTACGTAAAAATAAGAATATCCATAGTACAGCCATGCGTTGCTTAACGTCTTTCCGAAAAATGTCCGTCTGCATATACGTCCATGATCCCATAAACTTATAATGGAATGAAACATTTCTAATCGGAAAATAGAACGTAACAGATTTAGTAGTGATCACAACACGTAATTCTCATTCCTGCCGTTCTGTTAACAACGCGATTGCACTTAGTTTGTTGTTGCATTAACCTTATTTAATTTCTATTAGGAAATAATACCATGAACTACATCATGGCTCTCAAATGCTGCAAAACCAGAACTCTTATCATTATAATGGATTATCTATACAGTAATTAAGGAAATCATTCATTACATTTGCCAGATAAATTAACTGGAATACAGTACTTTATGTGTACATCATCATGGATATTCAGCCATTACGGGTACTGTCCAAGCATCCAACAGAGCTTTGCAGGATACCCACGTAATATTCCGTTCACACAATGTCCGAATTGCATAACAATCTATATCACAGAATGTATCATTGGTGTTAAGCGACGCATGGCTGTATTTTCAATTTTTGTTGATTAATAAATCTATAGATATTACATATATGAATATTACGTTTATAAATATTACATATATAAATGTTTTTTAGAATAGAATACGCTGGCGAATGGAAATGAGATCTAGTTACCTCTCAGGGTTGCGTATCAGGCGTGGTACTGCTTGTTAAGCCAAGTCCAAGGGGCTCAGTTCTTACCCATGCATTTGCATTATCCCCACGTCAAATCGACGTTGTATTATATCCTTTCCTTGTGGGGCTAAGGTAAATCGGAGCACAGAGCTGAGCGAATACGTTTGTTTGTCATTCTCTTTCTCCTCACTTATTCAACCATCCCAATTCTCTCTCTTACCGTGTGTTTGTGCATGTGTGCGTTTGAATATGTATATAATAATAAAAGATATGGATAACATCCCAGCTAAAAGGTTATTTTCAATGAACAAGACAAACAACAAGAAAATATATAAAGAACACCGGAAAGAAATGCAAAAAAAACTTCTTTTCTCAAAAAATCATCAACAACTGGAATTCACTTGCACAGACCGATCTCAATGCACTGCTAACAAAAAGAGCAAATATTTTCAAGAACAACTGCGACAATTATACGACTTATTAAAAAAAACCTTTCAAGTGGAGGGGGCAGTCACGTAACAAATAGGGTCGAAAAACAACCTGATTGCTACCATGTAATTAAAATCAATGTTTTTTTGGGTTTTTTGTCTCCAAAGTATGGTAGATGGTGTTGTTTTGAGGAAGGTTTTGGCGAGCTAAGGTCACCCCATTGCACTGCACGCAAATAGCCCGGTCTGTTTAGCTCTCGTGAGGAGTCCCCCGTGTTAAAATAATGAAAATATCTTTCGGTCTGAATTCCCCGTGCTTTATTCTTGATAACTTAAGGTTACGCTTCTGACTCCTGCGTATTTTACTATGTCGCACGATAGAATTAATATTTCATGAGTGAAATAATTGATGATAAATAGAATTCACAGAATTGCATAATCGATAGTAGAGAAATTTAATGTTTTATGCATTTACATAAACTTATTATGTCGACTAAGTCTTATTGCTCCATTCCAATGATGCCAATTTGGCTGGTTTTTGGATCAAAATTTACCCCTTTTAGTTATGATAGCTTAACTCAACTTGTCATTACACTTGAGCGGGGCGACTAATATGACAGTAAAATTAATGTAAATGATAATTGCTATAGGATTTGAAGCTAGAAACAAGATTCGAAAATTGTTACTAAAGAAAAAAAGAATCTAAATCTAGTTTCAAAAGAGTTAAATTGGCAATACATCTCGAAATGTATGTTCTGCTAAACTGAATCTGTTTGACTGATTAACCATGCAAACGATTGCCTCGGAAACATAGGTCTTATGATAATATAAATATGAAATATGAATTCCCCTTGGTGATTCAACTATGTCCCCCAAATTTCATCCCAGAAAGTGGGCAAATTTTGCAGTAAAAGGATTTTATTTATGTATCATTTTTTTTCTCTTTTGGATCGTGTGAAAAGGCGAGATTCCATTACAAATCTAATTTTGGGGGCAAAAATGACGACTTCCAACTCCTATAACTTTTGATTAAGTGAACAGATTTTGCTCAAATGAATACCCTTTTGAAGATAATGATTGAACATTTTTTTAGTATCATTTTACCCGCAAAAGGTTTACGTGCAGTTTCATGTTTACATCAATCTAAGTTCATTTATTTGCACTATTTATCTATATATGTGTAAGAACAGACAACCAAATCTCTACAAGTGAACTAAACTTTATTGAGAAAAGACCATATTACGACGTCCTTATAAACTTTCATTAAATTTTCAGTATTTTATTACTTGTCAATATTGTGAATCGAATTTTTTATTGCGATTCCAATTGACACATAGTCCATTATTCTTACTATCATCACGGTATGTATCAATTAACGTCCATTGTCTAGTCAGATTTATTTGCCCTACTACACGGACCATCAACAAATTGGTGACCCTGTTGATGTCAACTCAGAGGCCACTACATAGAATATTTTGAAAAATCCAACGGAAATAGAATTAACTTCAAATCACGCCGTTATCTAGGGTTTTTATAAGCTTTAATGAATACACTCAATAAAATAGTAGTTCAGGTCTAGTTAGTCACTCAATAGAAACTGTCACTTCACTAATGTCTCTTGGCATCATGCCACGTTGGGGTTTGATCAATTTGAAAAAATGGAAAAAAAGGGTGATCAATGAACGAAACACAAAGAGGGTCAATTTAGCAAATTGAGCCCCATACTGAAAGCCTATTTAGGGGGGCGTTTTTTTTTCAAGATAATACGGTGTAAATATATAAAATTTCAGCCCCAAGCTCCATTGGTACTGCCTATATGCTTGATACATACATCCAGCCGGATAACTTAAAAATTTAAGATACCTACGTTGACAGTTTTATTTGCCGGTGTCTAACAATTATTTATCAGGTATTCACACTAAATTTTATACTTCAAATTTATATTGACTTCTAAGTATGATTTTTAAAGGTCAACATCCTATGAAACTTCATAAAAGTTTTCCACAATTATTGGTTTTTCTCTCCATTCAATATCCTAAACGTTATTGTTCTGCAATTGTCAGCAATGACCTCAATCTACATCAGGCATTTTCATTTAACTGAAGGAGAATTGTGAAGCGTGACTTTTCTTCTTCCTGAAATCAAAAATGCCGGAATAATAACAGAAACTGCATTTAGATAAATGGAGTGGAAACAGCGCCAAGTCAACCAAATAGCAAAAGTAATATATGCTACGAAGCCTGCATTTTCAAGGGCCTTGCACTAAATGCTTTCTGATTATTTCCGGGAGAATTCAGGGGGTGGGGCTTTTTCTTGAATTTTAGATCAGAAAAATTAAAATAAGTTGGTAAATTTGGTCCTGTCTGTCAGTATAACAGAACAGAAAATAGACATTTAGTATGTGCTGGTATTTTCCTTTAATTCGTTGTTGCATTTTTAATTAGATGGGTGAGTTTGGCTCTTCCCAAGAAATAACTCGATTCCAGGTGCTGTTTGAAAGACATATAATTTTCAATCGTCAGTCTTAAACAAAATTTTGCCTAGGCTAGAAAAAGAGCAATGTTAATACCATTGTAAAATAATATGTACGACACCAAAAGGCCGACGAGTATTAATTTTCTGAAATCGCATCATATTCGAACAGACCAGCCAATAATCATCCCATTGTTGATAATCGAATCATAAATCTTGCAACCATAACCAATTTTGATAGTCCAATTCAATAGGCTAAATTGTTCCTTTATCGATTGCATTTAATTCACGGTTTTTGAACGTTGGTGATCGAAGCTATGATCAGTTTTTATTCGGTACCTTATAAATGATTGATGATTTGAAAATACATCATGACTGAACGAATCATTTTAAAATAATCTGGGAATTATTTAGAAAATAAACGCTGTAAATCTGTTAAAATTAGTCTTTTGGAGGCTCCAGAGAGTTCTGCGATTGTTAATGAAATGTAATTACTTGAAGAAACAAGTTTTTTCTTTGAAAAAATACACCCTTGAATGACAACAGTAAGAAGGAAAAAACTGTCAGCCTAATTTAAGTAAAATGATTTAAATACAATGTTTTCTAAAATGTTAATTTATACATTATGGAATTGTTTCCTTAAACCCTGATTTACTCTGTAAAATTCAATGTAACTTCTGAATGATTACTAGAGTTTACTTCTATGAATATTTCTTTCAACTTAATTTCAGTTGCTTTTTATTGCAACTCATGGATCGTCATTCTACTGTAACCAGGAAGAAGTGTGGATCAAAAATTAAGAATAAAATAGAGATAAGACACAAAATTGCACCCTTATTCTTGAGAGCCAGAATTAATGCGACAGCTGCCTTAGCGATTGGACAACCGGGGCCACTGTTTGTGGTTTTTCAAATCAAACAATACAGCCATTCTTTCTTACCAAGCGCCTGATAGGTGGCCATTTTTTTTATTCATATACATTGGTAGTATTAGTTGTAATGTTATTCTTTTCTATTTTCTGCGATGAAGCATTGTCATTAGTATTTCTTTCATCTTGATTTTAGTTGCGTTTATCGCAGCTCTAAGACGTCAACTACGATCGTTAGTCATATTTCTTGATTTTCGACCCGTACTTCTCACTAAAGACTCATAAATACTCTCGATCTGTTACATTTTTTAGAAGTTGTACTTTGTATAGGAAATAAGGAACTAACTTATCTTCTTTACAATACGGAACATCAGAATCAGGATCCATTTCTCTTATGGAAGCAGATAAAAACCAAACCTATGTCACTCTCTCTTGTAAAGGATTGAACGCTTTGCTTTAGCTGAAATGACGTCATTCATTATTGTCTGTATTTTTATTGTAAAATAAGTCGAACCACAGAAAAGATTTCTAGATGAGTTCAGTAATTTTAAGTTTCTGAAATTCATTTTAATATCTAAAAGTAGCAAAAGACTCATTATGGGTGGTAAGGTCGGAAGTGGCTAAAACCTTTTTCTCCAACACTGTGGCCAAGTTCACCACGACTGTTGGTTGCACTAATCCTTAAAAAGGTCATGGCATGACTCCAGCCTAGAGAGCTGCTTTCGATATGGCATAAGAAGAAGTGACATAAGAAGATAGATTGTCCCAGACGGTGGTGGGGGCTCCTTATAATCGGCTACTAAAGACCTGCAAGTACCAGCTAACTAATCTATCAACCATGTAATGACTATTTGGCCAGGTTAAAGAGAATTTCAATCTTCGAAGCTATGAATAAAGGAGCAGAAATTCATAACCAATAAATGCGTTCTTGGCCTGATCTCAGTATGTGCAAACAGGAATCTCTTAACTATTTGGTCGATTTCCCCCAATCGGAATTTCACAAAGTGGCTAGATGCGAAGGTCCAGTTGCAGACGGAAAAACCTAGAAAGTCTAAAGCAAGTCGACGGTGAAAGTCACCTGGGTTGGATGGACTATTTGATAAATTTTGCTTGGGGCTGTCCTATGTTTTTATTCCTCTTTTGGAAAGTGTTGCCAACGACTGGTATGTCCAGGAATGCATCCACCACAAAATACCCCAGGGTGTGGTCACATTGTTAAAGAAAAACAACCAAAATTTGGGGGATTATTGTTTGATGACCGTCACTGTACTTTAAACAGTAAGAGATTTAGGAAATGACCAAACGAAATGACTTCAGGTTCTCATCTGTGGATCGCTGTTATCTGCTGAGCGCTCCGAGGGGAATGACAATCATGGGCAATTTGCATCTGGTGTATGACATCATATTGGGAATAGAAGTGGCTGAGCTGATCAATAAAGATTAGCTTTTTCAGTTTCTCGATGATTCTTTTCGGTTGGCTGGCTATGTGTCACCTGTACAAGCCACACCAATTGAGTTTGACGATTGAAAATCCAGACATTTATTGCTTATTGCGTCTTCAAAAACCTATTCCTGTTTTGTTTTTTGTACGTTTTTTTCGATTCTACCCACCAAAACTAGTTTTTAGAGTGGGTTCTATTCACAATCTAATTTTATGCTATGTGTCCCTTAATTTACGTCCTGTTTTTTTTTTGTTTGTTTTGTTTGATTTTTGTTTTTTTTTAATTACGACTTTTTAGTCATCCAACAGGTGAAAGAAGTAACTGGTTCACTGATCGCCCTTTTCTCCATTTTTCAGTTGATCACCCACAATACAGTGTGCTACCTAAAGACGTTGGTCACATGACGGTTTCCAAGGGTTGACTAACCTGAAATGTGTCTTATCAATTGGTTTACTCGATTAATCCTTTTTATTACAGCAGTAGATTAACGCGTTCTCCATGATTTTCGCTTTTGATTTAATATAATAGTTTTGTTCTGATATTATTATCCTTGCTTTTTATCGTTCGATTTGAAGTTGTGAAATTTTCATAGTCACTCCCAAGAGTTTGGGTTTAAGATTTTCAGTCAGATTTGGTGTTTAGGGCCAGGGCAAAGGACATGTGCTCAGGTCTATGGTTAGGGATAAGTTAAGGGTTGAGTTTTATACAGAGTTTTGGCGAACGGTGTATAATAAGATTCTAGTCTTCATGTTGGGGCACAGTAGTTAAGGATAGGTTGTTATGTAACCAGTTGGATTACGTGTTAAAGATGGGGTTCGCGTAGGAGTCGGTGCACGGTTTGGGGCTTGTTCAGCAGTAGGATGCAAGAGTGTTAGGGTTATATTATAAAGGTCCCTTCATTATAGTGGGGTTCGTTATAGTGCGGTTCGTTTTATACGTGAGTGGATGATGGACCCCGAAATGTTATTCTTGTTTCAAAATAGCTAGATCTATCTCTTAAATATCTAAATTGATCAGGGCTCACTTATAACAGGGTTGGCTTTCTTGCACACCTGCGTTATAGCGGGGGACACCGATGATTTTTTTTTTTTTTTTAATTATTTAAGGGAAAGCAATTAAAAGAATTTTTCGATTCCATCTAAGATTGACCTCCCTTCAATAAATGGAAAGACACGAACGACATAGACTCCATCGTGTTGATATAAGGGAGATGATTCGGGAAGCCCATATTGTTTCTGATCACCAGTTGCTTATTCCTCAAAATTCAACGTCCCCAATTATTGAGCATGCTTTCTCGTTAGTTTTTTTTTTTTTTTTTTTTTTTTTGGTTGGTGCATGCGTTATTTTAATTTTATGTTTCAATATGAACCTAATCTTATTCAAATTGAAGCAATTGCTGATTTTCTGCCGCGTGTAGATTATCTCCCTTAGATCATGCAGATCCAAGGGTGGAAATAAGGAAATTACTTATTAAATATATGTAAGATTTCACCTCACTGTAATAGAAAAAGTGTAGGTAACTTGGATGTAACGCAGATAAATCCAAGTTACCCCCCAATTGGAAAAAAAAATTAGTACAAACTCCCCGGGTCATGAATTTGAAAAGATAAAAGAGTAGGTAATAGTCTACAAAAGGAATCCTGAAATTTTGGAGCAGATCCATACACGATTACCTCCCCTTCATTGGGGCAGTAGGAAGGGGGAGCTGATGGCTATTTATGATACGGTGACCAACGCAACTCATATATATAGTGGAATGAAGATTCGCTACACAACCACGTTTATGTTCCTGCCCTTTAGGGGCTTCTTCAGGCGAAGATTCATATATGGGACATCTTTGGGGGATCTATTATTCTAGGTGACAGGCTCTTCCTTCCATTTTATTTTCAGTTTAGTGGTTGGCTATTGCTTGTTATATTTCTTTATCTTATTAGGATGCATGTCTATTGTTGATTATAATCTACAAATCAGGGAGTATGATATGAGTGGTTTCATTATCATCATCAGTGTTTTAACGTCGTCAATAGGATTCGCAACAATTCTCTATCATGGGCGTCGTGGAGCCAGCATTTCCTGAATTTGTCTAGTTCGTCTCTCCATCTTGTATTCTGACGGCCTTGGTTTCTCATGTGATCTCTGGGGATCCATGTTGTGAGTTGTGATGTTCATCGGTTATCTGTCATTCTTGCAACATGGCCTGCCTATTGCCACTTTAGTCTTTTTATAGTTTCTCTGATGTCTTGGACTCCTGTTTTCTTCCTAATGTACTGTGCTGTCTTGTGATCTCTCCATGTAAGGTTGAGCATGATTCTCCCATGTGCACGCTGCATGCTTCTCAGTTTGTAGGTCTGTCTCTTGGTTAGGTTCCATGTTTCAGCTTATAAGTGACTATCGGGAGAATGCATTGGTTGTATACTCTTCTTTTCATGAATATTGGAATCGTCTGTTTTTTTTTAAGTTGAGTTTGCTCTGCCGAAGGCTTGCCATCCCAGAGTGATTCTTCGCTTGGTTTCCTCCTCTTTTGAGGATCTCATGGAGATTCGTTGTCCTAGGTAGATGTAGAGGTCTGCCTTGCCCAGTTTTGCATCTTCTATCTTGACAGTTATGTTATTTTCAACATGATAATCGCACATTTTCGTTTTACTGAAGTTTGTTTTGTTTTTTTCGCTTTCTTCGTTTAGATCATCTAGCTTTTGTTGGAGGTCGTGTAGGTTCTCTCCGAAAAGGACAATGTCGTCTGCAAATCTTACGTTGCTTAGATATTCGCTATCTATTTTGATTCATCTATTTTCCCAGTCCAGGTTTCGGAAGATCATCTCAAGACAGGCTCAGTAAGGGGTTATTCTATCAATTTTTTGCGGTATGTTTTCTCTCTGGGGATATTTTATTCTCACTTAAATCTATTTTCTGATCCCTTTTAGATGAACTTGATGGGATACTTCATTATATTGGGTTTGGTCTATTTCCTCATATCTAAAGTAATCATGTCAATAGGATCGTTCTTTAAGGTAGCTATGTGAAAAAGATATCTAAGATAGTTATTTTCCGTATATCTATAGGTGGCTTATCAAGTTATGTTTGATGATAGAAATTTTCAGCAGTGCCGGTATTTTATCACTATTTCATTTTTCCTGTTTAATAATTCTATTTTATGATGTTATTTGTTCCATAGGCAAAACTAGGGATTTCGAATTTCTCATTTAGACATTGATAACATGGGCTAACAATATTTTGGCATGTGTAAGTTTGTTTTAATATTTTCCATTTTACCGTAGGTTTGAGATAACTATCAATCAGTCTTCAATAATATGTCGACGGTAATGTCATTTTTATATTTTTCGTTTATAAAAGATGGTATATAGTTGGCAAACCAGAGATATGGAGATATGTTTGGGGGTTTCATTGATTAGATGTATTTTTTCCATCTAAACCAAATTAATGTTGAAAGTTGAATGTATTGATCATTTTATGAAATAAACCCATCATACATCGGATATTGTATTATATTGTATTCCTGATTAGCATTGTATGATATACGTGTATATATGTGTGTGTGTGTGTGTGTGTGTGTAATGATTGTGAAATATTTTAGGTACTTCCGAAATAAAAAATGATATAGAATACATGGTAATTTCTTTTCATTTAGTCATTCACTCTCCAATCCTCCCATTACTGAAGGGTTTTTATTCTCTAGAATGTCTTCTTAATCTATCAATATACACAAGTACAGAGCAAATAACTGAATAAGTAAATATTCCAAAATATTGGTTGCCCCTCTTATCGAGGAGTAGAATGTTTCCGTGAGAACTATTCATAAGCAAAAATGGCATTAAGCGAAAAAGCAATTCCCATTAATTTACATGGGAAAATTCTTCAGCAATCCTGCTCACCCCAAATTGTGGCGATACTATGTTAGGCTGAGTTGTCAGAGGTTGGAATGGTAGGAAGTACAGGTGACTGGGGTGTTAGTGAGATTCTATCAAATGATATATTTGGTCAATGAAGCAATTTTTCACATGTTCATGACTTTTTTCCCATTATTGGATTTTAGGAGATTTTGGCCGTGTTAATGCAGACAGAATTCAGTTTGGCCTTATCCTTTTACTTGGTCTAAATCTTTTTTATTGGATTAATAGATCAGCTACATATGGCCGATTTTTTCGAAGTCAGCCAATAAAAATCTGCGATAGCCAAAAATCTGGCCGATTTCAAAAATATTTTGAAAGTTTATAAAATCGTTCATATCAATTTTTTTATTGAATTTAGCAACCAATTACTTGAAATGCTTAATAAGCTCGTTCAGCGTTAATAAAAACAGGAGATTGGAAAGTCCTTTAGCCAGCAGTGGACTCATAATGGCTGATGACACATATAAGTAATTGTCAAGATGTGCGTCTTGTGGGGAGGGTTACATTTTCAAGGGAAAGAACTCTTTCAGGATGGACCAAGGGAGACAACCCAAGCTTACAAAAATGACAAAAGTTGGAGGGAGAATAAAAAACATGAAACAAAAATTACACATGGAACGAATAACACAAAAATATGAATTGCTCATTCTAAATTCAGAATATCTCATTGCGATGATTAGACAACATAAATGGCAAAAATACCAAATATTCTTTAAAAGTAAATAGGAAACATGAAAATAAAATCCATGTTTTTCTGGTCATTGGTCTCTTCAGCCAATGATTTGATGTGATCCCGTATATTGTATGATTTTATGACGCACACTTTATTTCATAAGTGCTTTCACTTCACCAAGAAAACTACAACAGAGAGGCGAGAATTTGGAGGACAGAAGAAAAAGTAAGAAAACATCAGCTAAAACATTTTACGAAGGTTCAGCTTGCATGAATTATCTTTATTCTTTTAAACGCATTAAAGCATGAATTCAAAATCTAATATTTCTCAACAATGGAAAATTTCCAGATAAAATGAAACTCATAATTATTCAAAACGTCAAAAATTTGGAAAAAAAGATATTCAAATTTATAATGCATTATTCTTAATTTTTGTGTTATTTGTTTAATGTGTAATTTTTTTTCTTTTCTCTTTTATTGACTTTTTTATCGATTGTAGTCCTTTTTTCTTTTGTCATTCGTCATTGTTACCTCTTCGTGTAGCTTGAAAAGTTATCTCCCTTAAAACATAAGTATGTATGTATGTATATATATATATGTGTGTGTGTATGTGTGTGTGTGCGGCGCTATAAGATAATACAATATCCGACGTGTGATGGATTATTTTGAAAGTGGCTGGAGGTATACAATGTTAATAATTTGATATGATCTTCGTTTAACATGGTTACAAAAAAGGGGGGTTGATTTCATCTAACTTTATTGATAGGTAAGTTCATTAATACAGTTCTTTTATACAAAAATACATACATAGTTTCAATTAGATCAGAGGTATATCTATTACATGTTTATTTGATTTAAAAAAAAGGGATATTGCGAGAAAATAGTGTCACAAAATTTGAAAAAGCATATGCAAGTGACGAAACTATTTAAATGTTGAGACACTTTTTGTAAAATCTTCGTCAGAAATGTTTCGATGTGGTTACCCGTCATGTTTATATTAAATAAACTCTTGATCTAATCAAAACTGCTAAGATTCAGGAGGGAATTCCACGGAGCCCATTTTATTGAGTTTGGGTGATCCCAACACATGAAATAAGTCTATGAATATTCTTTCTTCATAATATCCTTTTTAAGCGTCGGGGGCGCCAGATTTAGGGCTGCTAAATATATTAGCCTCCTAAAATATAAATTACCAGAATTGATCCAACTCTGTAAATGAATAATTTTCTCTAGCTAGAAAGGTAGGCACTACACTTTTTTTAATCAATAAAACATTTAATGAATATCATCATCAGTCTTTTAGCGTCCATCGTTGGACATAGACCTTCCACAGAATTTATCACACCTCTCTATCGAGGACATCTCGGAACCTGTAATTTCTGGATTTGTCTAGTTCGTTTCGCTATCTTATATTCTACTTTCAATCTCTGAGGATCCATGTTGTGGGTCATGATATCCACCGAATGCCATTCTTGCAACATGACCAGCCCATTGCCATTTGAGTTTTCTAGTAAGTTTTGTGATGTCTCAGACTCCTGCTTTTCTCTGGATATATTGTGCTGTCTTTTGATCTCTCCATATTAGATTGAGCATGATTCTTCCAAGCGTGCATTGTATGGTTCTCGGTTTGTAGGTCTTTCTCTTGGTTGGATTCCATGTTTCAGCTTCATAAATGTGTATCAGGAGAATGCATTGGTTGTACATCCTTCTTTTTAGCACTATTGGGATCTTCTTGTTAATGAAGGTTAAGCTTGCTCTGCCGAAGGCTTATCATCCTAGTGATTCTTCCTCTGATTTCTTCTTCTTCGTTGGATTTCATATAGATTTGTTGTCCTTGGTAGATGTAGTTGTCTACTTTCTTTTGTTCTGCGTACTGGTTTATCTTCCTTAGTCTTTTCTATTATACGACGTCA
This sequence comes from Thysanoteuthis rhombus, assembly GCA_963457665.1. Lineage (NCBI taxonomy): Eukaryota > Metazoa > Mollusca > Cephalopoda > Oegopsida > Thysanoteuthidae > Thysanoteuthis > Thysanoteuthis major. Next base: position 212,995 of record OY735205.1, on the reverse strand, counting down.
ATGTAAACAATCCACACAGAATGGTGCGGAAGGAGACAGGAAAGGAAGCCTTTTTGGCTAGCTATTGACTTATAACAGCTGATGATTATATATATATGGCCTGGGTCTATAGGCTAAGCCTGAATTTGATATTTCATATATGTTGAATTCTTGGCGGAGGAACTCATCTTCATCGAGAACAAAATTTCAATGGTCACCGTTTCTAGTCATTTTGTGAGATTGTTCCTGTCTGTAAATGAATGCATTGTTCGATTGAAAAATTCTTTCCCTTGAATATGGATAATTTTTCTGCCAGTTCGTACTGTAAGTTATTTTATATTCAAGTATTTACAATATTCATTTTAAACGATGACGAAAATACGAATAATAATAGGGTTCCCCTCAACAAAAGTTAACGTCCATAATTTTTAAGTACGGAAGCCTAGTGTGTCCTTTCTTATAGTGAAAATAGTTTTTCATTCAAGTTTTACGTGGTGGGTTCCATTTACAACGCTATAGTCGGGATTTACTTTCCATTATCTTACCTGAGGTAATAACAACCGTTTTCCGGGTAGAAGGTTTGAATTGTACCTGGTCTGTTTTCGTAAGATAAATATGAAAGGGAGGTAATGAATTACGCTTACCATTCCAGCTGCTTCTATTACATTACGAATGAACGAAAGCAGAAAACTTGAACATTTGATATAGTATTTTATTAAATTAAATCATAGAAGATATCATTTAGGTTTAGGGTTAGTTTGGGGGTTGCAAATAACATCAAACCTTTTTATTTTCTATAACTATAAAACTGTATGAGTATCAGAGATAAGAGAAATTGTTTTATGGATTTTCATTATTAGTTGCCAGTGTGTATCCTTATTGTATGATTATTAAAAAAAACTGTTTGTTACTTGCAATCCCATCACTAACCTTAAACTAACCCAGAATTAGTCCTTTAGAATTTAATGATATAGTTTTAAATGTTTGTGTTTTCTGCTTTTGTCAGTCATGTAATATGTTAATATCACTTGCAGCAGCTGCATAAGTCAGCGTAATCGATTACCTCCTTTTGGTGTTCAGTTTACTAACCAGTAGCAATCTTTTATCAGTTTCCATACCACCCTGGCTTCTTCCTAAAAGTATCAATACTTTCAGTTGGCAATACCTTTCAAAACCGAAGTTTGAATCCTTTTCCGTTTTGTTCATCTTTTTTTTTCATTCGTCCTTGTAGTGGGTGGCAAATTTCTCTGCACGCAGAATCTAAGGGAATAATAATTGACTAATCAAGTATTGAAACATTGGCAATAATTAATGACTTCTGTGTCACTTCTCTGCAATTTCCATCTGAAAGTACTCCGAGAAAGGTAAACTTATTGTCATCCACCAGCCAGTTCTAAAACTAATATTCTTGAATACTGTTTCTGAAGCATTTTGCTGTGTCTATGAAGTTGGCATTGAGCTTCATTTGAAAATGTGTATGATGGAGTTGAATAACAACCTGAAAAAAATTTATATACTTCTTTTAAATCTGCTAACTTTCTTCTTTCAACTAAAGTTGGAAGAACAACTTCAGCAGCAAGTTTCAAACATTTCCTTTTTAACTGATTCTAATGTATCAATATCTTGTTTATGATATTGGAGTACAATATTCCAGCAAACCATGTATCATTCCAGTGTATAACTTCTCTACTTTAGTACATGTCAAGTCAGTAAAGCGTCTCTTAATTAAATCAATCTCCTGATATGCTTTCTTACTAATGTCAGTGATGTGTTCCTTGGTGAGCAGGCTGTTCGATACATGAAGTCACAGATTTTTATGGTGTTTAACTTCATTGAGTTCTACTCCATCCAATATTGACGAGTAATTATATATCTTATATATCTCCAACCCCACACACTTTCCAGCATTAAAATCCAAATACTAGACACCAGCAGATTGTTCGGGTCTCTTCATAGTGTTTCACAATCATCCATATCTCTAATTATGTTGTACAGTTCAATGTCATCTGCAAACATTTTAACTACCAAAAGTGTTGTATCTGGAATGTCATTCATATAAAGCAGGATTAGCAAAGGTCCGAGTATAGAACCCTGAGCGACTCAAATATTAACTTTTGCCTGTGATGTTCTCCCATAGAGTACCACTACTCGTTTTCTTCTATCAGCAAGAAATACTTCAATCCATATAAATATCATCCCTCTAACCCTTACTTCCTTACATGAATATTTTCCATGCCAAAATATTTACATTTTTTCGATGACTATCAACCCAAACCTTTTTCCATACAAAATGACATACACAGGTATATCGAGAGACACTGCTATATTTGATCTTATTATATATGTAATGCTGTGACATAATGTCAGTTGTTATCAATGAGTAAATTACACATATGTCCTGTAATGATGAATAAAAATTGTGTGGTTACTGTGTACAAGATATGTACTGTCAGTCAAAAAAAGTCTTAAAATATTTTAACATCAACTCGTTATTAAAAGATTACTTATATCAACATTATATGTTGAATAGGACTATTTCCTTAGCCAGAGGCCAAAGTTGTGATGTTTCTTCCATAACTTGTTTCCTGGTACTTTGCTTATAGACACCTACCTTACAATCTATGCAATTGATAATTTACATTAGCAATTATGAAGAAAAATATTCACTAATTCAATGTTTTATGTATAAATTTAGATTTGAATAAAATTTTGTACCAAATGATATCATTATTATTAGTTATCAGTTGGAACCTAATCCACTCACAGGTACTAGTTCAGTCTTGCAAGAGGACAATAATTTCAATGTGGCCTTCAAACAAAAAATTTTGCCAACCCCTGGCCTAAACAATTACTACGATCATAAAACATAAATGCAGACTTTCTATCACATTAAACATTTTTATCAGCATAAATGATTGGACATGGTGTTGTAACAATAATTACAATGTATTACCACTTGAGCAAATGCTTTTTTCACTCTATGAATCAGTGAGAAAATATTTACTGTATTTCATTATAATTGTCAAGTATTTGTACAGGATTGTAACAAAAGACAACTAAAATCTAGTTATATTCTTGTACATTATTAAATACTACCATACATCCATAAAAAATGATATGGTTATTGATGTATGGATCAGCATTAATGATCCTAACGCTATTTCATTTAGTAATTTATTTTGATAATTCAAGTATCCTATTTCAAGTTTATTTTCGAGTCTAAATTTAACATTTAAACATTTCTTTCAGTCTTTTCAACTCTCTTATTTTCTTGTATTTTGTTTCAAACATCCAGCGTTTCTGTGGCACATTCTATTTTGTTCTGAGACCACAGCTTATGTCAATTTAAAACCCTATAATTGTTTTTATAATCTATTCTACATAGACTAATGTATTATAACTTTTAGATTTGGTCTGTTATTAAATCCTTGTCCAAAATTCTTTTCTTGTAAATCTCCAATGTTGCTGATTACTTGAGTAGAAGGAATATCCCATTAACTTAAAAAAATTTTTATGTATATTTGTATATTTTTTTCTGTGACAAAATCAATTTTTAAATCTTTTACTAACAAATATACTACACAACAAGTTGAACAAAAATTCAAAAACTCTACTAAAAGCATATACTTCTGCCATTGCTATGATCAGAGGAAGTATTTGTGCATGGATCCAACCGAATATTACTGAAATTCTATTGTAGCCCATTGCCAATCTTTCATCAAAATTTAATTGGAATTCATTGGGAAATTTTAGAGATAATCATATGAACTTTTGTCGCCATTATGTTCTGCTGACATATTACAACAAAACGAGAGATAATTCTGGATGAAACCAACCAAAAATTCAACCACTCAGCTTATGGTCTATACTTCCTCAAATTTTCATAGAAATTCATTCAGAACTTTTGGAGATATTTTGTGGACAGTCATCAGCATATACATTATGAATTTCTTTTTAAATGGAAAACATTTCTCAATCAAAAATTCAACTAATTTCCTGGCCCAATAATCCACAAAATTTCATTGAAATCTATTGAGCACTTATTGTGTGTACAGACGGAAAGACTTGGCTGGATACATACACCCCTTCAATGTCATTGTCAGAGATAAACAATATCAGAATTCAGATGAGCTAACATTGAAGGATCATTTTTTTAAAATCTGTCTATTAATTTAAAGCCCAAGTTATCACTTCTGCATTTCATTAGCTATTTCCTTCTTGTCTTAAAGATCTGGAAGGATTTGATAAAATGTTTTATCATTTTTGTTGTATGTTACAAACAATTTTTCTCCCTTTTCACAGAATTCAAGTACATGAAAAAATTATGCAAAATTGCATTGGAGCAAAACCTTCATGTGAGGTGGCTGGAACATCATTATCACAGAAAACAGATTTAAAAGTACATATTCTAAAACGCGCTGGAAAGGAACCATTTAATTGTGAAGTGTATAGATCTGAATTTTCTGGGAAATCAAATTTGAAAAGCCACATACAATCACATACTGGAGAGAATCCATATTCTTGTGATGTATGTGGGTCAGCATTTTCAAATAATTCATCTTTAAGAAGACACATGCGCACGCATACAGGTGAGAAACCATTTTCTTGTGAAGTGTGTGGATCTTCATTTTCACAGAAATCAACTTTGAAAATACACATGCGAACACACACAGGAGAAAAACCTTATTCTTGCAAACTGTGTGAATCTGAATTTTCATGGGAATCTAATTTAAAAATGCACATGCGAACACATACTGGAGAAAAACCGTATTCTTGTGAAATGTGTGGATCTGAATTCTCAAGGAAATCAAATTTAAAAGTACACATGAGAACACACTCTGAAGAGAAACCATTTACTTGTGAAGTATGTGGATCTGAATTTTCGAGGAAATCAACTTTGAAAATACACATGCAAACACACACTGGAGAAAAATTTTATTGTGAAGTATGTGGATCTGAATTTTTCAGGAAATCAACTTTAAAAATACACATGCGAACACACACTGGAGAGAAACCATATTCTTGTCTAGTGTGTAGATCTGCATTTTCACATAAGTCAACTTTAAAAATACACATGCAATCACACACTGGAGAAAAACCTCATTCTTGTGATATATGTGGATCAGCATTTTCGATAAAATCAATTCTGAAATTACACATGCAAACACACACTGGGGAGAAACCATTTACTTGTGAAGTTTGTGGATCTGCATTTTCAAGAAAATCAACTTTAACTATACACATGCGAACACACACTGGAGAGAAACCATTCACTTGTGAAGTGTGTGGATCTGCATTTCCAATAAAATCAAGTTTTCAAAAACACATGCGAACACACACTGGAGAAAAACCATATTCTTGTGAAGTGTGTGGATCTGCATTTTCGCAGAAACCAAATTTAAAAATACATATGCAAACACACACAGGGGAGAAACCATTCTGTTGTGAAATATGTGGATCTGCATTTTCAATAAAATCAAGTTTAAAAATACATATGCGAACACACACTGGGGAGAAACCATTTTCTTGTGAAATGTGCTCATCAGCATTCTTTCAAAGTTCACATTTAAAAAGACACATGAAAACACACACTGAATAGAAACCATTTACTTGTTAAGTACATAGGCCTGCATTTTCAATAAAAAATACATATGTGATCCTAATTTATTTCTCATTCTGACCAAGTTGTTGACTTCCTATTGAAATTTTGTTTTTCTCCTTCATTTAAACTCTGAAGACATTAGTGCCATTGTTCTGTAATTTTGTCAATTTTTTTTTTCAATTCATAATCTGTTTCTGCAAATTTTCACCTTGGCATCTGGATCTGCATACGATGATATTTTTAGAGGATGATAATACAACACTTCAAACTTTTTGTCCCTGAGTATCTAATGGTTTATTTCAACAGAGACAGTAAATGATAATTATCATGATATTTTTGGTTACTTAAGATTAATTTCCAGATCGTTATTTTTAGCTTAATAGTTCAAAAATATGAAACATTAATTCTAGTATAAGAAATATCACCTTTTGTCATAAATATGCATTTTGTTGGGATTCTTTTTTTGAACTTGGGCATTTTTTTGCGAATTGTTGCTCCATCAGAACCCCCCTTCTTCATAAATTTTTATTTGGTTGAGTATCACCATCCTATAAAAGGAATGCAGAAGGAAAATGTTCACAGAATTTTAAAGGAGGACATTTTTCCTGCTTCCGTGAGACTCATTTGTCTCAAATATAAGTTGTAACATATTATTTATTTATACAATGAGCATTGTGATTTTTTTCTGGACTCATTGATTTAAAGGTAATAATTTTGCTGATGAAGATATCTCCTACCAACCATTTGAAACAATGGACTCCTCCACTGATACAAATCCAGTAGTTTCTTTTCATCAAGAAAAAAACACCTTATAGAACTTCAAGTATATCTGTGAATTTTTTTACGGATCTAAAGAAAGTCCAATCTTTTTTATTTTACTTTATTTTGTTTTACAAAATAAAGCTTATTGGTCACAATGTTGGATTGTTTTAATGGGGAGTAATTAATTGTATTATACATTAGACTATGATAGATTTCACATGGTATTTCCATTATATTTCTGAGGTCAGAAAATATGAGGGATATAATTGAGTATTTTGAATGCTAGATTTGTAAATGACACTAGATTTTAGCCAACTATTTAGCTGATTAGGCGTAAGTGAAGTAAGTCAAATAATGAATTTAATATAATTATTATTCAATAAATTTTTATTGTTATCATATTTTGATGGAGGCTTAAGGGGTAGGGTATGTAGTATATTTTTGGATGTTTTCTGGTGAAATTAGATAAATCATCTCAATTTTGGATATAAAAATATTAGAGTTGGCCATGCTGTTCTTGAGATTAGGGAGACAGTGAGTGTTGCCACAGCAGACATTTTATATCCAGATTTAGATTATGAAATTGAGTCCCTAGATACAGGATATAAATCAAGATGATTCTGGATGACTTTATGAAATTCATCAAAATTACCTAAAATATCTCTATATTCACCATGAATAAAAAGAATTACATTTTGTACCATGGATTGCACTTTTTATATATGCCAGCTCCACCACTCAATTGAATTCAAAGAATAAGGAAAGCATTTTGATGGATTCTTTTTGTGTATTTTTATGCACTTTGCATGGATATGATGTTCATTTCTTTTGAGAATCCTTCATTCTTGAGATAAGTCAACTTTTTGGGAGGAGGGGTTGATTAACAATCTAAGTATAATGCTGGCTTTAAAACCACTTGTTAAATTCTCATTTATCATGCTCTAGGTATGATGAATGAGGACTTTACACATAGCTTAAAAATTGAATTGAATTGAGTTGAGTTTTAAATAAGTTGTTACTATTTTTTTTAGAAAAAAAGTAGAAATTTACATTCAACAGTAAAATTGACTTTTTAACTGTAAAAGTATCATGAATCTCCTTCAATTTATTAGATTTTTGTGATATCAAATGTAAACACTGTGAGCAAAAATTCCTCATTGAGTGGCTCAGTAAGGGATGAATGTCTCAAGACTAAGAGGTTGATAACTTCTGCTGATGATAGCGTAGTACCCTAAAGAGTGAAAAAAATGAAACAAAGCCTCAAAAGTTAGTGGATATTTTAACGAAGAGAAATCTCTTTTTATTGAGAGTGGTGACATTTTTAAGAAAAATTTGAACTTCAAATAGTATTGTTTCAATTATAGTTTTTTATCATGTTTCATTTCAACATTACTAAAATATGAAATAGTATCTAGATAATCCTGTACATAAATTGCATGAAAATGTAAATAATTCTAGTTATAAACTGGGAGAAAAATTGCTCACATTCCTGAAAGTCAGTTGGGACAGTGGAAGAATGGACTGCTCATCAAAGGTTGAGATGTTGATGGCCAACTCAGTAGCTAGACACAGGAATGGCAAGATATGCTGAAGTTCAATCATATGGCAGAAATAGCAAAGGAATGTGAATCAATTTCTTGTGAAGAGAATTGTTGGAGTAAACATTGAAAAAAGCCTCATGAGGAATTGTGCTTAGATAACCCCAAAACACTGAAGCCAAACAATAGTTGTAACAAAGGAAATGGAATTAAGCATTGTAAAGCCTTAAGAGAAAAGTGCTAAGAAAAGTCTTAAGACTAAAGAAACTGGCCTTCTGTATGCTCTATACATGGGTTGTAGGAAGTGATCATTAAAAGTTGAACTGTGAAGGCCTGGCATTCGTGCTAATACCATCTCTTTTAATCATGACATTTTGATGTTTTGTTTTGTTTCCTGTTTATCTGATTAAAAGGAATATGTTTAAATGTCTCAGTCCTTTATATTGTCATCTTTAACTTTTTGTTTAAACTGAAAGAAAAATATACACCTCTAATGATACGTTTCTCCTTCATTCGGCCAAACTGAGTGTGATGGCACAACAATACAATCATTTCATTTCATATTATTGCTAATGTTACAAATTTTTTTAAAAAATTAGTTAGAAATAGAACGAGATTTGATGATGACACATGCAAAAAACAAATAATTGAAAAAAAAACGTTCACTTAATACACTTGTTCAATGTAAACTATCCAGACAGAATGAAAAATGAAGATAATTGTACATATTGAGATTGAACGGCTTTTGGGTAGTAGTGAATGGTTGATGATGATGTTATGGCTCACCTCCACAAACTAAGCCTATGTTTCTTATCGTAGCTGAGCCATAGTGGAGGCTCTTCACGTCTAGATGTATGTTGACCAAAGAAATTTCAACCCTCACAAAATTTCTAGCCAATGGGGGACCTCTGGATCTCTGCTCAGAATCAATATATTTTATCTAACATTAAACCCCTTATTAAATCTCATAAATCTTATTGTTTACACTGTTGTGACTCATTTATTCTTTGTTGAAATCAAGTGCACAAATGAATATATTAACTTCAAGTAAGAAAACCCAAGTGTTGTCCCACTACCACCAATGAAATCCCTAAACTTGCATTTACCATCACTCATTCAGTCCTGACTTTGAGTCTATTACTTTCTTCCTCCCTCTCTCTCTCTCTCTCTCTCTCTCTCTCTCTCTCTCTCTCATCTTTTTTCTATGAACTGTGCTTTCAGCAATCATAAATTCAAGTCTACCATATTGCTTCATAACTTGGTAATCAGACATAACACTGATAACTTAATCTTCATAATTATCCTATGGTCTTTGATATACCAAGCCTCATGGATTCAAAGCATTTTAGTTATCTTCGTTCCATTACTCTTACCTAATCACTTAAGTGCTTACTTCTATCTTTCTCTCCAACCTGGCTACTGATTGACACTATCAACCATTCTATCTTAGATCCAATCTCTTTTCTCAATTACTTGGCAATCAGGCCTACTTTATCAACAATCGTATTAATGTTTGTTTACATGTCTTTTCTTTCAACTTAATATGTTCTGTTTATAAATGGCTCATTTGTCGAATCATTAAACGTATGTCCTTTTTTATTTGTCTCCATTTGAATCTCAGTTCAATCTCCATGTCCATATTAAAAAATGGTGCCCAAATTCTTGCCTCTGAACAAAGGACTGTCATAGCTGCTGTCATGTTTGCATTTTGAAAGTGTCATGGCACCTATTTACTACCTTCTTTCTCAAATTTCTCTCTTGACATCAGCATTCAGCGGAGTGGCGACCCCTATATTTCAGTCAAAAATAAAAACAAAATCCTTTTTTCAGCTAAATATCTTAAGCGTCATTTCCTACTATGGCTCCCTATAAAAGCCTGTGGTCAATTGCTTATTTGGCCCCGGCATCTCCGGTTACCTACCTTTTCAACCACTTATTTGACCCCAGCATCTTGAGTCAGTTAGCTTCCTTTTCAATCGCTTATTTGGCCGGTATCTCAAGCCAGTTATCATCCTTTACCTCTCTATAAACTTGCAGACGATGTAATTCCTTTTTTGACTGCGACTATATATATATTATCTTGTCACTTATCTTCCTCAATGTGAGTATTCGCAATAACTCTATTGCTACTGAATGCAAATACTGAGTTCATTATTTCACCCTTTTTAGCTCCGCCTTGCACCTATCCTGACTAATCGCCTTTTTATAATCTAGTTTGTCAACTATATCACTCATAATAACAAGTATAACTCATAAGGGTCCATTTGATGGATAGACAAAACGACGTTGGATCCATTATGCCATGTCTCCCTAAAATTCTAATTCTATCCTATATCTCATTTTTATGCACAGGAATAACCTGAATCTAACAGGCCTCTCCTCTACTCTTCTCTACACAATTGGTTGTATTAATATTTCCATTATATGTATTTCATATACATTCTTCATTTTTGTATTAGATTTATCTCTCATTTTCCAAATCTAAATACTTGTATGTGTCTTTATTACCCTGTTTATTGTCTCTGTCAACATTTGTACTTGGAGCGCATGTTTTTCATACATCCCCCCCCCCTCCTTCTTCAACTTCTCTACTGACATTCACATGGGCCAACTACTCAACAGGCACCCATCCTTCAACTTGAATTCTCCAGAACCTATTTTCTACAAACAATCATCTTCCAACAGTGGTAAGCGCAGATACATGGGGGCAGACTCCTTTCTCCTCTCTGAAAATAGTGAGAATTATTACTTCCCTGCAGTATAGAATTCCAACACATACCAATCCTATAATACCAAGAAAGAGTATAATGTGACAATTGAATCTTTTCAAATAATTTAATAAAGTTCAAATCAACTAGTGTTAATGATAGTCGGATAAAGAGGACTACAATTATGAATCAATCTGAACACTGCTTAGCCTTGACTGCTAAAAAATCACTCAAGGGTTGCCAATTTAGCCATTTTCGGCTAGATCTGGCTGGGGGTGGTTTCTAATTTTGCCAACAAAAATCTACCCCCCCCCCCAAAAAAAAAAAATAATCTTGCATGCATTGATATAAATCATGGCCATTGTAAATTGTTAAAAGAGGTTTTGTCTCCCTTTCTACTGGTGGCAAAAAAAAAAATGCCTTGATATCCATTTTTCTATTTACAGCTAACTTTATAGCTGAAAATGGTCAGTACACTTGTGAACAAAAGATGGCTCCTGGACGTTTGATCATCATTTTCATGAATATATTATCAAAAGGAAGTGAATATGCTCGAAAACATACAACTACAACAGTTCCTGAAATCTTTGGATGTTTGAATTTCATTTTCATAATATCAAAAAATTGATTTTTGAAATATGGAAAATCTAAATAATAATTATTAGAGCCTCCGTATGATTTTCTGAACATATATCAGCCACTTTCAGGCTATCAAGTTAGCTGCAAATGAAAAATGAAAAAATCCAGCCACTTTCAGCAATGACAACTCTTTTTGATTTTTACAGCAGCCAATTTACGTCCGTGCGTGCAAGGCTTACACCGGAATACTTATCAGGTTTATAGAATGGTGATGTATCGATCTTTTGTTTGCTTTTGCGTATCAATATAGTTAGGTATAGATACACGATGTTTTGATTTTAGTAGCGCCCTACGATCTTAAGAGGCTTTGATAACGGTTACGCCCGCTCGATGCGAACATTCCAAATAGAATGAAAATAAAGGTACTACTTGTACGTGAGCCGATGGGGAAGATAGGCATTATGGCCAGCGGTGGGCTTTTAACTACTGATAATGATTATATACATAGTTCCGTTCCTATATTTTATATTTTATTCATGTCGATTTTTTGTATGAGGGACGCATCTTTGTCAGGAACAAAATTTTGCTCGTCACCGTTTCAAGTCAATAAGCGAGATCGTTCCTGTCGGTAAACAACCCGCTTCGTTCGATTGAGCAATTTTTTTTTTTTTTTTTTAGAAAAATATGGGATATTTCACTTCCAATTTGAATTGTAAGTAATTTTGGTCTTCATTATTTACAATATTTACTTTAAACGATATCTAATATACGAAAAATTGGGTTTTCCCTCCAAAAGGTAACGTCCATAATCTTCAAGTACGGAAGGCTATAAAAATAATTAACTTCCTGAGGCTTTCATGAGATTTTAATCAGTCTCAAAAGTGTTTTATACTGTTACAGAGTGGACAGACTTCTATTAGTCAATCTTCAGAGAAAGTTTGTTCAGTTTTATCTTAAATTGAGTCTAAAAAAAACACTTTGAAACAATCAGATTCACTGCTCCAAACGCAATATACTTATTTTTTTGCGAAAAAAGTTTGATTTCACTTCAATTACATGAACTTTTGACCATAAAAAATAGTTGTTGTTGTCTTTTTTCGCAAATCGTCGCCAGCCGTGTCAGCCATTAGTGTAAGTAGGGTATGGTAGGTCCGAAATAACTAAAAATTTCTACGTCTTAATTCGCTCAAGTTTATAAATAAATCATATTAGCATTAGATTCTGAAAGCCAAATACCTGACCAAGCAGATAGTTTGTTCGGGTCTCTTTGTAGTCTTTCACTATCACTTGTATTTTTTAAGTGTTGTAGAGTTGAGTGTCATCTGCAGACATCGTATCTACCGAAAGTGTTGTATCTGGTCTGTCATTCATATAAATAATAGCTGAGGTCGCAGAGAGACTCCACTGTTAACCTTTGCCCATGATGATCTCCCATTATGTAACACTACTCCTTGTCTTCTATCAGCAAGAAATAGTTCAATCCATTTCAGTACTCTTCTTCTAATCCCTTCTTCCTTACATACGAGTTATTCCATATCAAATCACCTGATGCTCCTCAGGTCATCCTCTCAGATCCCACCGAAAAGAAAAATCACAGGTGCTCCTGTACCAAACTTATGGAGAAATCCAAAATATTAGGTGTGTATCCCCAATAATTTTGAAATTTTATGCATATCACCAAACAAGCCATTCTATCAAATCTCTCGACATTTATAGCTTCTTCAATACGGCATGTACAGCTTTGAAACTTTGTGACCCAGGATAACTTTTTTCTGTAAAAATCAAATATGTAATAAGATCAATTGTATCTTATACTTTTCCTCCTACCAGGTTCTGAAAATGGCCCTAAATCCAAAACATAAAAAGACAATGCCTACTTTAAAAGTGTCTCACTGAAATGATATGCAAGATAAAGCACTCATAGTTTTTTTTCCTGTCATATATAATATATTGAGTCATATGGAGTACCAGAATGATTCTTTGAAATGTGCATTTAATGCATACAGGTTTAGGGGAGCTACTGGAAGTTTTTGAGGTTGAGAAACAGTATCAGTTCTCAGCCTAACCCACTTCCCAAAATCTGTGCATTATTTTGTCTCTAGCTGGAAAGTGTATTTTTCTATTTTGTAAAGTGTCAATTCGCAGGATTTGTGCACTTTTTAAAAATTTGCATTTAGGTCATTCTGAGAACTTTTCAGCACCGAGAACATGACTGCCCAACATTTAAAGAATTATGACACTCAGCAACAAAACCAAATTTTTGTCAGATCATCTTCAGATATATTTGATTTTAGCAAAATAAATCATTACTTTATTTCAATGATCTATATTTTTTCAATTTTTCCTTCCAATTACCTGCATAAATCAAATAATTGCAATTTAAAATTTCATCACTGATGATAAAAAAAAAAGAATATTGGCTGACAAAAATTTGGTCTTTTTGCTGGGCTTCTTTCTGAAGTTATAGCTGTATTATCAATCAAAAAAATATTTTATCTTCTACATTCACTTTATTAAATGATTACATGGTGAGAATTGAACTCAGACCCTCTAGCCAGACAGGGTCAGTTCCCATGGCTGATTTATTAGAAGTGCCCAGGTGGATGCTGGACTATGTCTGGTTAGAGGGTTTGAGTTTGATCCTTACTGAGGAATTGATCTTTATTTTCTGAATGCGTTATTTAATCATCGATATAGGATAACAGTCCATTTCAAAGTTATGATAAAAAGCAACTGAAACTTAGGATGAAGATAAAAGCAAGTCAAAATTGATAATAATGTGACCTTTCTTCCTCACCAGATGCCAAAGTTATGCCTTTTTCCAAGCCAATTTTTTGTTTTTGTAACTCTTTTTTTTCCTGGTACTTTTCTTCAAGTCACCTGAAATATAGGCACATATTTTACAGCCTACACAACCCCACTGTCTGAGTTAAGGTCCAACGAGTGTGAGATGATAATTGCGGCATCCATAGCTAGCAGCATCCAGAAGAAATGTTTGGGTTCACATGGGGACACTTATCTTAGTTGCCTCCAAAATGAATGATGTTGCAAAGAGAAGTTTTCAGATGATAGGAGTCTATAGTCAGTCCTGTTTGCATACAAAGCTGAAAAGGAAACGTATTATCAGGACAATCGCTGTTTGAAAAAAATGGAGTTATGAATAAGGGGAGTTGATCCAAGATAGAATGAAACTAGATAGATTGGGGCTCGAGCAAATAGAATATATTCGTGAGTTGTTTAGAAACATGTTATTAGTTTATTCACTTAATAATGGAGATGAGAGAATAACGTTATCTCTGGTAAAGGCTGGGCTTAATAAAATCACCAAAGTGTATTGGCCAAAGTGGTAATTATTCATCAAAGCTATATGTTGGGCTAGAGTGAGAGGCACACACATTCAGCAGTCAAGCATATGATAGAGAGAAAGAACTCAACATTGGTGCAATAACTTGAAGATTTGTAACCCTGATTGGTCATCATAAAAAAGTGGGAATTGCTCCAGCCAAGAGGCCAGGAGAGATAACAGAGGCAGAACAAGCAGTGAATAATGGAAGTTTGGACATTTATAGTGAAGAGCAAAAGGAAGTGATATCATTAAATATGTAGCTAGCCTAATGTTTCATAGCTAAAGCTATGTACTTATTTGTTTTTGTTTTATTAATAATTCTAACTGATATAAAATAGCATTATGCCTCTAACTACAATCATGAAATAAAAGCAATCTTCCTCACATTGAAGGTTTGTGTTACAATAAATGATTGGACATGGTTTTATGATGATAATTACAGTCCATTAATGGAGAATAAGCCTAGGAACTTTACTGCCTAAATAAATGCTTTCTTCACCCTATGAATCAGTAAAAAAAAAAAAAAGCATTTACTCTATTTTATTACGATTATCAAGTATTTGTTCAGTATTGTAACAAAAGACAATTAAAATCGTGATAAGACATTTACTGGTTATATTCTTGTACATTATTAAAAATGTCATGACTTTTTATCTTTTTACTCTCAGTAATGATGAAAGTTCTTCCCTTTGAAATCAATTACAGCCTTTAATATATTTTTGTTCTCACAGAAATCTGGCTCCTTTGCAAAAGCTGATAAAATGGGGGTAAGTACTGATAGATCATATTCTTTATTCTTTGGTTAAATCTTTGTTTAAATATTATTTTCTTGTTCCTGATTGCTTGACTGAAGTAAATGTTTCATTAACTGAATTTTCCTTTTTTTTTCTCTCTGTATATTTCACCTCTGTCAATGAAGTTAAAAAAGAGGAATATGTATTTGGTTGTGTCACTATGTGGCCACCCAGTATCTCTAAAAGAAGTGAATGAATTTCAGTGAAATTTTGTAGAAAGGTGGGCAATGGGGTGAGAAAGGGGTGGTATAGTTTGGGGCGGATCAAGGAATTTCATATTAGAATTAGGAAATTGATTTTTGATTTTTTTTCAAGTTACATTTATGTATACACTGTCCACACAATATCTCCAAAAGTTATCAACAAATTTCTATGAAATTCTTTGGACGGTTGTACAATAGGCTACAGAATAAATGATTAAAAACTTTGGATCCATTCATACAATTTCTCCACACACTCAGAAATGTTGGCAGAAAAATGCACTCTCTGAGTGATTTCTGGTTGCATATATTTCTACTATGAAATTTTATTGAAATCCATTGAGAACTTCGTGAGATATCATGTGGACTGTCAGGAAGGGGGTGGTCATTTTGCTCCAAAATTTAATTTCTCCCACACTTCTAAGTTCTATAGAAATTCAATCATTGACGGACATAAGCATATCCATAATCATTTTTTTATTTCTATTATCATTCTGACCATCCTCATCTTGGTTGTTAATGATAATAGAAATAATAATAATACCTCATCTTGAAAATTCAGAAATATGATATCCGTAATCGTAACAAAAAAAGAAAAGATATCTTTCACCTAAATATTTAACCACTACTTCTTTACCACCTTTCCACAATATCTGATTGAAATCCATTGAGAACTTTCAGAGATAATATGTGGATAGTCCAGTGGAAAGACCTGACCGAATACATATACTTCTCCAATTTCATTGACAGAGATAAACAATATTTGAATTCAAGAGAGCTAAGATTGAAGGTTTACATTTTTGATGAATCAGTTGAATTAATGTGAAACCGAAGTTATCACTTCTGCATTTCATTAGCTATTTCCTTCTCTTTATAAAGATCTGAAATGATTTGATAGAATGTTTTCATTACCTTCCAAATCACAAGTGGGCTACATATTCTTCTCTCTTCAAGTGTCAGTTTGTCTCTGTGTGCTTATTGGTGTTTTTGCGGTCATTTTGGACCAAATATCCCCGAATCTTATGCAGTTATTTTTACGTAATCTTAGATAAAAGATGTATTTTTTACATAATTTTCCACGTACAGTTTTGGTATAAGCACCAATTACAGTGATGTGTGCTAGAGATATATTTCCTTCTTTTTTAAAAGATCTGAAAGGATTTGATTGGATGTTTCATTATCTTTTTTGTTATATATCATAAATAGTTTTTCTCCCTTTTCACAGAATTCAAATACATGAAAAAATCATGCAGGACTGCATTGGAGCAAAATCTTATTGCTGTGAAGTGGCTTGTCTATTATCACAGGAAACAGATCTAAAAGTGCACATTCAAAAACACGCAGGAGAAGAACCATTTAATTGTCAAGTGTATGAATCTGAATTTTCTGGTAAATCAAATTTAGAAAGCCATATGCAATCACATACTGGAGAGAATCCATATTCTTGTGAAGTATGTGGGTCAGCATTTTCAAATAATTCATCGTTAAGAAGACATATGTACACGCACACTGGAGAAAAACCATTTACATGTGAAGTGTGTGGATCTGCATTTTCACAGAAATCAACTTTGAAAATACACATGCGAACACACACAGGAGAAAAACCATATTCTTGTGAAATGTGTGGATCTGAATTTTCAAGGGAATCAAATTTAAAAATACACATGCATACACACACTGGAGAGAAACCATTTGATTGCAAAATGTGTGGATCTGAATTCTCAAGGAAATCAAATTTAAAAGTACACATGCGAACACACACTGGAGAGAAACCATTTACTTGTGAAGTATGTGGATCTGAATTTTCAAGGGAATCAAATTTAAAAATCCACATCCGAACACACACTGGAGAGAAACCTTTTACTTGTGAAGTATGTAGATCTGCATTTTCAGGGAAATCTTATTTAAAAATACATATGCGAACTCACACTGGAGAAAAACCTTATTCCTGTGAAATATGTGGATCTTCTTTTCCGAAAAAGTCGAGTTTAAAAATACACATGCGCACACACACCGGTGAGAAACCATTTACTTGTGAAGTGTGTAGAGCTGCATTTCCAGAAAAATCAACGTTAAAGATACACATGCGAATCCACACAGGAGAGAAACCGTATTCTTGTGAAGTGTGTGGATTTGCATTTCCAGTAAAATCAAATTTTAAAAAACATATGCGAACACACACTGGAGAAAAACCGTACTCTTGCGAAATATGTGGATCTGCATTTTCACAGAAATCCACTTTAAAAATACACATGCAAACACACACTGGAGAGAAACCGTATCCTTGTGAGGTATGTGGATCTGCATTTTCAATAAAATCAAGTTTAAAGATACATATGCGCACACACACTGGAGAGAAACCATATACTTGTGAAGAGTGTGTATCAGCATTTTCAGATAATTCGTCATTAAGACGACACATGCGAACACACACCGGGGAGAAACCATTTATTTGTGAAGTATGTGGATCTGCATTTTCACAGAAATCAACTTTGAAAATACACATGCGAACACACACTGGAGAGACACCATATTCTTGTGCAGTGTGCAGATCTGCATTTTCACAGAAATCAACTTTAAAAATACACATGCAAACACATACTGGAGATAATTCATAGTCTTCAGTGTAATGTGGGTTTGCATTTTCAGATATTTCTTCTTCAAGAAAATATACAGTCATGCACATTTTATGATGTATCAGGAAAAATATCTCTTGATCAAAAAGATATTTCTGTATCCATTCCAAAATTCAACCAATTCTTTCTTAATCCATTGCCCAACCATCTGCAAAATTTCTGTGAAATTCATTCGTAGATATTGTGTGAATGAACAGAAAGACAGACATGACCAAATACATATTCTTCTCCAACGTTGTTGGTAAAAGTTATTACACATGTAGCCACATATTGGAGAGAAACCTTGTAAAATATGTGGATCAGCATTTTCCAGTACTTTGCATTAAAAAAAAAAACACATGGAAACACATCAAGGAAGAAGTCTTTGTTTTAATCATGTATGAATCAGTAATTTCTATGAAAACCAAATTATAAATACATATGCAGACTCACAGTAGAATGATATATGCTGATCAGCATTTTCAATAAATCACAAAAAAAATTCTGAAGCGAGGCAAATTGGTTCCTAATGAACGAAGAGAAAAAAATATCTGTGATCAAATATTTTCCTTTCTCTTTTTGCTTAACACAAGAAAAATCCTTTCGGGGCAAGATTGTCACTGGCAAAAAATTCATTACAGTTATCTAATATATATGATTGAGCAGACATATTTTCTTATTACAATGATTAAAGTCGATTTTATATTATTATTTTGTGCAAATTTTGTATGTTCACTTGTGTCTGGTGGTTGTTGCTAGGAATTTAGTCATGGCTAGATTCTAGACAGCTGTCAAAATTCCAAAATAAATCGAATCTTTTAGGGAGCGGGAGAATCCTTTATATTTGGTGGAATTCAATAGGAAATTTTTTTTCATATATTTTTACAAGCTAAACAAAATGGTTTTGCAAAATAATACTGTGAGCAATGAATTTGCTTGATTATTATATTGAAATAGAAATTATTATTTCTAGTCAAATAAATTACCTACTCATTTAACTGCTTGACAATATCTGCCCTTGTGTAACACATGTAATGCAACAAATGATCATGGAGCTAGAATAGGAATTTATTTCTATTATAATGCATTCTCCAGACCTTGAACCATTTGACTAACACTTAATTCACTCCATGCGATGCATGTTCAAGACCTGTTGCCTTTAGACTATCACTTATTTCACCCTATACAACGCATTCTCCAGACCTGTCACCTTTAGACTATCATTTATTTCACTCCATGCAATTCATTTTCAAGATCTATCTTTTATTATCTGAGTCCATTCAACACTCGCTGGCTCGTAAGCTGTTCCAATTTTTTCAAGGTGTCAAAAAACACCATCATTTTTGACAAATATTTTCTTTTTCTTTTAATTCATGGCAGTGATTAAGTAGTATAGATAGGAAATAAATAATAGATTTGAGGCAAAACTCAAATGTTTTTGCCTCAGGATACTTACCTACATATGATGACTACCCTACCAATAGAAATATGAGTGGTATTACTGTTAATGGGAGATCAAAATTTGACCTTTAAACTCCTTCAAAATGTTTTGAAGACACTTTTAAAATTTTGTTATTTTCCTCCTCATATAAATCTATGAAAACATTGTAATTACTTTCATGTTTTTTGTCAATTTTTTTGAGCTCAAAAAACACAGTGGCCACAGAATAAAACCAAACTAGCAAAAGTGGTTTTGGGTTGGATTTAATGTCCCACCATCTAAAAGACAGAAGGAACTCATTATACATCTGAAAGACAACCACCCCTCTAGATTTTGTGCCAAGGCGGAGTTGGTGCCGCTGCATCAAGAACTGACCATCCAAGAAAACGTAGTATTGACCACTCAATCTTCAAGTTTGCCATTTTTTTGTTACTTTGTTAGAACTTTATGAATTTGCTCTTATGCTTCCAACTGAAGAGGAATCATATGTTTTTGCTCAGCTGGCGGAAGGAATTTCTGTTCTTGTTGTACAAGATCATCATTTCCATCCCTTTGAATCTTCTATGTGGCCTAAGGCTCCAATGAGCTCCTCTCCATTGCATTCGATCCCTTGCAGCATGCTTTGCCTCTCCCCCATTTATGGTTCATCCTTACCAGCTCCAGTGACACTATTCTGCACCAGGTGGTCTTGGGCCTCCCAGAATTGCCGGCTGGTGTCTGTCTTGAGGTGACTTTATTGATTAAGTCCTGCTCCATTCTCAGCATGTCCCAGTCGTCTCAATAATCCATGCGTATTCTCTTTGGTGATGCTCTAGCACCTTGACTTCTTTTGCACTCCTTACTTATGAGCCTACTCAGATAAGTGGTTCCCTTTTCACAAGATTGTACTGTAGGAAGGGAGTTTACATACATCACGGGTTTCAGAAATCTTGATACTGAGTCCAGTCCCTTTGGCAAAGCTTTTGAATCTGTCTGCTTCAACTTGCATGTTTGAGTAGTTGGTAGAAAAGAGAGCAAGATCATCAGTGATGTCAAGATTTGCCAACTGGGAAAACAGGATCCTCTGATTGCCTCTGGGGCTGTCTGCTGTGGTGTTGGTTGAGATCAAGTCCAAGAGGATAAGAGAAATGATCTCTGTCTTACTTTAGACTGCACAGAAAACCACTCAGCTTATTGCCCATGATGACACTGCACTCAAAATGTTCATAGAATGTTTTTATGATTGGTGGAATTCTGACAGAACACCGAGTTGCTACTATGTCTTGAGAATGCCATGTTGGGGTGATCAATAAAGTTACTTCTCTTGCCTTTTGTTGGACAAGCATGAATTCTGGCAAAGATTGGAGATCAATTCAGCACGAACCCCCTACCAAAACACTTTATTCAAAAAACAAAAACAAATGTTTTCTGTAGATATAATGAGTGAATGCTGAAAATTTTAGCCCTCTAGCTCCTTTTGTATGGCCTATATGTGTGATACAAAGCAGCTGGACCAACTGGAAAACTCAAGAAACCTATTTCGATAATTTTGTTAGATGGTTTCTAACAAACAAGTAGAGACCCTAGAATGAAATTAGATTCTTACAAATTCTTTTTTAGTGTACTGATTTACATATTTGTTTCATATTTTTTCAAATATTTGACTATAATGAATAGTTGCCCATGGGTCTACTTGGAAGTGTATGCGAGCCTGCCTGGGGTGCCTGACACCTGATATGCAAAAATATTGAAATATTCAAAATGTAAAAATGTACCCTTAATGCTATGTATATTATCTGTTGACAGTCTTTTGGAAGAGAAATGTCTAATTTTTTTTTTATTTTTTACCAATTTTTGTGATATTACAAAACTGAGTTGTCTCCATTACATTTTATAAAAAATTTAAATGACTTCTGATTACCTCTGAGGCCAATAGCTCATTACCTTTGTTGTAAGAAGATGTGCCCCTATGTCAAATATCAGCTTCCTAGATGTAACATTGTGTCTTACAATCACCCCAACTGGCTAGAAATGATTATAAGTGACCCCTGATGACCTCTAAGTTCAATGTAATATAGCCATTACATTTGCTTAAGATGTGCCTCAATGCCAAATATCATCTTACTTGGAGCAAATTATAACATGCAAAGGTTTCAATTGTCTAGAAATTACCACAAATGATCTGATGACATTTAATGATCTCTGAGGTCAAGCTCACATATTACATGTCTGCTACTGAGAATGGATGTACCGTTATGCCAAATTTCAATTTCTTAGATGCAAAATTAACTTTGGATTATTTTGGGCAAGAAGTTAGCATTACAATTACATTGTAAATAAAGACACACTGTATGACCTTTGAAAATTCACTCATCCTATATCTTTTGCCTTGAGAAGATATTCCACTATACAAGATTTCAGCTTCTTACCTGCAAAATTTGGCCTACAGACAGACGAATTTTAAGTTTTATATGTGTGTGTGCGTGTGCGTATGTATATATATATATGTACAGAGAGAGAAAGAGATATGTTTGTGTGTACTTGGCATGTTTTTTACATTATAAAAAGTTTTGTTTTTTAAAAACACTATGGATTAAAAATTAGCAAAACATTGAAAAAAATGTTTTAAATAGTAAAGGAATATCTTAAAATCTTCAAGAATATACTTAGAAAAAAAAAACTTCCGAAAATAATTAAAGGATATTTTGAAATGATAATTTGGGGCAAATGAATTTCGGAAAAAAAAGTATTATTTTGTTCAATCTTGGTTTTGCTTTCTCATCTACAGCATATCCTCCTCCACACCCTGTTCCCCTCAACTCCTCCTCTGTGTCACTTTTCCTCCAGTAAATATCATTTTGTATATTTCTCAGTCAATCAATGATTCTAATTCAGAAGGACCAGGAACCAGGCAGACACTATATTCAGATCAATTTTTCATGTCAGCAAAAGGATTTATTGATGAAACTTGGGGAAATTAACCGAGCCTAGAAGGGGTGTGATACAAAAATATCAACAGGATCTGAGCTGCAACTTTTCTAAGTATGAGAAACCTTGAGTTTAAATTTAGAGGATACATAAAATGTGCTCAAAAAATTTACTTTCAGTGTCATCAACTTGGATAGTTTATATATATATATATATATATATATCAATGTATATCTTATGTGTATGTATATATATATATATATATTTTATATATGAAAATTGAATGAAAAGGTGCTGTCTAATGTTTAATTTTTCATAAACATATAGGTGTGTGCATAGATATATGAATACATATACATATAGGTCCATGTTTATATAAATATATTACCGGAGTCTGTGTCACTTAATTGTAAAAGCATCGCTACATCGAAGCAGCTACCCTATCCGTCGCAGGTTCAATTCCTGCAGCAGACCCATTTTGTCTAATTTTTTATTCTATTTACATTGTCTAGGCCAAATCATGGATTCAACATGTGATAACGGGAGATCATTCCAAATAGACTTGCAATATGATATAACTCAATTAATAATCACAGATACCCGTTTATTTGCAACGATTTTCAGCTTTCAATCTGTTAATTTGATATTCACAAATATTTGAAATTACAGTCTCTTTGTAAAAAAAAAAAAAAAATGAAGTTGAAAAAATTCACTTTCTGGAGTAATAATACTGTTATGAAATAATTTTATTCTTTGTTTTCTGATGTTTTCAAATTTATGTTATCAGTTTCACAAATCAAAGGTTAGAGAGAGTGGGGTACATTGGTCCATTTTTCAAACCTTTTACTCTCAGGTAACAGTTTTCATGTCTAATTCTCAGATTCTGGTACAGAATGACAGCATCGCATCTTGCTTAATGTTTTGCCTGTATCAAATCTTTCCCAAATAATGTTTTAGAAAAGGGAAATTGAGATTCAAAAATGTTTGTCAAAAGGCTTAATATGCACCTCAGTGGGGAAACATTGGGCCGCCATATAGAGCACATTGGTCCAGTGACTAAAAAGTGGAAGAAAAACTTAAATTCTGGTTTTAAATCGTTTGAAAATATACTTCAACTTGACTCCTGGAATTCATGAAAGTTAACTAGTTTCAATTTGTATTGTATTAACCATGAAGTTCTTGGACAGCTGGTATGAGTTGGTTGTCATACTAAATAAGGCCAATTCAGAATTACTCTGTTAACATTACTGGCAGTTGAATGCTATAAATTCAACAGAAAATGCAGAATTGATTTAGCACATTTGTTACCTCAAGCTGAGATAGGGAAGTGGGGGCATGACAAATTTACTACAGATTTTTCTGGATTGCCTTAAATAACAACCAACTCCTTATCATCCTTGTGAATCACTCAAGCTTAGCAACGAAATTGTTTAGCAGAGTTCTCATAAACCAGTCTCCAATATCTATTAATTCATAATCACCAAAATTGATGGGTTGACACATATCTGCAATATTTTCATCATCTGAGCCGTCATCAGTTTTCAAGCTGTTTTCATCTTCCAGGTAACTGTCATCAGCATAGATGATCTTTTGTGCTACATTCTTAGATAGTTTCATTGTTCTTTTCTTCTGGGTCTTATTCAACGGCTCAAACGCACATTGCAATAAAGTAATGGCCCATTGTGCATAACTCATGACAGATCAAGACATAATAAGTAGATAGTTTGGATTCTCGGGGCTTTAAGAGAAATTACTCCATAAGTCAAAATTACAAAAGTTACTTTCAACACTTCAAACCACAAAACTTATTGTGGAAAACTTGTAGCTTCTGCAAGGCTGATAGAGAAGTTTTCTCAAAGAACTTGCCAAGAGATGTTTCTTCTGAAGAGAGCTGAGAACTACTGCTGATGAGGTACCAAAGGATTTATAAGTGGTCCAATGTACCTACAGGTCCAACCTGCCACACTATTGCATACTTATTAATGAATTGATATCATACAAAGAAAACTAGGTTGCTTCCTGTGTCACACAACGCATGGGGCCATAATGATTTTGTTTCCATTTAGTGAATAATCCATGGAGACCCAATCACTATTTGTAGCAATTGTCAGTTCTGACAGGTCTGGGTTCTGGCCAAACGCCCGAGATGAACAGCTCTAAAGGGTTTCAACTGCCCTGCTATTTACCCAGTTGGTGTTAAAGCTCATTTTGCTGATTCCATTTTCCACAATTTCAACCACTGAGCCGACACCTTTACAATGTCAGGAAAAAGTCATTATTAAAACTCACTTGACATCCATGGAAGAGATACACATGAAACAAAAAAAGCAGTTTTTCATGAGAGAACAAAAATTAATGAGGATGAAGATGATTTCGTGGGTGATAAATGACAAAAAAAAAGTTTCTTCATTCACCTGCCCAGACAACAGTGAATAAGCGCTCACATTATGGCATGGCACAATTAAATGCCAATATGCTTGAGGCTTTCAAGGCACACCAGTTTTCATGTCCAAGTGCCAAATGTTATCAACATGATTTAATAGATGTATAGATAAACACATATACTTACACGTACATATAGATTTGTAATGATGTATACATATATAAATATGTGTATGAAAGCAAATACATCAATTAATCAATCTAGCTGGATGGATAGATAGATGGATGTACAATAGAATACAGTAATGGTTAGATATATGAATCTGATATTTTTATATTCAAATCAAACTTCAGTCAGGGCACAATTTTAGTTTTCAGCCATACCTTTTACCACAGACATTTTGTGATTGGTGTTCTATAGCATTTTTGCTCTCCTGATATTATGAAAAGATACCGGTAAAAGCTACAATACCCCAAATAATAAAGCTCAAGATAAAAAGATACAAGTTGAATGAAGAAATAGAAAGCATAAATCACATTTTAGAGTCTTATTCAATTTTACAGAAATTGTTTTTCCTGGGTTTAACTTTCTGAAGCCGGCACTCATGACACTACAAAATCAATATTAATCATTTGCTGATAATACATAACCCAATACATATTCTTATTTATTTACTACATTTGATTTCCATGCAGATTTTAAAACTTCTATCTTCATGAGAAAATCATTTTGTTGATTGATTTTTGGTTTCCTGTTGTTGGTTTCCATTTGATAGTTACAGGTTTGCATAAGAAATGGACTCCACCACTTAAAAGTGTCCATTTTGCTGCATGTCTAACCAATCAATCCAAAATGTCAACAAAGACCGTTTCGATTTACCTGTTCTGTAAATTCATTATCTACCCAACTCAAACATCAAAGACGTCAGGTTATATTTACCTATTACAATATGGATTCATGTATGATACATACAATTTCAGTATTTTTAACCGATTTCTGACTTTTGGGGGTAAGAACACTCAACTTTAGTCTGCCATTTTACCTATAGAAAAGAGTAATTCTGCTATGTCTTTGATTCTTCTAGAATATTCTCTTGAAAGAATTTGGCAAAGTCCAAGAACAATTGATAATTTTGTTTGGAATAAAATCCAGAATTTTTTATTCAATCTTTAGTGATCAATTGCGATTCTTCCCTTCAGTGATAGTTCTTTTAAAAATCGTTTCCTCCAGGAATGATGCCATATTGATTGCTATGACATTAACAAAAATGCATTAAAAACAAAAAAAATTTTGTTAGAATACTTGCCAAACCATAGTCAATAAAATTCTGACAAAAAATCTCTTCCTCATGCAGGAATTATACCAAGAGTCAGAGAGAAGCCAGGTGTGTCAAATGTGAACAATCACAAAATATCTCCAAATATTCACTGATTATTCACACAATATCTCCAAAAGTTCTCCATGAAATCCAATGACATTTTATGGAAGAGTGTGCATAAGGTTAGGAAAGAAGTGTTTAGATTTTTGAGTGAATCCATGCACGATCACCTCCCCTGCATTGTAGCTATCTGTCCACTCCACACAATATCACCACCAAAATTTGTCAGTTTGTTCTGACAATATCTCCAAGATATTCATTCAAATTTTGCGGAAGGGTGGGCTACAGAAGAATTGAGAACATTTCTGATCATTATGAAAATGGTGCTAAAATTGTTTTGCAACTGATCTGGAATGTCTACCCAAGATATTCTTGCTCACTGAAGGTCTCTCCAAGCATTATCAATTTGTTTCATTTGTCTACTCTAAAATTCCTATGGGGTTATATTACAGCGCCAGGTTTAAAGATACAAAAACAAACTAAAGATCCGTGGGTTCAAGTATAGTCTGATTTTCCTAAGGGGTGCACATTCACCTCACTGATACTTGCTTTAACCAATCAATTTTATTACTGGATCTTCATAAAAGGATCTACATTTTGAAATAATGAAATTGTTAAGAAATAAGTATATTTTTTATGGTCCATTTTATTTTGGAGAATGAGTTTCCTGAATGTAAGGCCCTGCTTAATGATTCAATGTCATGAAGAAGTCAGTTTTAAAAATCACTCAACATTCATAGAAATTCAAAGTTGTTTTCCATCTCCAGATCCTCTGACCATAAACAAAACAAAAACAAAATAATTCCCAAAAAAAGGATAATAACTGCCACAAGATCGAGATGGTACGTTCTGATATGACTAAAATGAACGCAGGTATTTTTTTGCATTTAAATAAACGTGTCTGGTTAGTCACTCAATCAATTCTGTTCAACGTCTTTAGGTAGCATGATGTGTTGGGGGTAAACAATTAAAAAATTGGGGAAAGTGGTGTTCAATGAATATCTTACTTCTCCCCTTCCCCGGGCAGTGATTACAAAAAATAATCTGAAATTTTTTAAAATAAGCATGAACATTGCCAGGTACAAAGTAAAATTTATAAACTAACTAGCATAAATTCACATTGCAAATTGAACCCCCACTAAAAATATAATTGGAGAGTGCCCTTCTTTGGAAAAAAAATATTTTTTCTAGTCATGATAAGGAGTAAATGCTTAAATTTCAGCCCTTTAGTTTATTTGATGCAGAGCCATTCAGACTAACTCGAAAACTGAAGAAACTTATACGGACAGTTTAGGTTTGCAGTTTCTAGTAACTGAGACTACTCTCTAATTAGCATATAATAGTTATCTGCCCTTAACAACTTGTTATTATTACATGGATAGGGGTGCATAAGTACACTGAATCCATATCTTATTCATTTTTAATTCTCCCCAATTTTTTTTCTTCAAGTTAGGGCTTTTCAAGGGTACCCTATTTCAATACCTCTGGCTAAAATACATTACTTTGGCCATATCGGTGTCACAAACAGATAAATAAAATCAGACTTTCAGCATTTGATAGATAGATTTAGAATAAAATACACTGAGTTGATATATGAATCTAGTGGGTTCAAATCTTGTAACTTCTACCACAAACATTCTGTGTTTGGTGTAAATAACACTGTTATACATGGACAGATAGATATATGGATATGAGCAAAATTAGATACTTATATAAATCTAATATGGATAGGTAGATCGATATGAGCAGTATGAGAGATTGATATGAGCTGAATAAGGTAGATATATAAATAGATGGATATGAGTAGAATGAGATAGAAAGATTGATAACTTCCCTTATGTTTGCATGCCACAAGGGTATAATGGATATTATCATTTCTGCCACAAATGCATTGGGTGCAGCCAACAGCAACTTTTTCTTGAATTTGATACATGTTTCCATTCAATGTGCATGTTTGATCAACTAGAAAGTCATCATTATTAGCCACACATTTATATCTAAATATGAATTACTGGTTGGAACAGAGGTTGAATTCCAACAAAGTCATGTCAGTCAATGAAAAAAGATTCATCTGTTTATTGTTTATCAGAAATCAAGCTACAAGATGAAGATTCTTTCATGACAATACTTGATCACCAAGCTGTCTTGGGACATATACCCGTTGATTGTTAACATTTCGTGCCTATCGCACTCATCAGAAACCAGCAATATGTTGTTTCCCGTGGATTGCGAAAATAAACAGCCCATTTCCATTTGAATAACATATTAGTCACTTATCCAATCAGGTTTGGGTGGCTTTAGAGAGATAGAGTAGCACATACCATTTCTTGCCCACAGTTGTAACAGTCATTGAAAACTAAATAATGAAAGAAAATTTTCAATCCAAGTAAACTTCTCAACCATCACATTTCAATAGAACAATTTTCAACTTGGCTAAATATAATAAATGGGACCCTTCTCCTTTAAATAGCAGAATATAATCAATTTATAAATAACTAGGCATTAATCGAAACCTTTACCATTCCTAAAAAAATAGTACAAGCAGTAATGTAAATGTAGCGGAGGACAGTGAAAAAAAGAATAGTATTTAGGTTGTTTATGTCTCCAAATAAACAATAACTTGTTAATCGTAAAACTTAGTCTGATTAATACAACTTTCATTTGGCACAAAATCTGATAGAGACATATGTACATTTCCCAGACTTCGTGTGACTTTTGGACCATTTCAAATCAACGATTAACAGATGTTACTAATTTTAGTTGTGAAAAATTGTCCTAAAATATCACATAGTTCATTTAAAAATATCTCTTATCTTATTATTTGAATTAGATATTGGTACACATTGTAAGTAGTTTGTAACTACATTGTTGTCCTTTTGACTGATACTTCTTGAATTGATGCCTTTAGACCCAAATGATAATTGCACATTACTATTTTACTTGATCTGGTGGATTTGATGAGAAAAAACAGAAAGAGATATAAGAGGAGAAAGTAAGAAGAATTTTAACTTAATTCATTCATTTAATTATGAATAAATGTAGATCAATGAATACATCTTCCGTCGTTCCCGTCTCTAATATTTTGTTTTATTCAGCCCTATCTCTAATACTTAATGTAAGTCAATAATTTAATACATATGGTAAAAAATACAAATAAATAAATATAACAAATGGTGTTATCCCATTTTTAATATTTCTTTGTTTTAGTCAATTCCAGCCTTCGTTGGATGCTTTTAAAGATGGTTGATATTGCCAAAGTAGCCTCTTTTAGAAAGAAAAATATTGGAAGGTTTGGTTACAGGTGGAAAAGAAATAGATCAGGAATTGAAGAAATTATGGCATAAAATATCACAAATCCCAAATCTATATATCAGGACCAGAACTCTACTGGATA
Source organism: Thysanoteuthis rhombus (assembly GCA_963457665.1). Lineage (NCBI taxonomy): Eukaryota > Metazoa > Mollusca > Cephalopoda > Oegopsida > Thysanoteuthidae > Thysanoteuthis > Thysanoteuthis major. Next base: position 183,369 of record OY735205.1, on the reverse strand, counting down.
TCTGAAAATATTATCATTTTAAAAATATCTTGACTGGGATCTGATGTTAAAACAATTTCTCATATCTAAAGGGGAAAATGAAATTGCTTGGCACGTCAGATCCACTGTTTTTGTTATATCTTGGGAAGTTCATGACGCAAAATCTGATGAAGTACAAAAAAACGGCTTTTAATTTCATTATTGCATTAATTTCTGATGAAAATGTTTGATTATGCTTTTTAAATAAAGACTTATACTTTTTTGAATATTTGTCTTTATATGCTGGCCAAATACAGCTATAAGTTTATGTGTGTCAAACCAAAAATTACCCAATATATTTCTTTAAAACCAAATGTAAAGTAATCTTTAAAGTGACTGATCCACCAAATTGAAGTACAAAACTTTGCAAATCGACTGTTGAAATTCATATCTTTTTTTTCTTTTCGTTTCTGTACAAAAAATGATTTTAACTAATCCATTGAAAAGGGGAAAAAAAAAACACATCCGAAATTTTGGTCTCCCAACTTTTTTTTCACTCAACTTGGCAACCTAATTCCGGAGTCACTTCATTTAAATTACTCAAGGATTTGGTTATTAGGTAAAGTGAGTAAAGACCAATTTTGAAAAAAAATAGCCATAAAATTCTCTCTTAGATGAAATAACAGATCGTTTGAGTCTAATTATTTTGAAAAAAATACAGTCATGAGGAGTTACTTCCCTTTAGCTGCACATATTTTGATGATTCTGGTCGGGAAATTCATAACGAATTCATTTCTTTTTTTTTTTTTTCCTCTTCCGATTTTTCGGCTCATTTTTTCTCAAATTGTTTTGATGTCAAACTTCAAATAAAAGGATCTCCATTTATTTTTATACTGAGTCTTTCATAATTTTTATCTAAATCGATGTTCAGGAAGATAAGGAAATTTTATGAAGTACGCGTTTTGTTTTGATTTTTGAATTGAAGCAATAGTTTGTTTTTGGTTTGTTTTTCTTTCAGTATTTCAATATTTTTAATGTTAATAATTTTCTCACTTTTTTTTTTTTTGTTGATAAATGAAGAAAATTCGTCAAGTAAACGGATTTACGAGATCAAATATAAAATTAAAAAGAGAAAATGATTAGTCAGGTCGAGTTACCTCCCATTAGCAGCACATTTTTGACGCCGTATGGCGGAAAATAAAAAGTCTACTCTTCTCATCTAAAAGGTACAATTAAGTGACATGGTTATCAGAAATAATACTTTTAGAGGCTTTGGAGCAACTTCAAAACAAAGAATACCATAACATGGATATTTTAATGATAAAAAAACCTCTCAACTTATTTCATTATAATAGTATTATTTGAAAAATATAAATTATTGATTATTCTTGTCTTCCTGTGACATACAGTATGGAATGAAAAAATAAATAAAAATACCAAAATGATTTAAACTCATTCACTCTATTGAATCATATATAAGTGCTCGAGAAGTAAAATTTTTAATCATAATATCAAACATGTTCCTAAGATGTAAATGTGAAAATTAAATTGAAACCCGTTATTCCTTCAAATTTACAAAATAAATTCCACTATTAAAGACATAGTTATACTTTTTATTTAAGTCAAAATTTTATATAAATCCAGGGTACATAATAGATGATAAAATACTCACATACATACATACCTAGGTACATACATAGGCAGAAACGTGTTTTTGTTTTGTTTTTTGGTTGACGGTTTTTAATAACATGAATAAATATCATCTAATATTTTACTAATTTTCTTCAAATTTCTATTGTAAATTTTTAGATAAATAAAAGTTTTTTCAAATGGAAAGAAAGTCACAATTTGAGTTTCTAGTAAGGAAAAAAGTCAAGGTATTAAATAAAACTTTTTTTTACAAACATATAATGCCATTGTAGGGGTTTCTATGTTTTATTTTGATGTTGACTCCATTGAGATATGATTTATAGTATAGTACCAGAAGATTCCAACAAATGACATTTGGTGTGTGCTTATTACTACTTAGCAGGGAGTGTAGATGTTTCATTCTGCTAAATAGGGGAGAAAAAGGTTTGCAAGTTAAAGAGAGAAAAATTACTGGGGAATAAACCACAAAGTTTTCTCGTGTAAATGAATTATAAGTTGTCTTGATGTAAATGAATTATAAACTTGAAAGGAAAATGATTTTGTGTAATGTATAGCATATGTGAAGTCATTTAAAAGTGGGAAGTAAAAGTCTGTAATCGAGGTGCCAAGCTTGTAATTGAGTCATTGCATTGTTAATTACATCTGTTGTTTGTCAAGGATTTTGTTAGATTGTTCTGTTATCTCTTGGCTTCGTCTGAATTAAGAAGGAGGTTTTGTTTTCTTAGAACTTTACGTCTTTTTCTGGGAATTCTGGCCATTTGTGGTAAAAGGGAATAATTTCCAAGGAAAATGTTTAGCCTTAAGCAATTTTTAAGGTGTGTTCTGTCCCTAGATTCAGTTATTGTCTTTTCAGGTTAATAGACAAATGAGAGAAGGAAAGTGAGTGAGTGAGAGAGAAAGAGAGTGTGTGCATGTGTGTATTATGTTTAACTAAGATATTTAGTTTAGTTATATTTTTATTTCAATAAGATCTTATTTTTATATATATATATATATATATTTATTCATTTATCAAGTTGGGATCACTACATCATGTTAAAATTATGCTATTGTACAAATATATTTATAATGCTTTCGTATTGCAATCTAATTAATTGAATGAATGTTATATTTAACATTTCAGAGAATTGTTCACAAACTATGAATAATCATTCTTTAACATGGACTGTCTCCTTTTTTACAAACAAATGAAATTTTTTTAGAGGAAACATACAAATAGAGTTTCTTTTTGATTTTTGGAACATTTTATTTTACTCTTTTGGTGAGAGGAAGCAGAAAATAAAATTTTATTCATTTTTAATTCAAGGAACTTTGAATCAAAACTTGATGGAAAGGTTTTCATCTCTCAAAAGAATTCGTTCAACAATTTCTTTAGATAAACAAATATTTCTAAATTATTGTTAAATTCATCAGATGGAAAATCGGTCAATGGTATTTTGGTATTTTGAAGTAACTCAGATGCATTGCTGATTGAGCCAGGGGCCCCACTTCACTCTCCTAGACTCGGGCGAAGCCATGTGAAATTTTGGACAAATGAAGGCCTCTATCCCCAGACCCCCATGTGCAGATGTACAGATATCAGTGAATTAATTCATCCAATTACATAATGTTACATTTCTTTGACATTGACTCTTCTGTTTCAATTTACCCTATTACCTACAGATCCATTAATGATCGTATTTGAATTGGAATGAATAGAGATTTGAAAGCCTGAAACAGAACTAAGAGATCATTGTCAGTACAAAACGTTTTTCAGAATCTTTGGATTGTTGTTGTTTTATTGATTTCAAGGCAATTGAGAAAAGTGGAAATCTCTTTTGGTAAGCAGAATGTCAAAACTGGGTGCATCCTAGAATAATTGTAATCAAAGGAGATGTTAGTAAAAACAAATCATCAACTGAGAAAGGTTTAGAAAAGGCTGAATAGCAGAAATAGGTAGATATTCTGAACTAAAATTAAATATCTACTCATATCATCAGACCCACTCTCATATGGAGGTGATTTTCACATGAACAGCAAGTTATGGACTTTTCAAGTCAGTGAGTGCAGAAATTTCGGACCAGCAAGAGCCTATGAGAGATGTGTTCTTCAATTGACTGACCACACCATGGGGATTGCAGCTTTTGCTGAAATCTGATAGTATTTAACCTCAACTCCAAATTACCAAACCATAAAAAAAGCATTCAGAACTCTGTCGCAAATTGTACGCTGCTACACAATCTTCATTTTATATGAGATGGCTACCCAAATAGATATCTCATTACTCCAATCAGATTGTATTCATAGAGGTATTGAAGTTCATATTTGTTGATTTAAACCTACATGTTGTCGTTTATCCAGCTACCTTTTGTTTTTTACATATAGCATCTGTTAGACCCAGCAACAACTGATTCTTTGCCCACATCTGAAAGAGACCTTTTGATCTAGAATGTATGGGGGAAGCTTAACTTTTCTATTATAATAAACTAAATAAATTTTTCTCTTATCACTTTTCTAAATCATACCTTGTAAAGTGAAAATATTTGCTCTTATTCTTTTCTTTACTGACTAATAATTAATGATATGAAATACATTTTTTTTTCATTTCCCCTTTTCTAAGCCAGAAACCAAAGAACATTTGTAATTTGCTTAACTAACTCCATATTTACAAAATTCTGAGACCACGAAATAGAATTTAATTTTCTGCAAGGATTTCTTGGAGTTCAGTATACTAAGGAAGCTACCATTGAAACATTACAATTTATAAATTTTGTATATCCATCACATGTTCTTGAAAAACAGAACATATGATATGTTTCAAAAGTTTAAATACTGAAGAAACTTCTGAGTGTGGGAAGACAATAGAAATATTCATGCTTGAATGAAAAGTTTTTTTTTACATCTGTGGAATTCTGAACCAGGTAAAGAGAACGAATGATCCAAGAATACTAAATTAAAGTCATGTTAAGCAAGAAAGCTTGAGATAGCTAAAATATATGCACAGCACAAACAATCAGGGCCACCCTGAAAGCACCTTTTATGTATCAACAATTTTTTTCTCCCAATTTCTATCATATAAAATGTTTTGTTAGGTTCTCAACTAAATGACATAACTTTTATATAGAAAATATTTATCATTCATTTTGAAAACCTTCATTTCCATCCCCTGTAGATTCACTTGTAATAAGTGAGGAGACAAAATCATAAACACTATCAATCTTTGTTTCCAATGGAGATTATGCCAGGCTTAATTGTGGTAGATTAATAAATGATGAGGGAAATTCTTCCCATCGAAGATTTTACGACAATAGAAATGTCTTTTTTTTTTTTCCACTTTGATCTTTTTCTTTTGTTTTTTTACCCAAAATTGAAAAGGAGGAAATTTTTCAATGTCAAGTTAACAGGAAGTCAAATTTTCTGGCCAAAACAATTGGATACAAAACTTTCTTCTCCAGGAAACTTATTCATTAACTAGAAAGCACTCACAGAACACACACCTCTGCCAATGGCATTGTCAGGAAGAGTAACTGTGCATGGATTCACTCAAAAATTTAATCACTTATGCCCTTGAGAAAGGCATGAATCAGTCTCTGCCCCTATCAATGGATAAAATAGTGCATGGTGAAGTGAGTGATACCACTTTAGGTGCTCGTTACCTCTAAATACATTTCACATATTGCAAACCAGGGCCTAGTTATTAGTATTGAAGCCCAAGCAGCAACAACTGAAGCCATAGCCGGTGTAAAGGTACTTATTACTGTTTTATTCATTTTTCTCTCCCATCTTTAAATGAGATATCATGGATAGGATTTATAAAACAAAAATGTCAAAACATTTGTTCATTCTAATCATTTATTTTGGCATTGAGAGAGAGAATGATGATCCATTAATGATGATTGTATTTCTGCCTTGACTCCATTTAAACCTATGGAAGGTAATGATTTAGATTTAATTATTTCTGTCAACAGACTTTATTGCTACTCGACCACTTCTTTGTTCTGCTTTAGAAAGTTTTTGCACTCAAAATTATCTACATTGAAAATCCAAAAAAAGAGATAGTCTATGGTCAGGAATCAATGCAGGTGCAACTATGAGAATAGTGCTATTATATGATTAATGTGAATGCATTGTTGATGATTTTACTGTAGTAATCCATTGAAGAGAGGAATTGTCCATGGTCAGGATTAAAGGCAAGCTTTACAGACAAAATAGGACTATTATATATATTGTGTCACTCTTTGAATAAGCAAATTATCTCTCTACCAGAGAAAATACCAAAGATTTGTTGTTATTAGCAATTCTCAGAAGGTTACCCACTATGAGAGACCCCTGAAAAAGGCCAGAGGTCGGAGAGGCAAAACATTGTGACAACCGAGATGAGGACACAACCCTAAAGATAAAACAGTAGAATTCACACGTTTGTAAATTTTATGCTAAAATATTAGTCGCATGGCAACACTGTACCCTGAGACAATAGTTTTTAGCAGTTGAAATAATTGAATCATGTGCTAGCCTCATTCGAGTATTTATTCCTTTGTGTTGTGTCAGCCATGTTGTTTTCCAATGTAATGAATCAAGTACAAACCTGAATCTAGGTTTATGGAAATCACTTTCAACATTTTTGTAAATTTAAAATGTACAGGTGATTAGCATCTTTTTGTGATCTTCTTGTAATATGTCATCAAAATATATTTTTTAGATTTAAAATGGTTTAAATACAAATTGTAAAGTAGACAGTTGCATGGTTTTTGAAACACTGTTGAATAGGAAGTACTTTTAAAAACAATCAACAAAAATGTTGAATGTAAGCTAAAAGAAATTTGATTCAAGAGTTTTTATTTTCTTGGTAGCCAAGGTTTCCATGTTCTATGCTGCTTCCATTTATTCATTGAAAACGTTATGCATTGGTTGTCCAAAAAAGTGAAGAGTTTTTCAGTCGAACAATTGATTTTTGATTTGCAGATTACCTTTTTCAATTGATCGAAATCAATCGGCTCATAAAGAAGGATTTTTGAGTAGATCTCTATGTTTTTCTGCATACATTCCTTCAGTTTCTCATGGAGATTTTCACTAAAGCCAGACTTTTGCAGTTGGCTATCAGGAATGGCTTTCTAATCAGCCATGAACATTTCCTCATAAGCCCCAAACACTTCACTATTATCTGACCCTGAGTCTACTAAGTTAGTGAACTCTGACTCAAAGTTGGGCAATTGAGAATTGAGAATTTTCCTGCCACCAGGTTGTGTTTTTGATGACACTTCTGAATGCAGAGGGCTGTGGTCAAGATCACTGTCTGTTTCATACTGGTGAGATTTAAGGAAGATCTCCTGCAACAGAGTGACCATTTTCTCACGGCCCATTTTCTTACAACCATACTTTTTCATCTCCTTATTCAATTCAGGTGTTGTCATTTGTGCATACAATGGTATTGGGGTAAAAGGAGAAGGAACTGTCACATCTTTTGTGCCTTTTCTCCAAATAGAAATCAAAGGTGTTTTGGTAGTGTTTGAATCTCTTTGTGTTTTCACCTCAGACAGAAAAATGTAAGGGCTTGATTGCAAATCCCCTAAATGTAGAGAATCTTCCATCTGAGACGTTCCTGGATGCAAAGAACGGATGGAGTTATTGATAAAACTAGACTCAATGAATTCATTGTTTGCCGTTTCATCACTTATTTTTGGAGAGGTCAGATTGGAATTGTCTTTGCAATCAAACTTTTTGGCACTGATGAGTTCTCCTGGGGATGGATTTTGTTCTGCTGGAGAAGAGAGCACAACAAAATCTCCCATGTGACAATTATTTTCAAAGTCATCCCAAATGTCTGGTTGATGATACTCAGAATAACTTTCTACTTGAAAACTCAACAGACCCTGATCTTCTGGTGAATTCCCTAAATGATTTGATTGTTTTGGTGGGGAAGGTTCCTTTTTAGGAGATGTGTGATAAGTTAGTGACGAGGAAGGAAAAACAGATGAAAGGATCACTGGTGATTTTATACTTTTCAACTGTGTCTTCTTGAATGTGAATTTCTTTTTGGAATCATCAGGAGTTTTATCTTTTAACTGTGTCTTCTTGAAAGTGAATTTCTTTCTAGGAAGGTCAGGAGCCTTAGGGTTGCCACTTCTGGGAAGACAATCTGTGATGCTGCCCTCAGAGAATTGAGAAAACATATCCAGATTTCTCTCCAAGACACTGTCAGGTGAGTTTGGTAAAGATATATCACAAAGGCTGTTATCATCAGTGATGCCAGACCATTCTTCAATGTTATTTGTTTGGTTTTTATCTAATGGTTTTTCAGGAAAGTCTTTGTTGAGATCTGAAGTAATTATTGTTGATTCCGATGACAAATATGAGCCTGCAGAAACAATATCCAAGAGATTGTCGACTGTAACTGAAGACTTAACTTTATTCTTGCCTTTAGGAGTGAATTCCAAGCTTTTTTCTCTGTTAAGATGGGTTCCATGGAAGTAGCCTCTTAAACTAGATTCAAATGCCTCTCTGTTCATGTCATACACATCTGGTCTTCTCTGCTGAGATTTTTTTGGTGAAGGAAACAATTCCCCAGCCTTTCCGCTTTCTCCTCTTATGAGGATTGCTGATTACATTAGGAGAATCTTCATTCTCAAACCCTCGATTCAACTTGAACTTTGGCAAAAAAGGAAATATAGAGGATGTAGATAACTCAGAAGTCAATTTCTCTACTTCGAAATCAGAATCAAAATCCGTCCCAGAATTTTTCTCAACGCTATAAAATCTTTTGGATAGAGAACTTGGAGAAAATTTTTTCAGGTTCTTTGCTGACTCTGTACAGCTCTTGGATGATGATTCTTGAAGGGGACTTGGCAGTTTCATAGTTTCTGAAAGGGGGAATCCAGCTGTCATACGGAATGGGACTGAATTGTCTTTAATGGTTTGGGAAAACTCTAGGATGGTATCAGCCATCCGGAAACCTGCATTACTACCATTCATTATGGTAGAATTGGAAAACAGACCTTGTGGTTGGCTTGCTGGGCACGCTGCTTTGATGGAGTCACCCCCTAAAACCAGGTCTTTATCTGCACTGTTTTCACAAACCATGTCAACTGAATGTAATGCTGTCAACATACCAGTGTTATGAATGTTCTGCTGGTTCTCTGAGACAAAACAAATAGAATCATTGGAAATCTCCAGAGAATCCTCAAGCAGTTCTAAGTGGTTGTCATCTGTCTCCAAAAGTTCATTCATTTCACCTGCTACACTCTCCACGGACAGAATACAACTGTCTTCCTCTGTCAACATTTGTAATGTCTCCTCACATAATGAAGCCAACTGTAGAAGGTTAAACTTTCTAGATAATTGTAAAAGATCAGCAGTCATGTTTTTGTCAAAGTTCACTTGCCCAGTGTAAAGATACTTTAAAAAAGTAAGCAGAGAATTATGGGATATATCCTTCATTTCAATTACCAAATGGTTATTTCTTGATATAGCATGACTCAAGATCTGGGGGCACCTTATGCTGAGCAAAAGTTTATGTGCAAACACATGGGAGCAGTCAGCTGCAACAAATTCAACATCACTAAGATGTGGATTGTTTACCAATTTGCAAAGATCTTCACTGAGTGCCGTCAGAGCCATGTTTTCACGTGTCCGTGAGGCATTGTCAGTTTCATGAGATGTATAAAATCCTTGGGTTTGTTTTATCATGCTTCTAGAACATTCTATATTGTTATGGTCTCCTTTGTTGGATTGAGCAAATTCTGCTAAAAGAACAGCCGTCTGTGTCAATGGCACAGTAGGACTGTCAAGCAGATTGTCTGAAACAGAGGGTGTTTCTTCCTTGTCAATTCCCTGGTCAGGAATTGTGGAGAGTGGTTTTAATCTACTACCTATAGTGACCCTGTCAACTTGAATGGGGGGCATTACAGATTGAACATAGAATGAATTTTGGGCCTTAGAAAAGTCCATTAAGGAAGCTCTCGACCAAAATGAGGGTGCAGATGAGGAAATATTTGAATTTTCAGAAATCTGGTGTACATTTTTGCTACTCAAACAAAGAGAGCTTTGCTTGAATTGCCTTGGCAAATGCTCTGGCTGGGTAGACTCACTGATTACTGAGTCAACCCTTTGAGCATTCTGGGCCAATTGGTCCTCTTTTGAGACAGTCAACAGCATAGGCACTGATTTGTGGACTTTATTTCTAGATTTTTTCAATTTCCCAAGTTCTCTGTTTACAACTTGGCAGGTATTTATCACTTTGTCTGCAAGCTGCTCGTTCAGCTTTTTCTGCTCCTCCTCAAAAAAGGAGGAAGACAGAACCATAGCTATTTGCATTTGTTCATCTGGTAAATCATTCAATTTGTTACTCAACGACTGAGCTGATGTCAAAGAAGATGCAACCGTAGCCAACTGGGATTGTTTGAAATTCTCCTCCTGTCCTGCAATTATCTTAAACGCCTCCTGAGGTGAGACAGACAACTCCTCAGCACATTTTTCCAGTTGGCCTCCATGCATTGCAGCTGTTTTGAACTGTTTGCTACACATAGGGCAGGTGGGAACCTGCTGACCAACAGTAGTTGCTATTTTCTTCTTCTTAGGACTATCTTTCTTCTCAGTGTCATCAAAGCACTGATTGATGTGCTTCATTTTCCTCATGCTGTTCATGTGACTTAAATCTTTTTGGCAAACAAAGCAAAAAATGATTTCTCCTGTGCCGACTGATTCCTTAGAACTGAGTGTATCTCTGTTTATCTCTTCATGGATCAGACAAGCTATAATCTCATCCCTGTGTAATTGCATTTGAATGGATGATTTTGGAGGCTGACTCCTGGTACCAGCCGCATTTTGATCATTTGAACACATTAAAGTGTGCTGTCCAAGATCTTCTTTGCAGAAAAATTCTTCACATATTGGACATTCCACAAAACTGTTGTGGTCAGCATTGATACTACTTCTGCAACTAGTGCTTTTTTTATTGCCTTTTGACAACTGAAGGTTGGGAATACTTATCTCATCAGCCGCTTTTGACAATATTTGGGATGAATCATTATTTACAGTCAAATCACTTTTTTTTTCCTTGTTTTTCTTTTTGACATATATTGGTGACCCACTGCCCTGCCTCGGATACATTATTCTGAAAGGCCCTTCAAGTTTACCGGCAAGACTTTGGGAAGAATTTTTATCTGAATTCTTTTCCTCTAATTTCTCTCGGATAGAAATGACCAATTTTGGGCTAGTTTTTTCCAAGTGATTTAAAGTCTCTCTGAATTTGGACCTGGATCTGGAACTTTGTATTTTAGATAGCGGTTTATCTTTACCCCCAGCAGTTACCTTACCTTTTTCACCTGTAGAGGAAGAAAATTCAGCATTTGATTTCACCAGTTCTGATTTGGTTGACTTTTTTCTAATGGTTTGTCTTTGCTTTCCATCCATCTCAAAGGATTCAGCTTTTATTTTGGAATGTTTTGAAGTCTGGGAGATCTTTTTCTTTGACTCCTGGGAGTAACACCTGGTGAGTTTTGATGCTAAACTCCATTTCACAGCAGCCCCAGAAATGGATAGTATGGCTGGAGAACTTTTTGAAAGTTCAGAGTTCTCTGTAAGTAGGGTTCTATTTCCTTTAACTTCTTGTCCAATTGTCCGTGTACGCAGTCTGGTAGACAAAGGAGCATAATCAAGTGAAGACCTAAACAGTCTTCTTCGGGATGTTTGCTTTTGCTCCTTGCTGGCAGCACTAGACAGTTCTGTAAGAGAGTTTACATTTTTTAAGCATTTTTCTCTGTTTTGGGGACTTACAAAATCTGAGGAGTCACTGAAATCATCTGAAGATTTGTCAGTAAAGCTGAAGAGAATTTTTTCCTTCACTTCTTTCTTCATGAATTTCTTGGCTGTGGATGAGGAATTTAGCTTATTTGATAGTTTTGGAATGTCTCTCTTTGTGATTTCAGATTTCTCTGTAGAAAAGACCATTTTCTCTTTGCTTTTCATGATGTTTTTCCAACAGGACAAACCTAAAAATAAAAATTATACCAAAAAAGAACATAATTGTTTATGATATGGTCAGACTATTTTCTTGTCTATATATTATTCGCAATGTTTCAGCTGTGTAATGTCTTTGTCGGGTGTTATTGGTTGTAGAATGCAGAAGAAACAGAAATAAAGAGCATACAACTGAAATGTTATGAATAAATAAACATAGACAAGGAAAATAGTCCAACTCCATTCAATAGATAAGCCAAATGACATTAGCCCTGTTGTGTGACGTGTTTCCTTAAGTAATAATTTAGTTCATAAAATACAGAAAAGTTCATAAGATATACTTGATCTGATTATACTTCAAACTTCCTGATTTTGGTCACTTTCCCCTGGACACTCTCTCGGATTCCACTGAAAAAAAATCAGATGGTCTTACACCATGAAATCCAAAATATTGATTATGTATCTCTAATAGTTTTGAAATTGAATTTTACTCAATGTTATACTTTTTGCTGAACAAGTCATTCTGTCCAACCTCCAACATTAATAGTTCCTTTGATATGGCATGTACAGTTTTGAAACTTTGTGACTAGAGCTAACTTTTTTAAAGAATTCAAAAATAAAAAGAGACCAAGTATACATTGCGTATTTTTGCTCCCACAAAGCTCAGCAAATGGCTGAAAATCCCAAATGTAAAAAGACGATGCCCACTTTGAGAGCTTCTCACTTGAACAGTATGCTAGATAAAACAATGAGGTTTTTCCATCAGAATGATTTTTTTAAATGGTCTTGATTTTCAGATGTCCTTTGAATTGCCTATTTACATGTCCCCATTTGACCATACTGGCACTTGACCACTATTTGCATATTTTTATTAAGTATTCTTACATATTTGAAGATTATCTGAAAAAAGTTTGGTGTTGTTATAGTGCTTTCCTTGTGGAGTAATGATTTTTTAATGTATATATCATTTCTCCTTGGTTGGGCTGAGTACTTTTCAGTAACAAAAAAATGAAAGCTCAACTTTAAAGAAAATAAAACTCAAGAAGAAAGCACAGCAATAAAACCAAATTCTTGTCTGATCATCTTCCAATACATTTGATTCAAGTAAATAAATCACTGTTTTATTCCAAACATCTGCTATTTCTACAATTCTTCCTTCCAATCATCATCATAAAATGAATGCTTGCAATTTTTAAAAAAATATTTTTTTGATGATGATTGCAGAAAAGGAAGGAAAATATGAAATGTTCTGACAAAATTTCAACTTTCCACTGAGCTTCCTTCTGGAGTTAAAATCTTTTTAAAGTTGACCTGTCATGCTCTTGTTGCTGAAGGGTTCTTGACATGACCAAGGAGAGAATGACCTAAATACAAATTTTTAAAAAAGCATTAAAATCTTTCAAATTGGCACTTTACAATATAGAAGAAGTCACTCTCCTGCTACAATGACAAAATAATGCCCAGATTTCACAATGTGGGTTGAGCCAAGAACTGACATGGTTTCTCAAGTTGAGAAATTTTTTGGCAACTACTGTATGTATCAAAAATCATTACTCCATAAGTAAAGCTCAGCAACAACCCACTTCTTTCAGATCATCTCCAGATGTAAAAGAATACATGGTCGAAATTATGATAAACTGACCACATTATCAAGTGCGGAGATGAAAAGAAGCAATTTTGAGGACAACCAAAAATCAAGCACATTGTAAACAATCAATCTGACATTCCTATTACAGTAAGTATGGTTACAACACATGACTTGATATGTTATAAATGACAGGGAAAAAACTGTGAGTTTTTTATCTGGTCTTTTTATGTTTGGGATTTTTGGCCATTCACAGGAGGATGTAGGCTTGTCGGAGGAAAAACCCAAAAGATGTACTTGATCTAATTATATTCTACAGAAAAAAGTTGGCCTGAGTCACTAAGTTCCAAATCTGTACATGCCATAAGAAAGGAGCTACAAACATCAGAGATTGGACGGAAAGGTTTGTTCAGCAAAATGCATAAAAAAGAAGAATTTTCAATTTCAAAATTATCAAAGACACAGATCTGATATTTTGTTTTTCTCCACGAGTTTCGTATAGGAGTGCCTGCGTTTTTTGCGGCAGAATCTGAGAGGGTGACCTGGGGAACAACCAGGTGATTTTATATGCAATGATTGCATTTAAGTCTTCCATACTTGAGAATTCAAAAGGTTACTTTTTGTACAGACTTGAGATTGCATTTTTAGCTTAAGACATCACAAATCACTTTGGGGGTTATGATCTGAAAGAATCAAGAGTGAAGTATGTAAAGACTACAACATTTTGGGGGCTGAGGAGATAAACAAAATTTCCAGGGAGAAATGTTATGAGAGAGATGTGAAGCAAATCTCCATTATATATGAGATGAGCCTAATTACTGTACATTAGATATATGCAGAAATTTACTAAAACACTTACTTCTTGTTAAAAAATGTATATAGTTGTTGCAAAAGTTTCCAACCATCTTCTTGGCAAAATCTTTTATTCAAATAATTTCATGGCATCATCATTCAGTCATCAAAGATATCATCTTTGATCCCAATTGTATATCACATCATAAAGAAATGATTCTTTTTTTGATTCAAAGAATTCTTTGGGGAATCCCAGCAATTCATCATCATGACTTTTTTTTAATCCCACCATGCAAAGAGAACAGCTCCTATTTTTAATAGATTTCATTTTACTTTGAAATATTGAGGGCAGTCCAGGATCCAACTATGATTTTCTTCATCATGTATTCTTGAAATAAATCCATTTTACATCACCAGGAATTATCTGATAAATGTATAAATGACTTTTTCCTTAAGTGAGATGAGAAAGATATATCTGTATCTTGCATAAATGAATCACCATAGCCCGTGCTTGTACCAGAACAATTTATTTAAAGAATTATTCAAAATCATCATTAAAAAAAAAGATCTTTTATATATAATTATCTTGAAAAATACCTGCACAAGAATCAGGCATTGTTGGTCCAATTTGACCATTGAGACCCAAAAAATCACTTTGAAAGGTTGTTACTGCCAAAGAGTGACCATGAGTGCCCAAAGACCCATGCGTGCACACACACACATGCACAGACAAGCCAAGAGAGAGGAATCTGTGAATTACTTGGCTGCTTGGTCAGGCAGGCCATTTGTGGGGTTACAGTGACCCACCAAGGGTTCAAACACTGACTGATATTTGTTTCTGAGTATTCATGCGGAAGCCATTTTCCAAACCTCTGCAGAACTGTCTGTCCAGAAAGGGTCTAGCCATTTAATAATAACTAAAAATAGCCAACCTAGGATAATACCATCTGAGCCCCTTTAAAATACTCTACTTAGTGCCTCATATACTCACTTAAGTAACCCTTCCACTTTCCAAAACAAGTCTGCAAAGTCCTCTTCATGAACTGCCATCAGCTGCTTTGTCACATACACCTTAATCTCATCCATGGTATGCAATCTCTCATCTTTCAATAACAATTTTAGCTTTGGGAAAAGGTAGAAGTCTTAAGGAGTCAAACCTGGGCTATAGGGTGGGGTTGACAGACCAGGGTGATGCAATATTTTGACAAAAAATCATCACAGGATGAGAAGTTGACTCTTGTAGTCATTATGAATACAATAGTCACACAGTACACAAGCTCACTCAAAGGCATTTCACTGTCAACTGAGTAACCACACTGAAGAGTGTCAGTTCATGCATATGCTACAAGGTTCCCATGATTGGTTGTAGGTCATATCAATCTTTAAAAAAAAATCAATCTTGCTTTTTCAGACAATTTTAAAATAAGAACTTTCATAAAGATTTTAGGAGCTGGCCTGTGTAGGTCCCCCCTGAAACCATAATAAAACCTAATGAAAGCACATAAGTTTATTTGTGAAGAAAACATTTACCACCTTCATAAGAGAAGTAACCAAATACTTATCAACTGTAATACCGTACAAATGGCAGAAAGTATTGGTCAGTTTACCATTAAAGGTGCATTTGGCTGACAAATCATAAAAGGCATGAAACCACACCCCTTCAGATTTCAATGAAAAATAAGTTTGTCAAGTGAGTTGGTGCTCAAAACTTCATAAATGAAATCTTTTTTCAAAATCTAAATTAGAATTTTGGTGAATTACCCTATGTTTGCAAGTTCATAACTCCGATTCTTATCAAGATAGAACCCTGTGGTTTTTACCATTGGATAGAGAAGACTCATCACTACAATAGTGCTTATGAACATGTAAACATGGGGTGTTTCACCAGAATTATAAGTGTCATAACTTCTCCTCGGGTTTGAATTTTGAAGAACAAATTTGAATTTGGAGGTTTGAGAAAAAACTCACCAGACATGCCAATTTTGATTTGAATCTCAGAGTGTGTGGTCACTAATTTAGCTTTTTTTATGATTTGTCAGAGAATGCACCAATAGTCACATTGTAAAGAGACCCCCCCCATCCCATGCTAAGCCATAAAAACTTACTTTTTTGTTGAGAAGTGCCAAAAATTGAATTATATTAAAAATTGTTGAACATTAGATTTTGTTGAACATAACATTTCTCAAATAAAAATACGGTTTTGTTAAATAAGATTGTTTCATATGCATTTGAGAAAAGTAAATATTTATTCAAAGATCTATCCATAAAGTAAATTATTGCTAAAAATCTTCTGAAAAATTAGGGAAAGCAAATTTTTGATTTGCACAATTTTTTTCAATTTTCCTGAAGACTACAGTATATCTTATTCATAAAAGAGAGAAATACTTGAGTTCCATTATTTTATTTTCCCCTTTTAGTTGTGAAAAAATATTTTTAGATATCAGATATCAGTGTAATAGTTCATTTCTGTAAATCAAATATATGTAATATCTATTAAAATAAAAATATTTTAATAAAATAAGTAATATTTTTATTTATTTGATGTATATTTATTGAACATATATTCGATAAAATAAGTAATATGTTCACAACAAAGTCAACATCTACTTTATTAAAATATTATTTTATTACTATGAATTAAATCAAATAAAATACCTTTTTTTTTTTTAAATTGTTCCAGCAAATTTTTGGTGACCAGACATCAGTGGGCATAAAGTCACAGACCTAAAGTAATAATGTAGATACCATTCTACCGACTAAATGTAACCATATATAGTCACAGACTCAATTTTAACAAAATAACTAAAAGTTTTATCTAATTTGTAATAATCAAGTAATTTGATTTTTTATAGATTTGAATAAATACAGTTTTTGTGATTTATTTTTATTAATTTACCACCCTATCGTTTGCTTTGAAAGTGAGACATTAATTAAGTTGAATAAGAAGTTTTGTAATCATTAGCTCATTTACTTTATTAAGATATTACTGATTCAATTTTTAAAAATAGTTTATCAGTATGAATTAAAAAAATTGAAATATCATATTATGAATATTATTCATTTATAAAATATAGATAATATTTCAGGACAATTTTTTACAGCTAAAATATATAATATCTTAATTTATAAAATTAAATGAGCAATATTTTATAATATTTTTTTTGCTTTAAAAACTCCTGACAGTTAAATTGTTTGTCATACAGAGAAAACCAGGACGGACAAGTTATGTTCTGTACAAGCGATTCTACCTGGCATTGCTCGGGGTAAATTAGCTGCAAATATAACTTTTCCCTATTGACCACTGAAAAAATAAAAGTAAAAAAGTTCTCTCAGGATTTTGACCCCTGAAAGGGAGAAAGGTTCCCCCTTGCTTTTGACACACAGAAGGGAGAAAACATTTCCCTTTGAATTTGACTCCTGAAAGTAAAAAAACTGTCTACCCTCAATTTTGATCCCCCCCCAAAAAAGAAAAAATTCTTCTTCCCCAATTTTGACCTTTAAAAGAGGAAAAAAAAACTTAGAATCTTACAAATCATCCCAAATATTTTTGCACCCTAAAATCCTGTATATTTTAGGGATACCTTGACTCATTAGCTCTGGCTGTGAAGTTCTGTTTGGGAGGAGAAAGCAATCGTATTCATAAACTTTCACAAATATAAGTATAGATGATGTGAAGGCATTGCTAATGAATTTTAATTGGAAATACATTGAAAATTTGGAAGAAAGGGAGAACCGTGGTTTCTAAAGAAACAAATCTTTATTTTTTCAAGTTATATTTACAATTACATTAAAAGTATTAGTTGAGTTTCAGATGATCTTTCATCAATCATCACCTCTAAACCATTGACGAAATCAGGTACAGTAAGGTGGAACTGAAATTTGGTTACTGTTCTTTCCGTCTGCTTGTTTATACAATATCTCCAAAAGTTCCAAATGAATTTCAATTAGGGTTTGTGGAATGGGGGTGGGTCAATAAACTATGAATGAAATCAGGAATTTCTGGAGTGGATCCATGGACAACTGTCTCCCATATGCCCTATCTAACTGTCATCCGCCACCACCAAATATTTCGAAAAGTTCTATTCACAGAAGACCTTTAAAAGTTTTGTGAAAGAGAAGGTAATAGATCAGGAACCAAGTGATTGAATCTCTGAATTTTTGAGATGAGGTATTATTATTATTTCTATTATTATTCGGACTGTCCTCATCTTGGTTGTTTTTCATACAACGTTTTGGCCGTCGTGCTCTACAGCCTTCATCAGGTATCATCTGGTAGGTGTCGGGAAGTAACGAACTGAACCCTTTATCTAACCGATGGGAGTATATTGACCGCACTCCCTTCTTAGCATTAGTAGTATTATTATCGTCTCACACTAGGATTGAACCTAGAACCATTAGATTACTTGCAGTAATTCTGTCTGATTCTGTAACCACTACACTATGTGTCCATGATGATACCTGATGAAGGCCGTAGAGTACAACGGCCGAAATGTTGTATGAAAAACAACCAAGATGAGGATCGTCCGAATAATAATAGAAATAAGTGATTGAAGTTTGGAACAGATCCATCACATAACCTATGTTATAGCTATCTGTCCAGACCACAAAATCTTTTCATGCAATATCTTAAAAAGTTTTCAATTAAATTTTATGGAAAGGAGGGCAACTGATTAGAAAATAACTCAGGAAATTTTTGGGTTGATTCATGCAGGATTATCTCTCCTATATCCTACTTAACTATCGACAACTACAACACAAGTCCAAAAGTTTTCTATCTATCCACACGATATCTCCAAAAGTTCTCAAAGAAACTCAATGAAATTCTGTGGAAGAGTGGGCAATAGATTTGGAAAGTGGAGATTATGTTTTGGAGCAGAAATGCAAAATAATCTTCCCTACAATGTAGCTATCTGTCCACATTATACAATGTCTCAAAAATTTTTCAAAGATTAATGAAATTTTGCCAGAGGGTGGGTAATAGGCTGTGAGAGAAGTCATGAAATTCAGGAGATCCTTGTACAATTAATTCCCAACATCCTACCTAACTCTCCATACCACACAATAGTCCCAAGGGCTCTCTTGCTGTCCACACAATATCTTCAAAAGTTCTGAATAAATTTCAATCAAATTTAGTGGAAGGGTAAGCAATAGACTATGCAAGAAATGATTAGATTTTACATTGGAGCCATTATCTCCCACATGTCATAGGTATCAGTTCCCAAATTTGTTTAATTTTAAAACCAAGGGTTTACTACATTTGATTGTAAATTGCTCAAAATGACTTGTTGAGGCATATGGTTCTTGCATAAAATTTCAAACAATATACAACGTGACCATTTTTGATGAAAAATAAGTTGTCTGACTGGCACCACAGCCAAAATCCAACATCATAATGCTATCATACAAAAGAAGAAACCAAAAACACCGGAACAACTACAGGCCAATAAGCTCTCTCAACTGCGTCTACAAGCTCTTCACCTAAGTGATCACCAACTGAATCCCCAAAACACTTGATGAAAACCAACCACGGAAACAAGATGGCTTCAGCTACTCAACCATCTACCGTTTTCATTCAGTAAATCATCTAAAAGAAAGTGTAGCAGAATAAAAATTCCACTTGCTGTAGCATTTGTTGACTTTTAAAAAGCTTTTGACTTAGTGGAAATCCTCAAAGTCATTCATGCAATAGTACAACAAGGTGTAGACTCCGTATATGTTACAGTACTGCAACATATCTACTGACTCAATAATTTCTTCTTCAGGCTACATAAAGACTCTGAGCCCATTCAACTAGAAAAAGAGTGAGACAAAGTGATACCAGCTCACCTAAACACTTTACAGCCTGTCTCAAGATGATCTTCTGAAACTTATACTGGAAACTGAAAGGAATCAAAATAGACGGTGAATATCCAAGTCAACTCAGATTTGTCATGATTTCCAAATAATGACAGACGAACTAAATGAAGCAAGCAAAAAAGTTGGCCTCCACATGAAGTTGAGCAAAACAAAGATCATGTAGAACAAACATGTTGAGGACAAAGACACAATCAAAATCGAAAATGCAGAAATCGAGGAAGTAGACCACTACATCAACTTTGGACAACGAATCTCCATGAAATCCACAAAAGAAGAAGAAATCAAACAAAGAATCTCTTTAGGGTGACAAGCCTTTGGTAGAGCAAGCTCAACCTTCAAGAACAATAAAAATCCCATAAGTCTTAAAAAGAAGAGTATACAACCAATGCGTCCTCCTGATGGTCACCTATGGGGCTGGACCTTACCAAGAGACTGACTCTCAAACTGAGAACCATGCAACGTGCACATAAGAGAATCGTACTCAACATCACATGGGGAGACCACAAAGACAACACAGTATATTGAGGGAAAACAGGAGTCCAAAACATCATAGAAACCATTTGGAAAGTCAAATGGCAATGGGATGACAATGTCTGCAGAATAACAGACAATCTATGGACATCACAACATGGATCCCCAGAGACCAAATGTAGAAACGAGGCTGGCAGAATATGAGATGGCGTGACGAGCTAGACAAATTCAGAAAGTACTGGCTCCGCGACGCCTATGATAGAAAGGTCTGATGAGTCGTAGGGGAGTTCTATGCCTCATGAAGGACTCTAAAAAGGTGATGATGATGAGTCAAACAATAATTTCCAACGGGATTATATTACAGCACCCATGTATAAAGGTGTAACAAATGGTCCAAATTATATCTCTAATATTCAGAATCTATATAGAGGCGTATTTAGGCACTGATGATTTTAGTTACTACAGCCCTACCGTACTTGATTTCCTCGATGGCTACAAAAGATTGTTCGATTTTGGATACGGAAAGTCATAGATAAATTTTAATAAGTCATTATAATCTAAAGTCACTAAAAGATTTAATATTTTTCTGTCACATACTTCCCTTCATCGGCACATTTTTCGATTATTCTGCGCGGGAAATTACGATTTTTTCTTCTATTTCTTTTTTCATTTTTCTGTTTGCAAATTCTCTTTACGTAGACACTCGCATTTAACTCTACGGAGGAGGTCTTGACTGGACATTGCACAGGTTTGCGATCTGTCGAAAATTTGTGAAAGCAGTAACAATTTTTTATGAGTTTATTTGGTTGTAGGTTAAGAAAAGTCATAATTTTGGCTTCTAGCAAAGGAAAAAGTCGCATATGATTAATTTATTTTAAGGTAATACTATAATGAATTTTATGTTGACGATAAAAGGTTATATTAATTCAAAGTAATAGACCAAGTGATATTCTAAATATCTTTTTACAGACAATATATATTTTGTTCACATTTGACAGCACAATTTACGTCATTATTGTTAAGAATCAGTTTCACAAACTTGCGTGAAAAATCATGGAAATATTTTCTGTATGAAGTGAGGGGTTAGTTTTGCATTACGAAAACATAGTAAAAAGATCACCCACTTTAAAGTCAATCACCCCCTCCCATAAAGGTTACTTTTTCTCAAAGAAATGAAGGTTAAAGCCAGTGATGCCAACACAAAAAAAAAATTCACGCTAAATCCACCTCGAAAAACCGTCAAAGCGCACTAAAAACTCTGCTAGCCATTTCATAGCCATTTTGATCGCTTAAAGTAGCTATACTTGTAGTGTATGGTCAGGAAATATTTTTAGATTGGCCAACAATGTTAAAGAATAGAGCTGAATGTTGAAATTCCATGCTGCTAAAACAAGAAACGTACTGAATTTAGCATGAAAAGTGCTAAATTGGCAACACTGGTCCAAGCAGGTCGTACTATAAAAATGTTTTTTACTTCTCTCTGCTTAAATGAATCTTGACCAAAATGAGTAATATTTTAATAAAAAGTCGCATTAATTTTAGAGTAATAAAGCAAGTAAAATTGATATTATTTGTTTCATTTTTATAAATTGAATATTTTGACTTTTTCAAAACTAACTGCCGAATGGAGAAAAAAAAAATAAAAAATTGCAATTCCCAAGAATGTTGGATAAATTTAAAACTGGATATATGTATAACTAGTATTAGTATTTTCGTCGAAATACGTGAAAAGTGTTGAGTATTTATAATCTTCATTCCAAAAGGAAAGGTGATCCCGAATTTATGAGGCGCGGCAAAACAATTTAACAATTTAATTCATTTAAAGCAATAACAATTATTTTATTTATTTGGCTTTTGCATTAAACGTATATTAATCCCCCACTTTAAAGCCAATTCATTCACTTCCTATTACGAAGTTACTTTATTTCAAAAATAAAGAAATTCCGGAAGAAATGAAGACCAGATTCAAGCAGATCAAAATACATAGGAAAAAATCACAATTTCAAAAAATGCTGGTTTGCAAATCCGAATATTAACCAAGAAACATTTCACATGAACATCAAAATGTAAAGATTAAAATATATGCAGTTTATACAGATATTAAATCTTCTTTTGCTACCTAAACCTTGATTTTATTTGAGGGGTTTAAATTCTACAGGAAAAACAAAATGCTCTTTTTTGTGTTTCAAAACTAACTCTGACGAATAGTGAAAAAAAAAAAATTTGCAATCGCTGAGAAAGTTGAGGAGAGACTGCAAATAAAAGGGGATGATGTGACGCCCATGATAGAAAGGTCTGGCGAATCTTAGGGATAGTCCATGTCCAAAGACGGACGCTGAAAGGATAATGATGATGATAATGCTGGACCAGACCCTTATTTTCCACCCATCGCACGGAACTGCAGGTGTAAAGTATTCAGTTACTTTCTTTATTGCCATCAAGCTATTATTTGAGCTTTTTTGATATGATTAAACATTATTTTTTTCTCAATTGACATTTTTCAAGTATTAGGAAAGACTTATTGATTGAAAGCATATCAAATTATTTAGAAAATATCTCAATACAATATTCGCTGTATAATCGTTATCCAAACATCAACCTTCTGAAGTTTTAGATAGTGAAATCCCAAGTAAGTAGAAGTACGTGAATTGAGCTTACCGAATCCGACCGAGTTGCCACGATTGACTGCAATTATATAAGTGCAAAACCAAATTCTGACTGAAAGTTAATCGCTGGAGGAGATGAGATCAAGGGTATCTATTATGACTGAGTTTTCTGTTTTGTGAAGAAATCAGAAGTCACGACCCAGGTACCTAAAGAAATATGACAACACCTTTTTACTCCTCCATATAACCCTTATCCATCTCATTTTTCCTACTTGCAAATTAGATCACGAGTATCGGCTAAACATTTACAACGCTTATGCTTCATTATATGAAGAAAAAGCGTTGTTTTCGACCCCCCACAAACAAATAGGTCTTTATTGGGGTGTTCAAGTAACAGTCATTGATTGTCCCCAACACGGCAGGCTGCCAAAAGACGTTGGTTGCAGGACAGTTTCTACTGGCTAAGCAGACCTGTTATTGTATTCAGAATTTCTTTCCAAGATTCTCAGATTAACCTGATATGAATTTGAGTTATGTTTTTCTCATGAAGCAATACGACTTTCAACCCTGGATAGAACCAAACTAATGTTGTTTTTTTTTAAACTTTTTATCATAAAATTCCGTCTGATTTTCCTAGAATCTTCAAGACTCCTAACTTAAATGACCCCAATGGCCGCTGGGTTATGTATGTGCCGTGATTCTACTCTAGAAGTCTACTGAAACATTTCAATTCTGGCATTATGCACCTTAATAACTTAACTTTGAATAGGTTTTTTAAAAATTCGATGAAGATCTTTTGGGGATTGTCATTTTTTAAAATTTCAATTTTATGATTTATTTTTTAAAATAAATTTTTTTTGTCGGTACGTAATTTCTAATTTCTTTTAGCGAGAAAGCGATTTCTTTGTGAAATTAAAATCTAGACATAACAAAATATATTCAAATTCTCGAACCATAGATATTTTTCTCTGTTAAAGAATTTAAGTTTCAATTTTTTTTTTCTTCATTTGATGGAAAATTACATCTTTTGATTTTCATGAATTTCACAAGATATTCTTTGCTGAACTTCCTTTAATTAAAGATCAAACTGTGGAAAGTGACGTTAGGTTGTCTGTGGCTAAATACTGGATACACCAAATCTTGAAAAAAGTTTGACCCGAAACCTAATTGTCAATGTACTATTAGATTCAACGATATTTTCCCCCAATTCAAAGTTGTCATAAAAAGTAACTGGCAGTTAGGATGAAGGTGAGAATTCGTCAAAATAAATAATATATCATTAGATTATGATACAAAATCAGGCCCAGTCGTGGGTTCGGGCAAAACAGGCATTTCCCCCAGGGCGCCAAGTGCTAGGATGTGCTAGTCACGTATCTGAAACAGTAGGACTTTCCAAACATAAATTGCAAAACGAATATGCTGATCAAAATAAAAACAGTCAAAACTAGGTAATAGAGCGCATACCTTGTCAGATGAAGGAAACGCGCATAGATCCGCTCCAAAATTTGGCCTCTTTTTCCGTAACCCCTAGCCAACCCTTACACAAAATTTTATCTATATTCATTCTGAACTTTTGGGGATATTTTGTGGACAAACATGAAAGTTTGACGATGTGCTGTGGTGTTGACATAGAACTACGACGTATGGGAGATAATTGTGCATGGATCCATCCAAAAATTTGATTTCATCTCTCTTGATTTATTGTACACTATTCCGCAGAAGTTCACAGAAATCAATTGCGAACTTCCTGAGGCCGCCCTAAAACTCACTAAATACCATTGAAACTAATTGATAACTTCCTGGATCAACCCAAAGATTTGATCACTTCTTCCTTACTCCGTTGCCCATCCTCACAGACAATTTAATTGAAACCCATTCTCTAGTTACAAAGACATCGTGTGTACAGACACAAAGACGTAACCGAATAACATGTAATCCTCCAATTTTCGCCAAATTTAAGCAACTCTCCCTTCCCCCATTGTACTCCCTTCCTCAAGATTGTAATTTATCTTTCAGGGACATCGTGTGGATAGACATGAAATGTTGGCGATATTGTGTTTTTTGGACGTATGATTATGACATGAGGAAGTAATTGAGCATGAATCCGCCCAAAATTTTAATCACTTCATCTGTAGTCTATTGTTCACCCTTCCACAAAATCTTATTGAAATTCAATTAAAAATTTAGGAGATATCGTGTGGATAGTCATGAACTTCAAGCTATTTTATGATGTGTTAACGTATAACTTATCGTCCATAATTGTGCTACTTGTTATTTGATACTTGCAGGGATACTTGGCGATACCCGAGAGAAGATAACTTAAGATATAAGCAACCAAAAAATATGTTCCTTCATATATTTCTTCTTACGCAACACTTCAGATGAAAAAAATGATTATTTACTATGTTCGCATGAAAAGGTAGCTCTCGCTGGAGAAATATTCTAATGCACAAAAAAGAACAAACGATGTCGACGCAAAGTTTGACAGGGCGTCTGGATACACTAAGAGTCTGAATATTGTCTATAAATTACCTCGAATAACCTGTGTGGTCAACCTCGCATAGCCAACGTGGTAATTTGACTTCTCATTTGTCTACAAGCAGGATATTACGTCGATAGGCCTCCTAGTTTTTGTAGAGAAGAGCCCACTAATAAATAAACAGACAAGTGGATGAACAATTGTACAGAAATATTAGTATAGATACTGCCAGATATTACGGCGAATATGTCTGGCATTCCAATAATAGTATCACTTTGTTTTCGTTTCTCTGTGCTGTTGCTATCATCATGATCAGTATTTTATCATCCGTCGTTAGATATAGACCTTCCCCGGGATTCGCCACATCTCTCTATCGTGGGTGTCGTGGAGCCAATATTTTCTGAACCTGTCCAGTATGTCTCGCCATCTCATGTTCTGCCGGCCTCGTTTCCGCGTTTGGTCTCTGGGGATCCATATTGTTAGTCGTGATGTCCAGCAGTTGTCTGTTATTCTTGAGACATTGTCATCCCATTGCCATTCGAATTTCCGGATAGTTTCTGTGACTCCCATTTTCCCTCAATATACTGTGTTGTCTTTGTGGTCTCCCCGTGTGATGTTGAGTATGATTCTCTTATGTGCACGTTGCATGGTTCTCAGTTTGAGAGTCAGTCTCTTGGTAAGGTCCAGCCCTATAGGTGACCATCGGGAGGACGCACTGGTTGTATACTCTTCTTATTAGGACTAATGGGATTTTCTTGTTTTTGAAGGTTGGGCGTGCTTTACCGAGAGCTTGTCACCCTAAAGAGATTCTTTGTTTGATTTCTTCTTCTTTTGTGGATTTCATGGAGATTCGTTGTCCTAGAAGATAATCGTAACTGTTGTGTAGCAAATGCGTTGACATTTCACGGAAGATGGAGATCTGAATACGCGTTTTTTTTTTTTTTGTAGCTAGAGAAGAGGACACGATTGAGCTGCTGAGCGTAATGAAATTGATGATGTCTTGAACGGTGATTAGTCACAGAGAAAAAAGTGTAGTTCAAATCAGTCGAAAGGTCGGTGAAATAATACTGATCCTAGAGAGAAGGAAATGAAGAGAGAGAAAGTGAGAGGAGTAAACGACTGAGAAAATCGAGGCAAATGAGTATATGAACTCTTGCATTCAGTGCTTTTATAGACAGTAGCTAAGTGAAATGATGTTTTACATATGTGGCTTGATTTAAGGTTTCATCTCTAAAGCTAATATTTATTTTTTCCCGTATTTGGTTTGAACTGAAAATATACCTTTCAATTAAAGTTTTCATACGAAGAAATAAACACTGAAACTTTTATTCATTTGAATTGACAGGAAAAATACTAAATCGAATTGCTTAAATAGTACAAATTCAGTTAAAATATTCTCAACTACTGCTATCCTTTTCTGTGATGCCTTTTCCGGACGCGATTATAATTTGTAGTAATTCGTACTTCACTGCTATCTTTTTGCCTAATGCTTTTTTAATTGATGCCTTTTGCGGGGATTCTGACATTTGGGCCCTTCATGGAATTCCTGGGGTAGATTATATGTGAGAGATGGTACTGGGTTACATGGTACCAATATCAGAGAAGAATCCTTAACTTAAATGTGCTTTTCTCTGTCAACTATTCTGGCATGCTAGTGACAAGACATATGTGAAGATATTTGGAGATGCGACAGAACGAACCGAGGAATTAATTCATGAGTGACTACGCAGTTTTTGATGGTTTGAAAATTTCATTTCTCTCCATATTCACCTCCGAACGAATACTCTCTCAATAAATTTGATCATAATCTCGTACTGGTATTATTTAAGATTATGTTTTATCTAATATCTGGCATAACTTTACGAGGGTAGCCCCATCAAAATTCTGATTTATAACAGCGAACAGCAATATATGTTCAAAATGGTGCACGGATAAAAAATAAATAAGAGAATCCATGAAAGAAAAATAGAAGTATATAAAGTATATTGTTATTGCTTTGAATGAAAATAAATTGTTAAATTGTTTTCCCTCTCTTCCTAATTTTTTGACGGATCGCATGTATGCGAGATGTCAGCTGAATTCCAATTGGAAATATATTTCCTTGGTCTAAATTATTTCTATGGTAGTGCCAGGGGCAAAGTGAAAATTCAACTTTTGAGGGAAATTGTGGTGTATTTGGCCATTATGCTTTCAAGTTGCAACTGCTATTTACACACACACACACACACACACACACACACACACACACACAGAAATACATATATATATGTATATATATATATATATATATATATATATATATATATTCTTTATCATGGTAGACGGTTTTAGTAGTTTCAAGTCTACGCACGCATACACTCACACTTATAAAAGTATACACACACGCACTCACACACACACACACACACACATATATATATATATATATATATGTATATATATATATATATATAGATAGATAGATAGATAGATAGATGGATAGATATGTGTGTTAGTGTGTGTATGTATATGTATATGTATATGTATATATTTGTACATTTGTAAACACATACATGTATGTGTTCGTATGTATAAGTTTAGAAAATGTGTATGAAATGTAGATGCCAAGGAGTTTGATGTGTTGTCTTCCGTTTTACTTTGACTCTGATGAGTGGATATGAAATGAACATATCTAGAGTGACGGCAAAGCTTTTTCTCGCCAAATGTTATGAAATATCTCAGCCAAATGGGAAGCAATAATCAAAGAAGTCTTTATTGATTTGGATTTTGTTCGACAGAATCCACGATCGACGACAGAAAAAGTAGGTGAATTTTTTTTTTCTATTCTAAATGCTATTTACAAGAATCTGTCTTCTTCATTATACTGAAGAATCTAAGTTCACAAACATGTAATCAGATTAGAACTAAATTTGGTCCAACTTAACGAAGGTGGTCCCGATTGGAATTTGAGCGTGGAAGTTTCTTTTCTTTGCATACTGCTCTTTTAAAAATCGGTGCATAAATATTAATAAAACAGAATTAATGAAAGAAAAAAGAAATACATAAATTATATTGTTATAGCTCCAAATAAGTTGAATTATTTTGCCTTGTGCCATTAATTTTCCTTCGACAGATCGCATATCTAAGTGACATCAGCTGAATTCCGAAGAAAACCACCTTCGCTAAGCTTTACCCTAAATTTAATTGATTATATTTCTATCTGTAGTTTACTCTCAAGTAAATTTTCACAAAATCTTACGAAAAAACAAATATTTCCTTGGCTCAAAAGGATTTGTTGAACTGACTATTGGTTGGTAATTATTTTGAGAGATGAAAACCTTTCCATCAAGTTTTGATTCTAAGTTCCATGAAATAGTATAACTGAATAAGATTTTATTTTTCTGCTTCCTCTCACCGAAGGAGTAAAGAAATTTACAAACACGGGCATTCTCCAAAAAGTTCATTAGTGTTGCCAAAACGGAAAAAGTCCGTGTTGAAGAAAAATTATTTATAATTTGTGATTTATTCTCTGAAATATAAAATATTGCATACATTAAATTAATTAGAGTGTAAAGGAGAAAGCATCATGTATATTGAACTGTTGCGCACTGTGTATATGTCATTACATGTTTGCCAAAACGTGTATACATATCATTTATTAGCAATGTATGACAGACAAGGATGAAAATTTACACGATATTATATATACGTTAAAATCGAGCAAAAAAGTGCCTCTCTAATCGGTTTGTATTGTTTTTGTTAGGCTTAAGATTAAAGATCATGGAAAAATCAGAAGTTTGATTAAGAAAAATGTCTCAGGAGCAAAATGTCACGTTTAATCTATAGTAGTAGAATGTGTGATATTTTGATAAGTAAACGCGGTCCACCCTTTTACAACGTGACTTCATATAAAGTGTTATCAATGTGTAGATCGCTTATTGCCAATAAATAACAGACATAGATGGCTTTCATTTATTACCTTACTTTGTCTAAAAAGGTATCGAAGAAAATGGTAATCTTCGACAAACGTTAATGACATGAATTGTGTTGTCAGTATGTACAAGACTCATATTTTCATTTATAAAGTTTCCTAAAATATTACTTATTTTATTACTTTTGATTAAATCTGACTTTCATCGTCAACATTAAGTTAATTGAAATATTACTTAATTTTGGTTAGGAAGCAGTTGACCCCAATTCTTTGGCGGAAAAAATTTTTTGGTCAATTTTATTTTCGTTCATTTCTTCCAGAAAGTTGTCAGCTGCCCAGAGCCCTAAAATTTTTGCCTCCCCACCCTAAACATCTTTGAAAATATTCCAATATTTTTTTTTTCTTGCAGGTAAAAAGTTAACTATCTCGATTAATCCGGTTTAAATATTTTGCACTACCCTAATTTCGTGGTCAAGTTCGGAATGCAACTTCTTCGGCCTATAGCTCTACGTTGAAGTGTAGTATCTGCTCTTTTCACATCAACGAAACAGCATTAACTTCCAGTTTTCAATTTAAAACTTTTTTATGGTTGTATTTTAATTGTTTTCTTTGATTTTTCATAATAAACAAGAATTGAAACCGAGAAGTTTATATCACGTGGCCCAGTGACGGCAATAAATATTGTAGTGCCCCCTATACTTTTAGTTAGGAATTTAGTACAAAACTCTTCTTTTAGCTAGATACCCAAAACATCACTTCCTCTGACGACCCCTATTAACCTCCTGGACGCACATGGTCCAATGCTCATTAGCTTCAGCACCCCTAGCTTCTAGCTCCGGCCTCTGCAGCCGGCCATTCTCTCTCCTTCTCCCTGGCCCAATGCTCCTTGGCGCCAGTATTCCTAGCTGGCCATGCCTTTGTGGCTGGTCACTCGCTTTAGTTAGTATAGTTTTTATACACACTTTGTTCTTACACACGCATTATCACATATTCATCTCAAGAACACATCCTATCTAAGTTGAGTATTCTCATCGTAGTTAGGTCAGACTTTCTAAGATAACTTTATAGTGGCAGAGCTAGGATGACCATACTGACGGACAGTCTATAGACTCTATCTCACATTTACTTAGTGACATTCCTTTCCCATCATCCTTCCTATCCCTACATCTTCTATCCTGATAGATCCCTCCACATATTCGTGTCGGCACAAACTCCGGTCCTTGTTTATTTTAATTCACTCATGAATTAAACCTGGCGCTGTTGTTTACTTCTTTGTTCTTATTCCTTCGTTTTGTTAACGATCCAACTGTGTACTAACCTTGTTTTTGTGCTTAAGCAACGAACACGCAACCTACCAGGATTTATCTTCTTAGATCAATTCTGATAATTTATATTTTAGGGGGCTAATATGTTAGCAACGCTAAATCTGGCCCCCTGACTCAAAAATATAATTCATAACTTTTGTTCTTGTCCATTGATTTTTTTTTTCAAATTAATCTAAAATTCATGGAGAAAACAATCAAAATGCAATCATGATGACGTTTAAGATTGAAAATGGGAAATTAATGCCATGTTCTCCATCGGGATCACAGAACTAGGATAGTGCTGAAGATTTATTATGTTGCATAACATAGATATAGATTATTGATCAATGAAGGACATTATGTTAAATCAAACATCATAATTCTGACATTAGGGAAGAAGAATGTTGATTTTGTTTAAAAAAACAGAAATTTGTTATGTGAAATTTTCGATATTGATGGAAAGGTCACTTGCACTTGTGAAGATCATTGGAAAATCTATCGACAAACTTTCCTATAACTTTTTTTCATGTGACTTTCCGATCACTCAGTAATCAACTGCAGAAAATTCGGCTCAAGAAGTCATACGAAGGACTGTTATGTTCCAGGAAATGAAATGGTTAGATGAAAAGCAGAAAGATTATCGAAATGAAGACCAGAAAGTTTTCGATTCCACAAATCAGTTACTGAGCCTTCTTGTCATTTTTGAGGTGGAGACGTTTATAGTTTTTTCTTGAAAATTCTCAAAGAACATAAGGGGGGGGGGTCTGATTCTTTTCGATGCTTCTTTTGCTTCAATGCTCGATTATGTTGGGGGAAATGGCGAACCACTTCGGTGATTGACTTGCAGAATCATCAGGTTTCATTTTTTCTACTATTCTAAATCATTCCACCCCTCCCCTTGGAACAGTTTTTGACATTCATCAGTGTCTTACAATGTATTCTTTTTTTTTTAACCAGCACGTATTTCCCACGCGTGATTATCATTTCATTTTACAAAATTTTCTTCCAGTCCCTTTTCGGTGGCATGTCATACCATTTAGTGGTATTAAATCGACTAATTTTCTTTCCTGCCATCTCGTTTCCTCAAAGGTCACTTGCACTTTCGAAATTCACTTGGATGCGTGCGTGTGTAAAAAGAAACAAATCATATGAATTTTTCTTAATGAAAAAAGTAATTAATACATACATTTATTTATTTCACAGTAATGAATAAGGAATTTTGGTCAAGAATCAATAAATAGTATATGAAAACGATTTCGAATTGAATAAATTATTACTTATTTTTTTACAAGATTCCAGTCAAATTTCGTTAATTCATAACACTTGACGAAATCGTTTTAAAAACATTTTTTGAAGTAGAATCAACTGATTGTGACCATCTTTTCGCTTTTGAGAAAATTTAACTTTTCCAAGTGAAGTGAATGACCTGGGTATAAACTGAGTGATAGATTCGCAGTGTTCTATTATTCAAAACTGGATACTAACTTTGTGACTCCCTTTGCTGAATAATTATATAACCGTAATCCTAAAAAGAAGGATGGACAACCGATGCATCCTACAGAGAGTCACCTATGGAGCTGAAATATAGAACCTAACCAAGAGACTGACTGAGAACCATGCAACATGCACATGAAAGAATCATTACAGAATCCACTAGAAAACTCAAATGGCAATGGGCTGGTCATGTTGCAAGAATGGCAGACAATTGATGGACATCATGACTCATAACATGGATCCCCAGAGATCACATGTGCAACAAAGGTTGGTAGAATACAAGATGGAGAGACGAAGTAAACAAAGTCAGAAAGTATTGGCTATGGGCTTCCTAATTCCAAACTTAATGTTTACAATTTATCAATTCTGTTCTTGCTCTATTACTAAAGCACTATACTGCCCTTATTGAACTTTTGTCAATGACTGTATCTTTAAAGTTGGTGATTTTGGTCAATTAGCACAATTTTTTGTGGTTAATGATTTGATACAGCATTTAATCAGAGTGTAGTATTTATTTAATGAATATACGGTACATATATGCGAAGGTATTTGAAACTGGAAGGTGATATCAGCTCACCTAAACTCTTTACAGCCTGTCTCGAGATGATCTTCAGAAACCTAGCCTGGGAAAACAAAGGAATCAGAATAAACGGCGAATACCCGAGTAAACTCAGATTTGCAGACAACATCGTCCTTTTTGCAGAGAACCTATATGACCCACAACTAATGCTAGATGAACTTCACATGAAGTTGAGCAAAACAAAGATCATGTACAACATGTTTAGGACAAAGACACAATCAAAATCGAAAATGCAGAAATCGAGGAAGTAGACCACTACATCTACCTAGGACAACGAATCTCCATGAAATTCACAAAAGAAGAAGAAATCAAGCAAAGAATCACTTTATCAACCTCCCAAATCTTTTGGTGAGCCATAATGTGTTGACAGAGTGGAAGGTATGGATACATGCCTTTCCCAAGGGTATCAGTGTGAAGTGAATGCAAGTTGTCTCAGCTCGAGTTAGTATTCTCCTCGCCAATCTCATTCTCCGTGATGTTAACTACTTGGCCACTTACACTACCCATAAATTGATATAAGATTCAGAATATTCCCTTTTCTACAAACCATCTTTCACCTTGTAAATCTTTCAGAATCTTTCCTTCTCTTTTTACCTCATAAATGCTTCAGAATCCATGTCAAGTTTGTAAATGACAGAAATAACCTTTAACAGCAAGAATTTACTTAAAAACTCTTTTAATTCTCTTCATTACATCAGCCTACACAAGTGTCACCTTTCACCTCATAAATCTTTAGTTTAAGATATTACATTGAATGAGAGAACATAAAAAATACTTAATATTTCTTTTTATATCCATAGAATCATCAACTCAAGTTCTTTATCCAACACAAGATATCTTTGTATCGCATTTCTTTTCTCACAACCCATTGTAAGTGTGTTTGTTCCTTACTTTCTATTTCATGAATCTAGTTCTCAGCCAAAATTGTTTTGTTAGATATAAATTTGTGGGATGTGAAAAGTTTACGAAATTACATGAGGTATTTTAACCAATTATTTCATTAAAATTTTACTGGTTTTCACCTTTGTCCAACCCAGATTCTTACTCTTTATTTCAGATCACTGTTTATAACTGTAGACAGTAATTTTCGTTGTCAGTGTTGAATATCAATTATACTTCAATAAATGGTGAAGAGTCAGCATGTATTGAAGAGGACAAATAGACACAAGTGCATTTGTTAAAACTGTTGATCTATTCAAAGGTACCAGTTTTGTACCCAACTAGAGCAAACTTTGCTCATAGATATCTAATATTCCGTGTCTACAGAAATCTTATGTTGGTCATATTTTCCCTGTGATTTATGAGTGCACTGAATGCTTGTGTAAATGTAAACTTGAAATTATTTTAAGATAATTTTGCCTGTGCCTGTCTCTCATGGCTAGTAAAACTATATTGGTATATTCTAATATCATACAAGTTTGATCGCTATGAACCAATGTATTTAATAAAAAATATATTCCATGCTTTAAACAACTTTGTTCATTTTGTTGTCATATCAAACAAAACATTAATGGCAATTTTTTATTTTCATGTTATGCAACATCAAAATGAATCAATAAAACTAACATACACCACAAATGTATTTGAAAAATTGGTGAACAAGAGCTAAAATATCATTTTCAAACCGTAAAATCATGATATATTATTATATCAAAATGATAAGTATAACCATTAATTACTACATGACTTTCAATGACTGAATTATGCGTGCACTTTAACTTCCTTTGAGTAGCTGCACAGCTCAGAAGGATCTATGGCCGTAGAATGACATCCTGATTCAAAGTTGTGATAAAAAAAACTGGAGATTCAGATAAAGGTAAAAAGTAGTAGAAAAACCAATAAAATAATGAATTTACTGAATGCTTTTACAATTTTCTTTTTCAGGGTTGGCAAATGGATTGGGTTCCAAAATGTGAATCCATCAGTCAAAGAGATTTCCGTCACTGCAGGGAGAGAATTTCCATTGTGTTTGACTTCACAAGAAATTTGTACATGAATGAATTTTTGTGTTTCACTATAAAAGACATTTACATTGTTTTAGATTTTGTTTGTTTGTGTTTTAAATCAACTGGTTTTTATTTTTCGTTTTTGAATGTAACAATCCAATCCTTGAGTAGAACTGAGTTTATTATGTATATCAGTTATTATTTATTAGAAACCACAGACTTCGGGGGAAATTCATCTCCAACAATTAACCCCCAGCAATTTACCTCCATATACAATTCACCCCCAACAATTCATCACTAAGGATCATGGAAAATTCATCCCCAACCCAGTTTAAGCAGTTATAGATTATTTGTAAAATTCCTGTTTATCTGATTTTGGAAATACTAATGTAATGTTAGCAGTGTCCTTTGAATGTAGATAAAAGTATTCTCATGTGGTTTTGATGTAGTAAATAGAACTTTTGAGGCTTTGTTTTTTTTTCTAATCTTCACTCAATTTTTTAAGTGTATAAAAAATCTGAAGAAATCAAGAAGAGTTGTTAGTTGAGAAATTCATATCAAATTTAAAATGTAATCTCACTCTATAAATACTACATAGTATTTAGTAATCTTTGAAGTAAACTTTGTGTTTATTTTTAGCACAGTTTCGGTGGGGAATTTTGTGGCACTGTTCACGACCATATTTTTGAGAAAAGACCATAGCTATATCAAAACCAAAAAAAGTATTTTCTGAATGAATGTATATGAAAGAAAGTGATATTGAGTGATAGTTTAGCTTAGTTGTCTTGGGTGCTGGTTAATGAAGCTTTGAATCCCACCACTGCCAGTCATTTGGTATTTGCTGCTTAGTCAGGAATTAGCTTATATCATTTTGTGATGAAAGCCTGTGATTATAGTTAAAAGCATTCAAAAAGAATATGGATATTGAGTCATCATGAATCAACAATAATTTGCTAACACTAACACTAACTAAGCCTCATGTTTGTGGTCAAAAAGTCAGGGTCCAGTTTAGGAGATATTCATATAAGTAAGTGAAAATTGGGTGTCACAAAGATGGACACAAAATAAGTGTCCAGTTTTATATGATGGGTACATTGTAAGTGTATCACTCACTTTAGAGCCTATTCACTTTCTCCCTCTAAGAGAAAGTTAGTTTTCAAAAAAGTCTTCAATAAACTATGGTCAGATTCTGTTCAAGCAGTTCCTTCCATGTAATGATTTCATTAGTTTCAAATTAAGGAATTTCGACAGGCGATTCCAAAGAACTATGTATGGTGAATAAATCTAACTAATTATGTCCTCAATATTATCTTCTATCTATTGCAGATCTAAAAACAGCAGTCTCTGGCAGCCATTTTTAAAGTAAAACATTGAAAATTCATGATGGCTCAATATTCAAATTTTTTGGAATTCATCGAACTAGAAGTGTACCAAATTAAATCCTTTTATCACAAAATGCATAATTATTTGGCTTAGCTGACCCACTATTATCAACATTTTTTTCAAGAAAACTAATTTCCATTTTATTAAAAAAAAATCAATTTTTCTCAAAACTGAAAAAATTCTACATGAAATAAAGGATTTGATTTATGTAATATTTTACTACATCAAAACCATATAAAAAATACTTACATTAAAAGAACAATGTAAACATTACATTAGTATGTCCCTAAATCAATTGAATATTGGATTTTTATGATTAATCCATTACTGGTTATATTCAGTTGGAGAAGAACTTTCTGTAATTCATGGCTATAAATTGTTCTTAGGTGAATTGTTGGGAATGATCTCTCTGGATTGCATGGTAGAGCACTAAGCTAAACTGTTGACAATTCAACATGGATTTCTCTAGTTTCCAAGTGATTCAGCCTTGCTAGTTTTCTATATAAGTGTCTTGAGTACAGGCTGTACCAATGGAACTAGAGGGTTAATAATTGAAAAATTTACTCCTTATGTTGAGAAGAAAGATTTTTCATTTTTTGAAAATTCCTCATCCACAGTAAGATTTCGGGAGGTGGGGATAGCTTCAATTTACAATGTAATGTAACGCCAAACTGATCCATTAATTTGCATCCAGCACTATTCGGACTTTGTAGTGGTCCAACAAAAGAAGTAACTAATTCATTGATCACCTCATTTTCAATTTTTAAAAAAAAATTTCATTGTGTTGTGTCATCCTTGCTTTTTCAAATGATACACAAATTGTAAAATATCGGAAGAAAAACAGTAAAACTGTTTTCCCTTCTGATTTGAATAGTAATATTAACTCAAGAATGATAAGAGAGAAATCCATTTTCATGCTCTAAAAATATTAAAATAGTTTTGATTTAAAAAACTTGATGTCACAGAAACAAACATTAAACGATTTCAATTTTGAAAGATAAAATACTAAGAATTTCATCTGTCTATCTATATGTATATGTATTTGTGTATGTGTCTTTGTGTATATATATATATAGAGAGAGAGAGAAAAATAGACATATATGGATGAATAGACATGTACATGACATACAAAAATAGAATCAGTTCTTTACCTATAAAGAAAAATCAAAGCAATAAATGATGTACATAATGAACTGAGATCGTGTGTGTGTGTGGGTGTATATACACACACTCACATGTGTATATATATGTATATATATAAAGAGAAAGCGTTCTACTCAATATTTCTGGTATTTTAACCATGAAAAAGTTATTACCCTAGCACATAGTTACTTCCTTTCTCTTGAGTAGTCCCCTTGGGTAATAATAAGCTGGCTGCCAGAGGACACTGCTCACAAAGAGTAGTAGTGCTAAATGTCTCTACTTCATTTAATCCATGTGTACTCTTTATGTTCATAGACCTTTTGGATAATACCTTAAATGATATCAAGTGTTGCTTTTAGATCTTTCTGAATATTGCTTTTGAAACTGTAACTATTCTGTGCAAGAACCATTTACAGTTTGCAATTCTTGGACAATTATCAAAACTTTTTTCTTTTTTCTATTCATAAATATTTTGGCATTTGAGTAAATTAAAGCTTTGCTTTAGTTTTATTTTCTATGGACAGCATTGTTTTCAAATAACTTCCAGGAATTATGATAAAATAAACCATTTGAAAATTTACAAAAAATGTCTTTTTATATAAAGCTGTGGTGACTCTTTTATTTATCATAAATGCAAAAATAAATAGGTATTAGCTTTAGAAATGAAACCTTAAATCTAGCCACTTATGCAAAACCTTACTTTCTTTATCTACTGTCTATAAAAGCCCTGAATGCACAAATCTCCACCAACCTATTGCCTAACCCCCAGAGAATCTTAATGGAATTCATTGAGATCTTTTGAAGACATAATTTATGATGCAGAGGAATAACTAAAAGTTTCATGGATTTGCCCTCTTCTGAATCCTTTATACAAAATTTCATTGAAATTCAGAGAGGACTTCTGGAGACACCATTTTCAGACTAAATCTCTGGCAACACCATTGCATTGAAAGCACATAAAATTACTTATGAACAAAAGTTTTTCTGATGAAATGGTGATGTTAACTGAACCAAAACTTTACCCTGTCTTTTTATTTCTTCCCACTTTAAGACTTTTTTGAAAATGTAATTCATTAAAAGAAGTAACCCATTTTTGATAATGAACAGTGGGATTTTCTTGGCTATAATACTGGACTCTTCCTCTCTGTGTTTTGAGGTTGGGATTCCAAGATTTCTCGGAAATAAATACTTTGTGTACACTGTTTCAAACTATACCCAATTCCCGGTGAACTAATTCAGTATTTTTCTTATTTGAAAAAAAATTATTTCACTCTAACTATATCCATTGATTTTTCCCACTGGGATTAACAAGCAGATGATATGAAAGGAAAAATATTTCAGGACTGACATATAGCAACGATTACCGAGCTAATCTTGCTTGCTGTTGATTGTGGGTTCATTCCTCCTCAGATCTTGCCGTTTAGGTCTGATACCAGCTCATACTAATTAACCATATTTATGTAATGAACGATACTCTTTTTGGTTTTTATTGATGTAATACCTGACTCCCTTACCAAGGGGTAAACATTCTGCTGATAAAAGTCCTTCCCCCTTACCATTTGAAACTATGGAGTCTCCTGCTGAAACAAATTTGCTGTAATTCTTTCTAAGAGAATAGTTTCATAGAAATTCAAATATATCTGTTAATTTTTCCACAGGCATCAAATAATATTTATGTGAATTAAATGATGACAATGAATAAGAATTTTTAAAAAATATATATTTTAGTGCTGTAAATAGAAATATTACATATTCCATTGGAATATAACTTATTTGTTACTAAAAATGTTCTAAATTAGAATATAACTTATGAATAAGAAAATTTCCAATGTCTTTTTCCTCATAATTTGATGCGTTTTTCTGTAACAGATTGAATTTTTTTTTTCAACTTGATAGTCCCGTAGAGATCCTTCCCTTTATCTGCACATTTTTCGACGATTCCGGGCGGGAAATTACATTTTTTGTATTTTCTTTATCATTACAGTTTTTTGTTTTTTGTTTTTTTTTTTATAACATTTCAAAGTTCTTTTCTTTAGATACTTGGGTACAACTTAGCCAACACCATATGTTGCGAAGATGGGCACAGAACGAGGGCCCGTTTTGCATGATACAAACATTGTAAATCGACCACCCATTTTGTAGCCAATTCACTAGCCCGCTACTCAAATAAGAGTTACGTTTTCTCAATAACAAAAACATTCCAGACAAAACAAGGGTGATATTTAATCAGAGCACTTCCTAAAATATAGGAAAAAAATAATACATGTTTTTAAAATAAGTTTTCTGAGCCAAACCTTAACTAAAATTAGTAATATTTCACAAAAAATATTCATTTCATAGTAATAAAATAAGCACTATTGATATAACTCAATTTATTTCTATAATTGAAATGAAATGAGATACTACTTTCTTTCTTTCTAAAAATTTCCCTAGGACCTTTTTCTCTGAGCAAAAACACCAGAGTGGAGACTTTTCCCGATTTTTTGCTGCTTCACAGATATTTTCGTTTTTTTGTTTCACATATTGATGCATCGGCTCATGTCTATCCAGACCATATCTCCAAAAATTAATTTCTGACTTTACGTGGAAGACAATAGGCCGTTATTTTCCCTTTGTCCGTAGAACGCAAGCGAGGTTTCTAAATATCATGTGTTCCTTCAGACAGCCTTGCGTGCCCTCATCCCAAAACACTTGATAAAAGAAAATCACCATTGTAATATCAAAGGAGCTTCACTAGGGAAGTCTCTGGATTCTTCAAAGCCTCACTTTTGTATGAGAGACGGAAAGGAACGGTCTGATGTACCATAGCAGTTACATTGTAAATAGAACAACCCCGCTCCCCATGAAGCATATGGTACATTCAGTTTGTTATATATGGTAAAATAGAAATTTAAGTACCTCAAAGATCTAGGGTCAAACGAATCAAAAGTACTAAATTACTGACGGAAATTTTCAAAATGTTTTTTGTTTGACTTGGTAAGCTGAAGTGAATTTTAACCCTCTCTTTTTAATCATTTAAACTTTTTTAATTTATTCGGAATAAATATATTGATCTCAAAGTTTTCCTTTTTATTGTTTATAATCTGCGCCATTTAAAGTAGCTCAAGATTCGGGTTTGTTTTGAATTTCATTACTTCTGTGGGGGATGGTCTCAATAAGTGTATTTCGGTGTAAATTTAAATCTTAACATTTCTCGAAAATGAAAAAAATTCTTGACAAAATGAAGACATGCTTTCATGGCTACCCTGGCATAATGACAAACACAAAAGAAGGGTCAGATTTAATTCTATGTGCATTTGAAATCCAAACCTCACTTCATTTCACTCACCTCTGCGAGGCCGAAAAAATGATACCGATCTTAAAGAGAGAGACAGAGAGACTGACTAGGAGTGCCGGGGCAAAAAGGGTGAACTTGGCTGGAAGCGTCAGGACCAATAAACCTAACCAGCCGTGCCAAAAAGCAATTAAAAACGTGTGTTCAGGGCTTTTATAGGGGGTCGTCGTAGGAAGTGGCGTTTTAGATATCTAGCAAAAAGAAGGGTTCCGTACTCTTAGCTAAAAGTATAGGAAATGCTCTTCCGATATTCGAGTTTCAAAATATGAACTTCCAAGTACAATAAAGTACTCAAATCAATCCTACCTTCTGTGGAATCGAGCCCAAATTAAAAACTCATAACCAGTTGGAATCTGGTATAGTGAACAGAATTAAATACGAAAAATATATATAAGAAAGATTTTATGAAATAAAGGTATAACAAAATTAAATATCTTTGTTTAACATACTACACATACACACACACACACTCTCTCTCTCTCTCTCTCTCGCTCTCTTTACATCCCACTCTCCACTCATTTGTCTCTTTAACTTAAATAACGATAAGTAAATTTGGAAACAGAACCACACCTGAAAAAGCCCTTTTCCCTGTAATCGCCGAAATAAGGCCAACTGAATAAGTATATTCTCCTTGAAATTATCCCCTTTTACAATAAATGGCGGAAATTCCATCACAAAAGCCTAAACTTCTAAGAAAACTAAAACTTTTTATTATTCAGGTGCAATGATATGGTGTTATATATATTAACATATAACTAAGACATGGGGGGGGGGGTAATTGAACGAAACTTGACGACCTCTGCCAGAGCATATTGACTATGATTCCATGAAATCGAATTGAAATCCATTGAGAACTTTTGGAGGTATTGTGCTAAGAGTCATGAGCATATACACAAATGTATGGGAAACAAGAATCGAAACTTTAATGAGGAGCCCATCGTGAAGTTTAAAAACATTATTGCCAGATCACATGACCTCAAGAGGAAAAGTTTTCTTGGTAAGAAGCAATTTATTAAAGAAGTACCAAGTTCCAAGTGAATCCGGGGACAGATCTACTGACAAAACAGAAAAATATTTGAATAGAAAATTCAACGAAATTCATAAAGTACTGTTAGATATATATTGTAGACAATCAGATAGACAGGCAGAAAGACTAGACCAAATACGCCTGTTGGTAAAAGTAAATAAATTCAAAATAGTATCGTATGTTTTCTCAAGTCTTAAACTAAACTATTTTTGTGGTAATGCCAAAGAGTTTTAAAAAAAAAATAACTTCAGCAGAACTTTTTCGAATCACACTGCCCTGAGTGTAAGGATTTGTACTGCCCACCTTTTCTAGCAAATCATATATATACAGAGTTATCTGCCCTTGGCAGAGATCTTCTTGCTATCCCCTACATCACTGTAGAAATGGTAAATTCCATGTCACTTCCTCTTTGATTTCACATAGAACTACCGATAAGATAACTGACCATGGTCTTTACGGCATTTAAACTCTGGCAGTAAACCTTCTCTCTCTCTCTCTCTCTCTCTCTCTCTCTCTCTCTCTCTCTCTCTCTCTCTCTCTCCGTTCTGACGGCCTCGAGGTAAGCTCGTCCACTTCTCTCTCTTTAGTTAGGATAGTTAATATAGTTTCTACACACACTTACTTTTTACACACGCATCATCACATATGAAGAAGTAATCCGTTCTTCTTTCATCTCAAAAGAACACATCCTATCTAAGTTAAGCACTCTCATCGTAGTTTGGTCAGACTTCCTAAAATAACTTCATAGTGGCTACAACTAGGATGTCTATACTGATGGCCATTCTACAGACTCTATCTTGCATTTAATTAGAGATTCATTTCCCTTCATTCTTCCTATCTCTATATCTCTATCCTGGTAGATCCTTCCAACATATCCGTGTCGACAGAAACTCAAGACTTCCTTTATTTTAATTCACTTATGAATTAAAACTTATCATTGTTGTCAACCTATCGTTCGTTTTCATTTCTGCGTTTTGTTAACGATTCAACTAACTGTGTGCTAACCTTGTCTTAGTGCTTAAGCAGTGAACACGCTACTTACCAGGATTTATCTCTTTAGATCAATTCCGGCAATTTATATTGGAGGGGGGGGTAATCTAATTAGCAACCCTAAAGATTATTTGCTCCGCCCCTCGTAAAAAATACTGAACAATTGGATTTACGTCTTTGTGGTTTTGTAATGATAGGGGAGGATGGGAAAGCAAGTTTGATCAAATATTTCATCTTTGAAGATTCCATTTTATTCTTGGATGAAATTTTGTTAAAGAGAAAAATATGCAACGCTGCTAAAATACGTCATATATATATATATATATATATATATATATATATATATATATATATAATCCACAGCAGGTAGGACAAGGAAATGAAAATTGCATCAGCAAATTTGGATACAAAGTACGGAACGAGAGAGGAGAAGATCTTGTAAACTTTGCAACAGCTAATGGATTCAAAATTATGAACACCTTCTTCAAGAAGGGACCCAATAGGAAATGGATTTGGGAGAGCCCCAACCACGAAACAAAGAACGAAATAGACTACATCTTAAAGGACAAAAACGATATCGTCAAGGATATCCAAGTCCTGAATCAAGTCAAAGTAGGCAGCGACCACAGAATGGTACGATGTAAAATAAAAGTAAACACTAACAAAGAACACAGGAAAATATTCCACACGAAACCGGAGCCTCTAAACATACCAAAAGAGCAGACTCGATCTTTCAGACTTGAACTGAATAACAAATTCCGAATTCTTACTGAACAAGACGACACCAACATCAACAAACTAAGCAACAAAATGACAGCGTCAATAATTGAAGTAGCAACTACATTCAAGCCAATGAGCAAACAACCCATTAGCAAAATCTCAGATGAAACTAGAAATCTCATGGAAAAACGCAGAAACCTCAAGCCACCGACAACAACAAGAGAGAAAATTGAAGAGGCTGAACTAAATAAATTGACCAAGAAAAACGAAG
The DNA here is from genome assembly GCA_963457665.1 of Thysanoteuthis rhombus. Classification (NCBI taxonomy): domain Eukaryota; kingdom Metazoa; phylum Mollusca; class Cephalopoda; order Oegopsida; family Thysanoteuthidae; genus Thysanoteuthis; species Thysanoteuthis major. The sequence continues at coordinate 139,937 of OY735205.1, read as the reverse complement.
GGGAGGCAGAAGAAGATACAAGACGGCAATCATTTAATTGACTCTTGAAAGAGGTCGGGGCTTCAAAGCTACAAAACAAAGGCCTCAACTCAAGACGAAGGCAAATAACTAGCATACTCGAGGAAACTGGAAACCTAACAACAGACAGAGACAGGATTGTCGAACGTGCTAAAGAATTCTACCAAAAACTTTATTTGCCCAAACAAGGACTACAAAACAATGAGCAAGGTATGCAAGATGTGAGTAATCAACTCGAGGGCTTCCCAAAAGTAACCCCATGGGAAGTGAAACAAACCATTAAATAGACGAAGAAAGGAACAGCCCCTGGACCAGACAACATCACCATCGACCTACTCCGAAAAGTGGGAAAAATCATCATTAGGAAACTGGCCGTCCTCTTCAACTTGTGTCTTAAACACAGTAGAGTCCCAGACAATTGGAACACTGCTATCATAATGCTTTTATATAATAAAAAGAAACCCAAAAGACCTCAACAACTATAGGCCTATAAGCCTACTCAACTTTGTATTCAAACTTTTCACAAAGATCATCTCCAACCGAATCACAAAAACACTCGATGAAAACCAGCCACGTGAACAAGCTGACTTTAGAAGAAGCTACTCGACCATGGACCACCTGCAAAATCAACTGGAAGAAATAGCAGCAGAATATAAACTACCTCTTGCCGTAGCATTTATCGACTTCAAAAAGGCGTTTGATTCAGTAGAAATCCCTAAGGTCATGGAGGCCATCACTCGACAAGGTGTAGATTCAGTATATCTTGAAGTGCTGAAACATATATACAATCACAGCAGCTCCTTTATCAGGTTACATAAAAACTCGGACCCCTTTCAGCTCCAGAAAGAAGTAAGACAAGGTGATACCAGCTCACCTAAACTCTTCACAGCCTGCCTCGAGATGATCTTCAGTAACCTAGACTCGGAAAATAAAGGAATCAGAATAGACGGCAAATATCTGAGCAACCTCTGATTTGTAGACGACATTGCCTTTTTCACAGAGAACCTCCAACTAATGATAGATGACCTAAATGAAGAGTTCAAGAAAGTCGGCCTACACATGAACTTCAGCAAAACAAAGATCATGTGCAACAACCACATCGGAAATAAAAACACTCCAATGAATACTCACATACAAATTAATTGGTACTTGGAAAAATGAATTAAAAAAACGGGAAAAATCGATGAAAATATTTTCAGACTTTTTCATTGCAAGATTCGGATTCAAAGCCTAGACAAGACATAAAACAAATTTACATTATGTAAAAAATTTCAATCGTCAGAACTAAACAGTGGTAGTAACCAGTTTTGCTAACTCAAAGAAAACTTTTGCGCTAGTATGACTGCCAAAAAGTGCTAAATTAGAATAGAAATGGCAAAAACAACAAAAAAAAGATGCTAAAATGGTCCCAAAAATGTCCGTGCTAATAATAGGTTTAAATCTATCTGAACATATCTGAACTGGTCAGTGTACAGTCCTGGTAGCGCCCCCCCCCTCTAAACTATCAAAAACAGGTTTGAACTTAGCCCAGTCGTTCAGACAGAATTTATCATCACTGTTTAAAGGGACCCAATTTCAAAATTTCGAACTTCTGGCAACATTTGCTATGGAAGAGCATACATGTAAATTTTTTTTACTTTTAAGAAAACCGATATTCAGCATATTAAATATTCATATATATCTATTTAATTTAGGCATTCTTTGCTTGTAATAGCACACACCTGGGAGAGCAGTCATTTTGAATGTACCAAAAAAATGTTAAAATTGGGTATATTTGATTGCCAGGTCTGCTCCGAAAATTCATACAAAGGCTCCAAAAAGTATGAATATACAACATATTGATTATATGTTTATGTTCAAATAATGCTATCCTCAATCTGAAGGTACTGTTATTCTTTAAATATTAATTTCACTTAGGCAACACAACTAATCTACTCAATTTTATTCATTTAAAATAACCGATTCAAAAATGTCCGTTTTCCTTGGGCATTATTATGCAATAATAAACCAAACAAACAGTAATTTTGGGTTGACAATTGCTTTTGGGTGATTATTTTTTCAATTCAATCATGGTATAATTGAATGGTATAATACAGGGATGGAAGAAATAGCCGAGCACACTTTACCTCCTCTGCGTGAAGGTCTGCCTGCTCTTGGGCACATCAAGCATGGAGCTCAGTACACGTTTCCTGTCCCTAGACGAGGTTACAATTTGCGACAACATGGTACCCTTATGGTCTCCAATTAAAGTGATATTCTTTCGCACACTGCTTGCTGTAGCAAGAATGGTGGGGTGGCAGACATGACTGAATGAAGTTTATGAAGGTGAATCTTTATGAAGGTGAATCTTTATGAAGATGAGTCTTTATGAAGGTGAGTGTTTTTGAAGGTGAATCTGAACATATCTAAAAACATCAAGATTTTGGAAATGGTCAGTTTAGTTTATTTTCATATGAATCTACTATTGGTGTCACCAGAAAACTGGGAATTGCCATGATACAAAATAGCATAGACAAAGTTGTCTATTTCTTAAGTCCATTCATCTCCGATGTAGTCACAACGTTTTGAATGATTCATTTCTACGACCCTCTTTAAGTGTAAATCGTAACAAGTTGTACTACAAGTATTGCATTTTTCTAATATATTTTCTGTTTGACAGCATTTTTTACTCATTCTTTTTATTTTCATTTTTTTGTTTTGAACTACCCTAAGGAAAGACTCTTTTGTTATGGATATTACAATTTACGCCTGGAGAGGGTTTTCGAAATAAATCAGCCAAAATGCTGTGATTATGTTGAAGCTGAGAAGAAGAAGTTGAATTGTTTGAAACAAAGTTGGAATAAAACCTTCCCAAATCTTGTGGAATGATAAGAATAGGATACTGATGGCATTATGGGGAGATTAAAAAGTGAAGTGAGGAGTCAAAATCTCCAGTTAGATAAACTTTTTTGTAAAGGAATTGACATATCTTGTGTCCATTAATAATGAGGTATATAACAAGAACCATGAGTTTGACGATGCAGCCACCATTTGTGGTTGCGGTAGGAGGAAGGAGAGCAAATAGTCTTTCTTTGAGGGAATTGATTTTCATAATTGTAAATAAGATGCAATAAGAAAATATCCAGCAAGTATTATTCAACTATAATAAAATAAGCAGCTATTATCAGCAGAGATGGACACAGTTTACAATGAAGATTAAACATTGGGTGTTACAGTCCAGTATGACATATGTATATTGTAAATTGGTCATCGAACCGAGAGCCAATTCACTTGCTTTCCCCTTGAAATTTCTTTCTCTGAAAAAATGAAAAATTTCAGAAATAAACAAATTTCAGGATCAGTTGAAGTGACTCAAACTACATGAAAATATCTTTTTTTAATTTTTTTACTGAAATTCAAAGACTAAATCTTAACTTTTCAAGAATATTTTTAGAATAAGATACTAAAATTTTTTAGCAAATCCACAACAAAGTTGTATAAATGTAAGGGTAGAATTTTATTGAAGATTTGTTCTGAGGTTTTGGTGTATAGTTATTTTATTTGATTAGTGAGCTTTAAATGAGTATATATATATATATATATATATATATATATATATATATATATGCTAGCATAAAATCCGTCAAAAATGATGGGTAACATCTTTGCTGAATTATGGCAGGTCCAACGAATATACAGAATTTAGATCTTTTGGTAAATTAAAACCAAAACTTAGTGAGCAAAGGTGCGAATCATATCTTTTTCAGTGTCTGTGATTTTAAATTCACAGCGACGAGAGGAAGTATGACTGGTTTTTAGCTAAAAAAGTGAGGGTCACATTATATTCAAGGTAGCATTGTACTTGAGTTAAATACAGTAATTAATATTTGATATGAAGTTAAATTAATGTTTTGCAATCATTCTGTAATTTGCTGTCAAATTGATAAACAAATGCCAATGACATTTTTTTTTTCTGAATTATAATGTCTTCCTAACTTTTGCAGAAGCCAGTCTTTTTGACTGATAATGCTCTAGGCTTGAAATCTTGATTTGTTTCATCTCTGCAGAGGTGGTTCATGATTATGGCATCGATCAAGTAAGGTCTAAGTCAGGAATTTGTTTAGGGTTCGCATTAATAATTCTTAATTTTATATATTGGTTTGAAATAGCATGTTATAAAGAATAGACATCTAAAAATGACTATGGTATTTATTTAGTTGGATAGCATTTTTCGCAGAAAGTGGAAAGAATTTATTTAAAAAATAATCAAATTTAAGGCAGCAACACTGTGGAAGGGAGAATTCATGCCATTCAAAAAACACAAAACAGAAACATGCCATGTTAGTTCTGGTGCTGCGATAGAGCCCTGTAGGAATTTTCAAGTTGATAAATGAAACCAATTAGACTTGCTCTAGAGGGACCTTCTGTGACTTAAAATATCTTGGGGGAGACAGCCCAGATCAGTTGTATAGCGTCATTTTTTCATAATAGATTTTCACTATGGTGCTCCAGTCATGAAAAAAAAAATTTTCATTAAATATGAGCATAATTTCATGCTGAGTAAAGTTCACAACATAACCCTATTCCTCAGATCAAGTCATTTCTAGCTATTTACAATCAAATGAACCCTTGTTTTAGAATGCCTACAATTAGTTAAGATGTGGTGGAATGATAGCTATAATAATATATAATAATTGAGTACTTGACAAAAAAAATAGTCAGGACTAGATGAAACATTTTGATGTGAAATTTTGATTCTTTTCTTTCTGTCTGTCCACACGATTTCTTCATAAATTCCAAATGAATTTCCATCTAACTTTGTAGGTGTGTGGACAGGAAAATTTGGAGTGGATCCATGCTCAATTATCTCCCCTAAGTTCTAACAAACTGTCAGCAACCATAAAATATGTCGAAAAGTTCTTATTTGATCACACAATATTTCCAAAAATTTTCAATTAAATATTTGAGAAGTGATTGGAATTAAAGTGTAGGGGAGGTAATTCTGCATCAATCATACGGAATTACCATGACTCTATCAACATCACAAAATATTTTGAAAATTTCCCTGTCTGTTAGACATTTCTGAAGGTTCTCAAAGAATTTTCATTAAATTTTGACAAAGGGTGAACAATAAACTATGAAAATTGAGGACATTTCAGTCTTTACACATAATATCTCCAGAAATTCCCTCTGAAATTCTGCTCAAGGGCGGGAAATAGGCTACAGAAGAAATCCAAACATTTTTGAGTGGATCCATGCACAATTACCTCCAAAGGAACTAACTGACTGCATTACACAATAGCTCTAACTTCTCTCTGTCTACACAATATCTCAAAAGGCTCTCAATGAATTTTAATGAGATTTTGTGGAAAGTTAGGCCGTAAACCATGGAGGAAGTCATTAAATCATGGAACAGATCAATCAATAATTATTTCCTTTACATTACAGTTACCAATCTACACAAATGTTGCATTTTCAAATTTATGACAATTGATTGTAAATAGCTTGAAATGATTTGATCTGAGGAATATGGTCCTTTTGTAATTTTTACTCAGCATGAAATTCTTTCCTGACTGTATATAACATACCCAGACTTGATGAAAATTTCCACCATTATGAAAAATAGTGCTGAAAATTTTTAGCAATTGATCTTGGATGTCTACCCAAGATATTTGCACTCACTGAAGGTCCCTCTGATTAGTCCAATTGGTTTCATTTGGAAACTCAAAAATTCCTGTGCAGCTCTATTGCAAGACCAGGACTATGTAGAAAAATAAACGCTTCGTTGATTTTCTTTGCACATTTGGAGATCCCTTTGTTTTCCAATATCTGACTGTGTTGTACATAGAAAATCACATAAACTCATGGGGCTGTTAGTCCTTTTGTTGTTGATGACTATGTTGACAACATCATTGGACTGCAACAATTGTTTGATATACAGGTATAGCTTTTATAGTTCCAAAATTGTACATACTGTACCAAACTGCACTAGTCAAGGTCTCATTAAAATTTAATGTGTTTCTCCAGCTTATACTTAATTAAATTCTTTGTAAAGTGATACTTTAACTGAACTGCATCCAGACTGCATTGTTCAAAGTATTCCTGTCCAGTTCCTTGTAATCTTCTGCCTATAATCCTATAACAAACTTTTATAAGTGAAATTAAGTATATATTCTGGTCTATGTTTCTATTATCATATATGTTATAAAATTTTTATATTTACCATTTGAATTAGTTCTTTATCTTATTAAATTTTTTTATGGTCTTACTCTTACCGAGTTTTTATTTCTTAACAACAATGGTAAGTTCAGACTTCTGGTTGAGATTGAAAAGTCCAAATATATGAGAGAGAGAGAGAGAGAGAGAGAGAGACATACTATTTCTACGTCATCAATGAATGAGATAGAAGTGAAGAGGGAATGGGAAACTATGATCAAATTATCTGGTGTTGCTTAACAGATTCTTTGAATTAGAATTCATTGATTTTTTTTTTCATCTTCGCTATAATTCTTTTTCTTTCTTCTTTAACCTTCTCAGCCCTGACTGTCTACAGTAAAAACTTTAAAAGTTAAATAAAAGTCAAATAAAATACCTTTCATTTCGACCTCTAAAAGTGGAAAAAATTACCTCAAATTTTAAACCCCTAAAAGTGTGGGGGAATTCCCAACCCCCAATTTTGCCTCGTGAAAGTGGGAAAAAAACCTTTTCAATTCTGATCAAAGAAGTCAAAAAATACCCCACATTTCCATTCTGTAAATGTGAAAAAAATAATTCCCATGGATTCCGACCAATAAATTGAAAAAATACTCCCCTTCGTAAAAGTGTTGAAAATTACCCCCTCAATTTGGACTCCTAAAAGTGAGAGAAAAGGAATTTTCCCTCCGTTTTTACTCCTAAAAGTAAAAAGAAAGAATTCTGCTTTGAATCGAAACCTCAAAGAGGAAAAAGTTCACCCTTGATTTTAACCAATATAATTGAAAAAAATTGATAGTAAAAATTGTCTAGTAATACATTTTAATGAAACGATTCTCTCTCATGATTGGTTAACTGAACTCCGCCTTGAAAAGAAAATGCACCTTAACCTTACAACATCAAAGCATGCAGCAATGAAAACATCACTGTTCAAGGTATTCATGGAAAACCAATAAAAAATTACAATACGAGATGTGTTGAAAAATACTTTTGCTTCTTTCCAAATAAAAAACGCATTTTTATCTCTGCAGATTGAGTTGAGAAAGAAATTTAACAAAAAGTATTTTTCACCATTGATGAGCAATCATATAAATAGATAAATAGACCCACCCTGATATGAAATCCCCTGTAAATAATTTTTTACGGGGTTGGGGGGGGGGGTCCCAAAAGTAATTTGCCAAAAAAAATCCCCCGGGGTCGAATCTGCACCCAGAGAAAAAATTATGGATTTACATCAAGTAGTTTTGTGATAGGCGAGGACAGACAGACAGACAGACAGACAGACAGACAGACAGAAAGGCAGATGAACTTATGGCGAATTATAATTAGATCATTCATAATATGGATTTTCAAATGTAAATTTTAATGACAAAAACATCGACAATAATAAAAGTAATTCCAAATATGAGATCCAAAATGTAAATTCTAATCGATAAAAATGAAATATTCCAAAATATGAGATTTCAAAATGTAATTTTTCTTGAGAAAATTATCAAAATTATTCAAACTGTGAGATCTCAGGTCTAAATGTTGCTAATACTAGAAAATAGCCAGAAGGTGCATATCTCTATCAACCTCATTGTCACAAAATTGAATAGAATCAGTTCACAAATGTTTATGATGCAAAGGAGGCAAATGTGAATAATTCCTGGATCTGCCCCGAAATTTGATCAATCCCTTTTCAGGCCACAGCTCACTCTTCAGCAAATATTCATAAAAATTCATTGAAGATATTGTATGGACAAACATGAGTAAATACATAGATGTATCAAAAAATGGAAAAATATCTCTCAACTATCCGTCTCTCTCCTTCTATTGTCCTCTCAATCTTTTGACCTTGACACTGCAGTGACGGATGTGTTGACTAATATATCTGGCGAATATCAACTTCATACAACGGAACGTTGTCTCAGGGCATAAAGACACACACTTGCGCACGCACACTCGGAGATTTCTTGAATTATAGTGAGGATAGACATTTATTCGTAATTTACTTTTTTCATCTCCGTCAACGAATTTAGAAGAGGCATATGTATTCACTCATGTCAGTTGGTCTGTCCGTCTGTCTGTTATTCCACACTATATCTCCAAAAGTTATCAATGAATTCTAATGAAATTTGTGGAATAGTAGGCAACGGATCCTGAAAAAAAGTAATTAGATTTTGGAGTGGATCTAGGATTTATCCTCCCTCTACGTCGTAGCTACATATCTATACAATATCACCAAAAGTTCTCCATGAATTTCAATTCAATATGTTGAAGGATGGGCAATGAGCTACGGAAGAATTGATTAGACTTTTAGAATTTTTTACTATTACCCTCCTTGCATCTGCGCTATACGTCAACATAAGATTTTCCTAAATTCTCAAACAATTTCAATGGAATTTTCTTGGAGGGTAGGGTATGGGCCGTGACGAATAATTGGTTAAATGCTAGATCAGATCCAGGATTTTTTTCGGTTGAGGGATATTCATTCAGTTCTCGATATATTTATGTATTCATTCATATTTGTCCATAGAATATCTTCAACTTTCTCAATGCTGGACACGAAATTATAATCCGATGTATATTTATAGTGAAAACAGCAAAGTGTTCTACAAATGTATGTAAACAGCGTCCAATCATGATCATGATTTGAACCTGTTTATAACGGCCACAACCTAGGGTCCTAACCATTAGACACTCACGGCTAATCATGGATTGCTTTATTGCTTTTTTAAAGTTCAGCAAATTTGGAATTCTTTGAGAACCTTTCAAGATATTGTGTAATGTGGATATTTTGCTATGAAACTGAGGAAAAACAATTTCTGGACCCGCCTGAAAATCTCTTAAGCTTATTCAGTAAATATATATCACCGTTACCCACAACAGACCAGTTTAAACACTGTATCTTTGAATGCTAATGTATTATGTCTACGATGTCTGTCCATAAATAGAACAGAATTTTGAAACAGTGCACTAATGAGACGTCCCAGAGAACTCTTACTGATACGTTATGCTAGAGTGACTTTAACCGTTTCTATAAAAAAAAACTGCATCAATCCTCATTGGTTAGTTTTTCTAACTGTGTAGTACGAAAGGAACGCATGTCTATTGCATTTGGCCTTTTCCCCAAGTTACACAATGAAGTCCTGTGACTTCTGGAAATTGTCACCTAAGTCTCCGTGGAGTTTCCAAAGAGGAAGAAATCAGTAAAAGTTTGTACAACATGATTTTAAATGGAAAAATATTCAAATCTCATTACTTTTCAAAAAAATATTATCTGTGAATTTCCTTTTTTCAAAATTTTCATCTTCAAATGAAAGCGTACGTTTTATTACAAATTCAATCGTAAAATTTCATATTTATGCATTTCAATCTGTGTTTAGTAGAAATAGTTGAATATTTGAATAATTAAAAGAATCTGTGCATCAAACGATTTGTAGAATCCATATATTATAAGATTTGATGTTTAGAATGCAATCTAGAGAAAAGAATCTATACAAAGGGATAGCAGGGATGTACAGAGGTGTTTGTATAAACACAAAGGCTTACCGTTCATAATTAAGGCTTATGTAATTGGCCCTTCTATATTTGATCTTTTTGCATTGGTCCTTTTGACAGTGGAACTTTCTGCATTGCACCTGTATATATTGGGGTACCCGTACGGCTACGTGCACTAATATTTATAGTACAAAGCATGTTCTAAATTCAATGAATCATTTGAGAAAGAGGTGAATGTTGATGACAATCTCATTCAAATTTTGTGTGGATTGTAAGATTATGTGCTTGTATATTCAGATAGATGTATATTCAATTCAATGTTCATATAGGAATGCATATATCAGTACGTGTGTGAATGTAATGAGTCATTTAGAAATAATACATAATTGCGTATGTGGGTGTAGAATCGCAATATAGATTAAAAATGTTGAAATTTGTAAGGATGTTAGTGGGAAAAATATTCACTGGACGTGTTGTTGTAGTTAAATCGTTGATGAATATGTCCGGTCTAATGTTGCCCATTTCATCTTGGTAAGTTTGCGTGTAAATACTTAATGCCAACTTGTCTCGACAGGGGGTCGGTGACACTATCTTAGGGGTGACACCATGATGACTGCTTAGTTTCTTTTTAAAATCAATATTTGTTTATTTAGATTGAAATTAATTCGGCCTTGTTAACTTTCAGGTGATGTACAATGAATTGCTTTTCATAATGAAAACAATCTCGGTATTTTGTTTCAACTTATAAAAACAGAGAGCATTGAATCTGTAAACTAGTTAAGTTCTGTGTTTCGTCAAATTCATTTCCATTCACGATATGAAACAAGCAAGCTGTCATCACGTCTTTTGAACTCGATCGCAAAGTCTCTTGTTCTGTCTAGTGTTGCCAAATTAACCATTTATCGGCTAACTCTGTCTGAATGTTTTTCTAATTTATCCGATAAAAATCTATGATAGCCAAAAATCTGGCCAATTTTGACAATAATTGATAAGTTTGAAAAAGTAAAGTTCTATTCTCATCGATAATTTATTCATGTTTTTCAAGTTATTTTATTTGATTTGAGGACTTAAAATGAATGCATGAAATATTTTTAGCACAGAAGTTTGTTGGAAATTAAAAACTTGAGCAGAATTCAGCCATTTTCAGGGACAATTTCAGAGATCGTCGGAAACTTCCTAGAGACTCGCTACTCCTCGTCTTCGCTCAATTATTTTTGTTTTATTGATGAAATTATGCTGCTAAAAGCTGCCATATTTTTTTTTAGAAACTACCTTTTGATTTGATGAAAAAGTTCTTCAAATTAAAAGCAAGTAGGAAAGGAAAGATATTCATTCTTTTTCATTTTATCCATCTCTATATCTTAGAATATCACACACTATTTTTGCAATCTTTTGAACACTCATGGGGCTGTTAGTCCTTTTGTTGTTGATGACTATGTTGACAACATCATTGGACTGCAACAATTGTTTGATATACAGGTATAGCTTTTATAGTTCCAAAATTTTACATACTTTTCCAAACTGCACTAGTCAAGGTCTCATTAAAATTTAATGTGTTTCTCCAGGTTATACTTAATTAAATTCTTTGTAAAGTGATACTTTAACTGAACTGCATCCAGACTGCATTGTTCAAAGTATTTCTGCCCAGTTCCTTGTTATCTTCTGCCTATAACAACTGGTCTTAGTAATGAATGCATTGAAAAAATACACAAAGCAGCAGACTATGCAATAGAAGTGTGTGACAGGTTGAAAAAGTTTTCTGTAGGTCTCAACTGCTGCAAAGGTATCTGCATATTTTGAAGACTTTACTTTCAGAATGAAAATTTTTTGCCTCAAACTTTATACACTACTACTATCTGACTAATGCAGCTTCCTTTTTTTCTTTCTTTTTTTCTTTCTTTCTTTTTTCTTTCTTTCTTTCTTTTTTTCTTTCTTTTTTCTCTCTTTCTTTCTTTCTTTCTTTCTCTCTTTCTTTTTTTCTTTCTTTCTTTCTTTCTTTCTTTCTCTTTTCTCTCTTTCTTTCTTTCTTTCTTTCTTTCTTTCTATGAGTTTGTTTTGTTTGTTTGTTTTTTTTGTACATCATCCCTCCACCCTCTTCCTTTCTACGTCACACTTTTATAAGTGAAGTAAAGTATAAATTCTTGTCTATGTTTCTATTATTATTAAGTTATAAAATCTTTATATTTATCTCTTCGAATTTGTTATCTATCTTATTTAATTTTTTTATTGACTTACTCTCACTGACTTTATTTTCTTAATAATAATAGTAAATTCAGACTTCTGGTTAAGATTGAAAAGTCCAAATATTAGAGAGAGAGAGAGAGAGAGAGAGATACTATTTCTACGTTATCAATGAATGAGATAGAGGTGAAGAGGGAATGGAAAGCTATACATGCTAGATCAAATTATCTGGTGTTGCTAAACAGATTCTTTGGATAAGATTTCATTGATTTTTTTTTTCACCTTCGCTATAATTCTTTTTCTTTTTCTTTCTTCATCAACCTTCTCAGCTCTGACTGTCTACAGCACAAACTTGAAATTTTGCACACACATTCACCTTAATGAAGAGGGAAAAAAATGTGTTTGTTTTTTAAAATTCGGCTTTGTGGCTGAAATAGTTGCTTTCAGAGTGGTGTTTGACCCTGAAGCAGCCAGTCTTCTTCATGTATTTTATCAAACTCCTAATATTGTCAAGTTTTGATTTTACTTCGTTTGTCACAACAATGACAATGACCATACCAAAAGCCAATGACATCATGCATGAGTTCATCATCATCGTCAGCCTTTTAGTATGTATCGTTGACGGACTCAAAACTGATGATGGATCCACTCTTTCAACTCAGGTTGACCTGTTTGGCTAAAGTTTGCCAATTCCATTTACAGGAACAACTAATAAAAGAGTTAAAATAGGACTTATGAAGTTTTAGAATTATATTCTATGTAGAAATTACCTTTTAGATTTTGATGAAGCAAGGGAATTTGACCCTCGAGCAAGCAAGCTTGTTTATTATCTATTTCATAAATAACTTCTACTGTCAGCAGCATGTTGGTAACTGTTAGTTGAACAACTGTAGCCACCAAAGGTGGTGAAGCATTCTTGCCCTCCTTATATGAGAGTGTGTTTGTATGTTCCAGCACTTTTGGCCATACTGTTTTGTCTACTGATTGGAAATTGGCATCAGTATTCCACTACACCCATTCAAAAAAATTTTTTCCATGCGAGAAGAAACTTTTTGGAGCCTATAGGGCCTTGTTTTGATGGGTTAATTAATACCATCTGAATTATTCAGAGTCTACATATTTTCTAGATGTCTTTCACTCTATTTTAGAGGTTTCCCAGTGGAAATAACATCTAGATTTTGCAGAATCCAGAAATTCGTGGAAAATATCAACTTATAACTTATTTTCTCATACCTTGATGACTTCTTCTTCTTCATAGCATTTTACTCTTCTTTACTTGGAGTTGAATAACAAATGAAAACAATAACACACAAAACAAAAAATGCAATGAAATCGATAATTAATCTGGAAATGAGAATTTTCATCATCTTTTTCCGCAAGTGATTTGGATGTTTTCAGTAAACCTTCATTTGGGTTTGTGTGCACTACTGTTGCCTTGTGTAAGACCAAGCTGTAAATACTGAAATTTAAATTGTCACCCAATAGAAAAAACTATACTGTGATGTACGCCTTTTGGCAGCATACCGTGTTGGGGCTGATCAACTGAAAAAATAGGAAAATGGTTCATCAATGAATTAGTTACTTCTTTAGCTTCTTGTTGGACAGAAAATGTCTGAATTTTCAAAAAACATACATGAGCACTGCCAGACACAAACTTGGGACTATTTTAGTATAAACTTATATGGCAAATTCAATCGGGAAAATTGAAAAATATTTTCTATACATAATAAGGAGTGAATGTTTAAGTTTTCAATCCACTTAATCTGAACACGTGATGCATATATAGCCAGCCAGAAAAACTCAAAAACTAAAGAAAAACTTGATGTTTATCAAGTTCAGCTTGGTTTGACAGGTCGCTGTTCCTTTTTGTACAATATTTTCTCACAGTCGCCAACACAAAATTCATTTTTTCTTTTTAAAGTCCATTGCCTATCCTTCCACAGAATATAATGGAAATTCGCAGAGAACTTCTGCAGATATTGTGTGGACAGACAGAAAGGTAAACGGACAGGCAGAATCCAGCGTTGGCATCGTTAAATAATTCAAGAAGTCTGGATCTCAAAGAAAGCAAAAGAAAGATAAATTTAGAATAAACTTACATTACGAATTGAATCACCAACTGAAATCTTATTTATAGAACGAATTTGAAACAAAACAAACAAAAAAGTTATTACCAGACATGAAAAGGGATGAATACTGGAAATTTCAGCCCTTTAGCTCTATTGGTGCGGCCTGTACGCATGATATATATATATATATATACAAACCTAACCAGTCGGGTAAACTAGAAAACTGAACAACCTTGAAAGTTTATAACACAATCTCAATGTACGTGAATTATTCTGGCTTAAGTTTTAATTTTTTCTCATTATTTCTTGGTTTCCAATGAGTAGGGATTCCAGAGATTAGTCTTTTGTCAAGATATCTGGAGGCAGAGTTCGGGAGAAAGATTCATTCTTTCCTTAAGGAAATTTCTGTTCAAGTGAACAACATGAGCCAAAATTCGAGCTCAGTTCACAGATCTTATATTCTGTAACAAAAACCTCAAGAAATAAAATCATGATCCGTCTAGAGTTTCTTGTTTGACGAACATCGTTGAGTTTTATTTGAAACCCATCAAGCCCCCAGTGAGGATCGATTCACGACCCCTGGTTTACAAGACCAGTGCTCTAACCACTGAGCTATGGAGGCTCATATCATAATTCTTGATAAATAAAAACTATATTGACTGACAGCTGTAGTATCATTTTTCAGAGTTGTTCTATGACTTTTATATGAATGAATCTTTTCCCTACTTTTATTCAAATCATTTTCCCCTCTTTTCTCTCTATCTATGTAAGTTATATAAGTACTGCCAGCGAAGTTGGAGAGATAGTTATATTTGGCTGCGTCTTTCCTTCTTTTCACACGATATCTCTAACGATCAGACCTTTATCTCGGATTTGGTTATCTTAGTTTTTACTTTCATATTTTTCAAATTAACCCTTCATTTCCTTATGTCAAAAATAAAAGTGAGAGATCCCCCACCCCATTTTGGACACTGAAGGTTAAAAAATATCTCTTGGATTCCGACCTCAGTAAAAAAAAAACCCTCCATTCCGACCACTGAAGGTAAAAAAATTCTACTTCAATTCTTCGTCCGAAAAAAGAAAAACAATCTCCCCCGTCGATTTTGACCCATAAAAGCGAAAAAATCCCTTCCATTTTGAACTGTAAAAATAAAAGAATATCCCATAAATGTAAAGAAGAGAATCCTTTTCATTTTGACCCTTATTAATGGGAAAAATATCACCCCTAGACTTAAAACCCTAAATGTAAAAAAAATATTCCGCTCAATTTCGACTCCAAAGAGTGAACCACCGCTCATTTTTGACTCCTAAAAGTGAAAATAAGAACCCCCTTTGATTAACCTAGAAGTGAAAAAAAAATTTCTGTGCCCTGACAGTGGAAGGAAATTACCTATCAATTTGGACCCCTAAAAGTGAAAAAAATATCCCTCGATTTTGATCTCTGAGTGTGAAAGAAATTCACTCTGATTTCGACTCCTCGAGATGAGAAAAAAACTTCCCCTCCCATTTTGACTCCTAAAAGTAAAATAAAATGCCTTTCAACCTCTAAAAGTGGAAAAAATTACCTCAAATTTTAAACCCCTAAAAGTGTAGGGCGAATTCCCAACCCCCAATTTTGCCTCGTAAAAGTGGGGAAAAAAAACCTTTTCAATTCTGATCAAAGAAGTCAAAAAATACCCCACATTTCCATTCCGTCAAAATGTGAAAAAAATAATTCCCATAGATTCCGACCAATAAATTGAAAAAAATATCCCTTTCGTAAAAGCGTTGAAAATTACCCCCTCAATTTGGACTCCTAAAAGTGAGAGAAAAGGAATTTTCCCTCCGTTTTTACTCCTAAAAGTAAAAAGAAAGAATTCTGCTTTGAATCGAAACCTCAAAGAGGAAAAAGTTCACCCTTGATTTTAACCAATATAATTGAAAAAAATTGATAGTAAAAATTGTCTAGTAATACATTTTAATGAAACGATTCTCTCTCATGATTGGTTAACTGAACTCCGCCTTGAAAAGAAAATGCACCTTAACCTTACAACATCAAAGCATGAAGCAATGAAAACATCACTGTTCAAGGTATTCATGGAAAACCAATAAAAAATTACAATACGAGATGTGTTGAAAAATACTTTTGCTTCTTTCCAAATAAAAAACGCATTTTTATCTCCGCAGATTGAGTTGAGAAAGAAATTTAACAAAAAGTATATTTTTTTTTACCATAGATGAATAATCATATAAATAAATAGACCCACCCTGATATGAAATCTCCTGTATGTAATTTTTTTACGTGGTGGGGGGAGTCCAAAAGTAATTTGCCAAAAAAACATAGAAAAATTTATGGATTTACATCAAGTAGTTTTGTGGTAGGCGAGGACAGACAGACAGACAGACAGACGGACAGACAGACAGAAAGGCAGACGAACTTATGGCGAATTATAATTAGATCATTCATAATATGGATTTTCAAATGTAAATTTTAATGACAAAAACATCGACAATAATAAAAGTAATTCCAAATATGAGATCCAAAATGTAAATTCTAATCGATAAAAATGAAATATTCCAAAATATGAGATTTCAAAATGTAATTTTTCTTGAGAAAATTATCAAAATTATTCAAACTGTGAGATCTCAGGTCTAAATGTTGCTAATACTAGAAAATAGCCAGAAGGTGCATATCTCTATCAACCTCATTGTCACAAAATTGAATAGAATCAGTTCACAAATGTTTATGATGCAAAGGAGGCAAATGTGAATAATTCCTGGATCTGCCCCGAAATTTGATCAATCCCTTTTCAGGCCACAGCTCACTCTTCAGCAAATATTCATAAAAATTCATTGAAGATATTGTATGGACAAACATGAGTAAATACATAGATGTATCAAAAAATGGAAAAATATCTCTCAACTATCCGTCTCTCTCCTTCTATTGTCCTCTCAATCTTTTGACCTTGACACTGCAGTGACGGATGTGTTGACTAATATATCTGGCGAATATCAACTTCATACAACGGAACGTTGTCTCAGGGCATAAAGACACACACTTGCGCACGCACACTCGGAGATTTCTTGAATTATAGTGAGGATAGACATTTATTCGTAATTTACTTTTTTCATCTCCGTCAACGAATTTAGAAGAGGCATATGTATTCACTCATGTCAGTTGGTCTGTCCGTCTGTCTGTTATTCCACACTATATCTCCAAAAGTTATCAATGAATTCTAATGAAATTTGTGGAATAGTAGGCAACGGATCCTGAAAAAAAGTAATTAGATTTTGGAGTGGATCTAGGATTTATCCTCCCTCTACGTCGTAGCTACATATCTATACAATATCACCAAAAGTTCTCCATGAATTTCAATTCAATATGTTGAAGGATGGGCAATGAGCTACGGAAGAATTGATTAGACTTTTAGAATTTTTTACTATTACCCTCCTTGCATCTGCGCTATACGTCAACATAAGATTTTCCTAAATTCTCAAACAATTTCAATGGAATTTTCTTGGAGGGTAGGGTATGGGCCGTGACGAATAATTGGTTAAATGCTAGATCAGATCCAGGATTTTTTTCGGTTGAGGGATATTCATTCAGTTCTCGATATATTTATGTATTCATTCATATTTGTCCATAGAATATCTTCAACTTTCTCAATGCTGGACACGAAATTATAATCCGATGTATATTTATAGTGAAAACAGCAAAGTGTTCTACAAATGTATGTAAACAGCGTCCAATCATGATCATGATTTGAACCTGTTTATAACGGCCACAACCTAGGGTCCTAACCATTAGACACTCACGGCTAATCATGGATTGCTTTATTGCTTTTTTAAAGTTCAGCAAATTTGGAATTCTTTGAGAACCTTTCAAGATATTGTGTAGTGTGGATATTTTGCTATGAAACTGAGGAAGAACAATTCCTGGACCCGCCTGAAAATCTCTTAAGCTTATTCAGTAAATATATATCACCGTTACCCACAACAGACCAGTTTAAACACTGTATCTTTGAATGCTAATGTATTATGTCTACGATGTCTGTCCATAAATAGAACAGAATTTTGGAACAGTGCACTAATGAGACGTCCCAGAGAACTCTTACTGATACGTTATGCTAGAGTGACTTTAACCGTTTCTATAAAAAAAAAAAACTGCATCAATCCTCATTGGTTAGTTTTTCTAACTGTGTAGTACGAAAGGAACGCATGTCTATTGCATTTGGCCTTTTCCCCAAGTTACACAATGAAGTCCTGTGACTTCTGGAAATTGTCACCTAAGTCTCCGTGGAGTTTCCAAAGAGGAAGAAATCAGTAAAAGTTTGTGCAACATGATTTTAAAAGGAAAACTGATGATACATTAAGTTTCATTCCATGGAAAAGATTTTGTGACAACTACATTACCATTTCTGTTTCACATAAAATTAAAACCACACGTTAAGCAGGTATTCCAGTGACTAAAAATGTAGCAATTGTTACCTTTTCTACGTTATATTCCAAACATCTTGGCGTTAGATTTCGCTTCTGAGGTCCCTAGACAAACAACGATGTAGCAAAATCTGACGCAGAAAAGGTAACAATTGCTATTTCTTTAATAGCTGTAATACACCATCTTGACGGGAATTGATTAAAAAAATATTCGATTATCATTACTTTCCAAAAAAATATTATCTGTGAATTTTCTTTTTTTTAAAAAATTGTATCTTCAAATGAAAGCGTACGTTTTATTACAACTTCAATCGTAAAATTTCATATTTATTCATTTCAATCTTTGTTCAAAAACAGTTGAATATTTGAATAATTAAAGGAATCTGTGTATCAAACGATTCGAAGAATCCATATATTATAAGATTTGAAGTTTAGAATGCAATCTAGAGAAAAGAATCTATACAAAGGGATAGCAGGGATGTACAGAGGTGTTTGTATAAACACAAAGGCTTACCGTTCATGATTAAGGCTTATGTAATTGGCCCTTCTATATTTGATCTTTTTGCATTGGTCCTTTTGACAGTGGAACTTTCTGCATTGTACCTGTATATATTGGGGTACGTGCACCAATATTTATAGTACAATGCATGTTCAAAGTTCAATGAATCATTTGAGAAAGAGGTGAATGTTGATGACAATCTCATTCAAATAACTACAACAGAGGTAATATCCCCTTTTTGTATTGATTGTAAGATTATGTGCTTGTATACTCAGATAGATGTATATTCAATTCAATGTTCATATAGGAATGCATATATCAGTACGTGTGTGAAGGTAATAAGTCATTTAGAAATAATAATACAACTTTGCGTATATGGGTGTAGAGTCACAATATAGATTAAAAATGTTGAAACTTGTAAGGATGTTAGTGGGAAAAATATTCACTGGACGTGTTGTTGTAGTTAAATCGTTGATGAATATGTCCAGTCTAATGTCGCATACTTCCTCTTGGTGAGTTCGCGTGTAAATACCTTATGTCGACTGGCCAATTTCTAAAATTCTTTCCAAAAGTTTTAATATACCTGTGAATTCATTTCACGGAGATTTACTAGTATAGAAATACATACAATATTCAAGAAAAAAATATATCTTTGTTCCCGTAAAAGACTTTCATTTTGGGTCTTACAAAATATCATTTTTTCGTGGGTATCAATGATCGAATTATTGGCAGTTTTTACCGTTGCATGACAATGTTTTAATGTTGAAAACACACTTTTGCTATTGTGGTCAATATCAAATTTTGTCATTTTTTATCATCCATACTTCAGCAGTCCCATGAGAGATTTGTAAATTTAAGCAGACTTTCTTCGTCTATGAGTAATGGAAAGAGTGACTCAACACCCTTCCAAGCCCTGAACTAAGTTGACTGTTAACAATAACCTGCTGTAAACGAGTGTATTTTTCGTTATGTTTTAAGCAAAATGTAAGTAATTTGCTTATAGAATCCAGTTTTGAATGATCAGTAAATCAAATAATCCTGTTTGTCCAACGGCCATTTCATTTTTAGAAGATTTCTTCGTACACAGTTTAAATAATCCTGTTGACAGACATCAATCATGGCGTGATCAAAGTTGATTTCAAATGACGAAACTTTACATGACAGAATATATATTGAAAAACCTGCTTTCAGTGTGCAAAAATATTTTCATGTCTAACATCTTTATTTCGTTGAAATTGAAACCAGGATTAAAACTTCAAAGAAGATATTTAAATTATTGCAATACATTTTGAAAATTTCATCTAAAAAATTACGATCATTGATACAATTTGTCTGTGGTGCCTAACCTAATTGATATGAATGACATAAATTGACCAAATTTATTTGAACATATCTGAGGTTATGAATGCAAAATATGAAATGTTTATTTGGTCTGCAATCTTAGTTTTGAACAAAGGCAGAGTGTGACAACTTGAACCCAGCACAAAAGGCGTCCGGTCAATAGGCATCGATTCAAAAAGCATCAAGTCAAAAGGCATCAAATATAAGCACATCAGACAAAAGGATAGTAACGTTGAACTGATTACAACGAGTTACAAATGTGTTTGAACAAAAGGCATCAGTCAAAATGATAACAGCAGCAACGAGTACTTCAAATGATTTTGTAAGTAATCATATTTAGTTTTGTTTTTTTTTGTAAATTCAGATAAATTAACACTTTATTGTTTGTTTCATACGATGGATTCGTACAAAATTTTAAATAACAAGATATAACTATGTCTTTAATTGTAGATTTTTTTGTAAATTTGAAAGAATAAAAGGTTTTAATTTTATTTCCGGAACATTTCATCTTAGTAACAAATTGTTTGATACTGTAATCTTTTGAAAATGCACGTTTCAACGCTTATGTATGAATATGACTTGAAATAAATCAGTTTAAACATTTTTTTGTAACTTTAAAAGAGTAAAAGTTCTATAGAGATTTTATTTTTTTTATTCTGAACGTTTGGGTCCGCCACAGGAAGACTAGAATCATTTATGATTTATATTTTTAAAATCATAACTTTCAATGAAATAAGTTTGGACATTTTCACGATTAAAATGTCTCTATTAATATGGTTGACTTCAATTCTTTGCTTTAAAGACGCTAAAAATACATATATTTTTTTATTTGAAAGGTATAATTATACAAAACCGTCGTCAAAAAGAAAGACAGTAATCAAAATGAATTGATGTTTTTTCATGAATAATCAATTAGATAGACAATAACATACCATTATGAATTAGTAATTACATGATTTCAAAAGATCTCAAAATGAAATAAATAACAATATTATACAAAAAGAAATGAGTTGATAAAAAACGGTTTATCGATCTGCTAGAATAGGAATGAATCACCTAATTCTCATTTTTTCTGCTTTTGAATTAATCCAAGGTACAAAATGAACAATAATGTGTTTATAAATTTTGATTCACAAAAATACTAAATTATGTTTCTTAGATAGTATAAATTCAATTAAAATATCAGTGATTACTGTTATCCTTTCGACTGATGCCTTTTATCCAAAACTTTAACTTGTAACAGTAATCTATTACATGAATAAATGATTTATTGTTTATTCTGTAATAGAATTTATTCCCATTCTTTTTCTGATTGCTTTTATTTCTTTAAACGAATGTTTCTGTTTATTTTAAGGATTTTAAGAATTATTTTCTCAAGATGTTTCTGGTTTCATTGCATTTTATTCTTTCATAACTTTAATGAAAATAATTTTACGACATCATTGTAAAATTGATTCCAGAAATCATAATGAAATAAATCATTTGAAAATCCTCCGAAGTATCTCAAAACTCTTCTCTGAAGCCTGTGGCCTGTCGACAGGGGGTCGGTGACACTATCTTAGGGGTGACACCATGATGACTGCTTAGTTTCTTTTTAAAATCAATATTTGTTTATTTAGATTGAAATTAATTCGGCCTTGTTAACTTTCAGGTGATGTACAATGAATTGCTTTTCATAATGAAAACAATCTCGGTATTTTGTTTCAACTTATAAAAACAGAGAGCATTGAATCTGTAAACTAGTTAAGTTCTGTGTTTCGTCAAATTCATTTCCATTCACGATATGAAACAAGCAAGCTGTCATCACGTCTTTTGAACTCGATCGCAAAGTCTCTTGTTCTGTCTAGTGTTGCCAAATTAACCATTTATCGGCTAACTCTGTCTGAATGTTTTTCTAATTTATCCGATAAAAATCTATGATAGCCAAAAATCTGGCCAATTTTGACAATAATTGATAAGTTTGAAAAAGTAAAGTTCTATTCTCATCGATAATTTATTCATGTTTTTCAAGTTATTTTATTTGATTTGAGGACTTAAAATGAATGCATGAAATATTTTTAGCACAGAAGTTTGTTGGAAATTAAAAACTTGAGCAGAATTCAGCCATTTTCAGGGACAATTTCAGAGATCGTCGGAAACTTCCTAGAGACTCGCTACTCCTCGTCTTCGCTCAATTATTTTTGTTTTATTGATGAAATTATGCTGCTAAAAGCTGCCATATTCTTTTTTAGAAACTACCTTTTGATTTGATGAAAAACTTCTTCAAATTAAAAGCAAGGAGAAAAGGAAAGACATTCATTCTTTTTCATTTTATCCACCTCTATGTTTTAGAATATCACACACTATTTTTGCATTCTTTTAAAACGATTACAATAAATATCTTTCTTGAGAATTTTATTTTATTTCTATCCTAGTTTAATTTCAAGCCTTTTATAGACTTTAGCTCCAAATCAGTGTGTAGTATCTGTTTTTCTCCTTTCATCGGAACATGACATCAACTCCCCGTTGTCAACTTTGAGCATTATTACATTTGTATTTCAATTGTTTTCTTTGTGAATTTTTTTTCAATATGATCGATCTTTCAATCGACAAAAAAAGAAGGTATATGGTTGTATTTTGATTATTGAATAATTTCTTTGAATTTTATAAAACTATTAAAACAATATTTTACATGCGAACGATAATTTAATCGCTAATGCAAAACAAACAATTATTCATTTTTTCATAAAAATTAGTGATTAATGAATTAAAATAAGTCCCTTAAAAGTAAAACAGAATCATAATAAGTAGAATGATAAAGTGGGTACCAGACGTTTTTCACACGTGTATGGAAAACTTATAAATGTAAAACGGGAATGCTACGTCAGATGGTTTCTAGTGACGATGATAAATATGATTCATAACAATTTTTGTTTTCGTCAATTGAAAAAGAATTCAAATCCAATTAAAATTCACGATGAAAACAATTGAAATACGAATATAATGACATTTAAAATTGAAAACGGCAAGTTAACGCAATGTTTCGTTGACGTGAGAAGAACAGATACTACTCTTTGATCTGAAAGGATTAGGAAACTGGCCGTAAGTTCGATTGGATCACGTGTTCACTGCATCTATCAAACTTTGTTGTGCGAATAAGAAGAAATTTCGTTATGGTCCATTTGTTCGTTAAAGCCAAAATTAGTTATATCGAAGTTCGTTACAGCGAGGGTTCACTGTATGTATCTAAAAAAAACATGGTATCTCAAAAGATACAAAGACAATTATTGCTCTATATTTTTTTTTCGAAACTAACATGAAATTAAAAACTGATTGTTGTTTCCTATTTACAATGTTTATCTCTGATTTTGTAGAGTAACGAAATGGTTGTAGTTGCTGAGAATTTGTCCCCAAGTTCTTTGGTTTTGCCACCACGGGCTGACGATAATTATTGAAGAATGAAGACGGAAGTGGCCATTCTTGTTTAGATGTAAACATTTGGCAGCTATTTTTTCGTTTCTTTGTTAGAGAATCTACGTGTGCCATGTATGAATATGGACCCGGAGATGGAACAGAGTTCATAATCGAAATAGGGACAAATACAAATGTTTAGACAAACAAATAGGGCGTACATTTAATGATTTGACAAATGAGGTATTAATAACAATACATATAAAGCTGAAAGGAAAATACATTAGTAAGATCGATCGAGATAGAAGAGGCCTGTTCAGATGAGATTACTAAGTAACTAAGGAAGGATATTTGACCCACGATAGAATAGGTATAGTTGCTAGGTAGAAGAGAGAGTTAGAAGTTAGTGCTTAAGTGAAACGTAGGAGTTCTGTGCAAATAGTCGTAGTAAACGTGAGTTAATGAAGCGGGGGTGATTGATATTTTGAAACTTTGATTTCATAAGACCAAGGAATAATTATGGAGACCAGATTATATGTGGAATGCCCAACTGCCAACTATACCCGAATTTATGATCACCGGGAGCAACTTGGAGGCTATTCTCAGACGCTGAAAAACACGCAACAGAGAACATATGGGGTTTCACCCATGTGCGCTTTCTGAAGTAGAATTAGAAGACAGAGGATAATCGTGATTGTTATGTAGTAAATCGTATTTAGTAGTTGAGTGTCTGAGAGATACCTCTTCATTTGAGAAAATGAAATAAGCAAAATTTTGAATAGTGAATGGGGGAAAATGATAAAGTTCGAATCAGCCAGGAGGCTGGCGAAATTATACCAGCCCTAAAGATGAGAGAAAGAAAGGAAGTGAGAGAGAGATAGGAAGTTACCGACTAAGGAAGTCGGAGCAAATGGGCGCTTGTATACATGGGTCGAGATCTTTTATGGACAGTAAATATGTAGCAAGATTTAAGACTTCGTATCTAAAGCTTATACTTATTTACTTTCGTAATTAATTTCAACTAGAAATAAAGGAGTCGCTACACAGGTACCAAAAAAGGTGCTGTCTTTGTATCTTTCGGGGTGCACAGAAAATTTGTACGTTTAAGATTACAACTTTCGATAGTCTGTATTAACTGAGCATTTTCTGATCTTTAACGTATCAAGTATTAAAAGAAGTGAAAAGTGAAAAATAGAAATTATACTGCTGTAGTTGTAATATTTTAAAAATCTACGGATGAATATGTACGAATTCTTTAGTATCATATTGAAGAAAAAAAGAAAAAATCAACCATTACTGAAAGCATGATTTCTTGTCTTATGACATTAAACCCTCTGGGACGAAATTTTACAAGATAGGAGCTTGAATGAAGAAGTTCCATTCAGATTTTATGCAAAAAAAAGTCGTGTATATAAAAGTACAAAAAGATTTTAAAAATTCTAGATATCCAGAGAAGAAAGCAAGTTCTGGAAGGGAGGTGAGTATTTACTTTTGCCAATCTAGCGCTTTTTGCACCAAATTCAGCGTGTTTCTTGATTTGACATCGCGAAAATTCTCTTTTTGGCACTATTCTTGACCGATATAAGCCAAGTTTCAGTTACTTTCAAGACAGTTCAACTGAATCTCGCCATTTTCAGCTATTAAAAATGAACATAAAAAAGCTAAGACTGATTTTATCGCGTTTTGGCATTTTTAACGCTTTCATTAGGTCGACTTGGCATGAAAAACTTTTTAGATTTGGCAACACTTGGGGGTGACACCCAGAGTCACCGACCCGGGTAAGAACAACCCTAGTGTAAGATGTAGAGTGTTTTTGTGTTAAATCCACAGCAGTTTTCGCGCGTAGATGTCTATTATTGAATCCGCACCAGTTTTCGCACGTAGTGTCTATTGTCGAACCCGAACAGCGATGGATTGTTGAGAGACAAGGATTTTGGATCCTCATGGATGATGTGTGGTGCGGCGGGACTGTAGCTGAGTAAGGAAAAGAATGCTGTACGAAGAGAAGGGAATGGAATGTGCACCAAGTATGAAGTTGGACGTGCATTGGAATTAAGAGGAATTAACACATACAAGAATTATGGCCAGGGGAGAGACGTACGTTTAACACGAGAATAAAGATGAGGTGATTATACGGATAACGTTAATACGATCGATCGGAGAAGTACTGATAGGAGAAGAGATAGTAAAAAGTGGGAGTTCTCTTGTCTTGATAGTGTTGGCGTCGGAGTTGTAGCGGAGTTGTCTGAACGCGTGGATTCCGTATGGTTGGATTTCTCCAAGATACGTGGAAACCGGATTCAGTGTGTGAGCCCTACTGCCAAGTAAGTGAATTAACTTGGGGCTATTCTCAGATGCTGTTAGGCTCTCGGCGAACAGACTATGAAAGACATAGAACATGAAAGAAGGAAAGAGAGTGGAAGAGTAGCCGGCCGCGAGGGCCGTGGCCAGTTAGGAATACTGCCGCCAAGGAGCATTGGGCCAAGGAGGAGGAAAGAGAGATAATGGCTGGCCGCAGAGGCCGGGGCTAGAAGCGTACCCAGCTAGGGGTGCTGGAGCTAATGAGCACTGGACCGTGTGCGTCCAGGGGTTTTAGAGGGGTTGTCAGTGGAAGTGACGTTTTGGATATCAAGCTATAAGAAGAGGTTCGTACTTAATTCCTAACTAAAAGTATAGGGGGCACTAGACTAGGAACGCTATTGTCTGAAACTAAAAACCTAGAAGGGTTATTAGAAAATATTTTCATAGCATTATCATGCTTTCAATACATTTCATATTACGATACTTTATGGAAATTCTAACAATAATTCCGTTCCGGAGGAGTTAAATGTTATAAGACAAGGAAATTAATAGAAAAAATACAATTGATGGTGAGAAAAAAACATTTTCTTTGCAAGATCCTATGTAAAAATGTCACCAGAAAAATGGCTCTGGTAAAAAAAAAAAACATACAAAAAATAGCACATTCAATCAAAACACCAATGATCTCAAAAAACATTAATTTAATGTTATAAATTAATTAAAAAGTTAAAATGGTAGTTATATAAATTCAATTGAATGAAATGCACAAGCAAACTACTAATTATTAGCCTCTATATTCATTCATTGGTATTTGATTTTTTAAATTTTATTTTCATTTGACAAAATTATTTGAGTTCTTTCTACAGCTTATAATTAAAGTGCATAGACTCGTTCTTTCAGCTTGAGAGTGGGGTTATTGACAACCCATGAAATGTCAATTACTTGTTCCGTTTTAGACGATTAAGGTCATGGACAAAGTAGGGTCAATACGTTGAGAAGGAGAGAAATTAATTCAGCCTTCTCTTCCTTTCCCTTTTAGAGAGATATTAAGGGGATATATATTGAAATATTCACTTATGGAATATTACAAAAAGTCACAGGAAATTTAATCAAGGATTCTAGCCTTGTTCTGTAAATTAATCTATGATAAATAAATGGCTTGGAGGAAAGGTCACAGTAATTTTGTTTTAAATAAAATGAGTAGTGTTTAAATTTATCTAATTTTATAGTATTTGGGGAACATTTCATTTAAGCATTAACAGTAACTTGAATAATGATAAACTCTGAATTTATGGGTGTTATAGTTATTTCAACATTATATTACACGAGAATAAAAAATACTTATAAATGTTTTACTTAATGGAGCAACAAGCTGAACAACATAAAATAAATATTACTAAATCTGATACTTCGTAGAATGCCATCATACTTGTATTATATTAAAACGTGTCAACATTTATTTGTCTTTAATAGTAGAAATTATTTTGTAAATTTAAAGGAATAAAAAGTTTTAATTTCATTTTAGGAACATTTCATCTTAGAAGCATGTTGTTTGAGGCTACATCTTTTTTTAAATGTACGTTCTTATTAAAGTAATTTACTCGAAGATACGTAAGTATTTATTGTAATTTTAAATGAGTAAAAGTTCTATAGCGATTTTTTTCATTCCGTACCGTTGGATTCGTCACGGAAAGATCAGATTAATAGATAGGTTGTATTTTTCAAATCATAATTTTATAATGAAATAAGATACGACATTTTTTACGATTAAAATATGTATGTTAATATGGTATTCTTTGCTTCAAAGTAGTCCCAAAGTCATTAAAAGTAAATATTTTTTTATATAAAAGGTATGACAAAGCAACTTATTGTCAGAAATTAAGACAGTAATCAAAATAAAATATTGTTTTGTTTTTGTTCAGAATAATAACTTACAAGCGTACAAAACGTCAAAGCGTCATTATAGAATAATATGAATGTAATTTATATGATTACAAAATGGAATTAAAAAAGGATACGAACAGGAAGACTAAAATGATTAATAAATACTATTTTTCAAGGCAAAACTCTTATAATCAAATAAGTTGAGACATTTTCATGATTAGAATATCTATATTAAAATGATATTCTTTGATTCTTTGCTTAAAAGACGCTCAAAAATATTTTAAAATATTTTTTAATTTAACAGGTAAAATTAAGCTACACAGTCATCAGAAATCGGAACAGTAATCGAAATTAAAAGATCATTTTGGGTTTTTTTTTTAATGAATAATCATTCACATTAATAACAACGCGCAAATATGAATTAGTTATTTATATGATTTCAAAATAGAATTAGTAACATTTTACAAAAGGAAATTAGTTGTAAAAAAAAATTCGGTGTATTGATCGGCTAAAATAAAAATAAATCAGCTGATTTTTATTTTTTTTTACTTTTCCCTGTATCGTAGATTTATACTGCATGGAACAATTGGCTAAACTGGCCGAAAAATCGCTGATCTGGCCATGTTCCGTAGGTGAAATTAAAACCTTGTATTCCTTAAAATTTACTAAATAACTTCTACTATTAAAGACATGATTAAATCCTTTACTTTAAAATTCTATACGGACCAAGGGTACGAATTGAAACGTTTATTCATTTGAATTAAAAACAAAAAAGAAGCTAAATCAAATCAGTTAAATAGTACAAATTCAGTCAAAATATCTCTGAATTTTTTAGATGAGGTATTATTATTATTTCTATTATTATTCGGACTATCCTCATCTTGGTTGTTTTTCATACAACGTTTCGGCCGTTGTACTCCACGGCCTTCATCAGGTATCATCTGGTAGGTGTGGGGAAGTAACGAACCGAACCCTTTATTTAACCGACGGGGGTATATTGACCGCACTCCCCTCTTAGCATTAGTAGTATTATTATTGTCTCACACTGGTCAGACAAAAGACGTCAGTCAAAATATTTGTCACTATCCTTCTAACTGATGCCTCTTGTCCAGACGTGATTGTAACTTGCAGTAATCCGTACTACACTGTTGTCCTTTTACCTTCTGACTTAATGCAGACCATGGCATTGGGAGATATCAGGTGCCATAAACTGAACAAAACTACGACAGACCTGGCAAACCGAGGGCAGGTCCAACGAGCAATTGCCTGTGTATACCCGTTATATCCTAAATGGGGTTATAAGGGGAGAACGACCATACATAAATACATTTTTATTAGCCAGGAGAGTATAGAGATAGCGTCCAAATTATCTTGAAACAGTTTTCAACATTTCCGCGAACGTTCATCACATAAAAATATTCAGAATAAGATTTCTGTGGACACTGGCTGTCAAGAATTACAGAGAACATTGGTTCAATTTGAGTTTTAACCCTCAAGTCAGGATCGCCCTGAAACCGATACAATATGTGAGAGTAAATTTGCAGAACTTCATTCATTTCATAACCAGGAAGAGTGATGAAATGGAATTTGGGGGTCTGTCACGGTATATTCAGGGCAGATTCTATGAGATAAGTAATACTGGGCTATATGGTACTAGTATCAGACTAAAATCCTTAATTTAAGTGCACTTTTCTCAATCAACTATTGTGGTGTGCTAGTGACAAGACCTTTATTGAGATATGTGGTGATGCGACAGAACGCAGGGAGAAATGATTTCATGATTTCCATAAGTGACTGCACAGTTCTAGGCGGTTGAAAATTACATTTATATGCTTATTCACCCCAATACAATTACTTCCTCAATATATCTGATAATAATCTGATAGTGGTTATCCAAGGTTACGTTTTATTTAATATCTGATATAACGTTGGTGTTCCCGATCGGAACTCAGAGTGTGAGAATTACAATAGATGTTGAAAATGGTGCATGAATGAAAAGAAATGAGAGAATTTATGAAAGAAAAACAGAAGCAAGTACATATTGTTATTGCTTTGAATAACTGAAATCGTTAGATTATTTTGCCTCGCTTCATAAATTTTCGATGTGTCTTACGGGACGTCAACTGAATTCCAGCGGGAGCCACCTTCGTTGAGTTGTGCTATATATCTTTCCTTGAACTAAATTATTTTTTAGGTAGTCAGGGATGAAAGAAATAACCAGATATCAACTTCTGCATGAAATCTGCTAGTCTACTGAGCCATTTTGCCTTCAAGTTGTGACTGCTATACACACACACGCATACATAACAATAACAAGTAGCATGACATAAACTATATATTAAAATCATAGCTGGAAGAAAGGTGGTATTTGATTAACACTGCCGGGGTGACATGTAAATATATCTGTTTATAAAATCCCCGATACAGTTACATGGTAAACAACTGATGATACCAACATGATAGAATTTACACACAGTACCAAAATAATAAATTGAATGTAAAACAAAAAGAACATGAAGAAAATTATATTAACAGATATTTGGAAATAAGTAACTATATATCAACACACACACACATATATATATTTTTTTGTTATTGTTTTCTGTTAACATTAAAAAAAAACCCATCAAAACTGTCACCTGAAGTTAAAGGTTCCTAAAAATTAGCACCTGTTGTCCACATGGACACATAGCGCAGTGGTTACAGCATCAGACAAATTACTGTAAAGTAATCTGATGGTTCAATCCTAGTGTGAGACAATATAATATTACTACTAATGCTAAGAGGGGAGTACGGTCAGTACCCCCGTCGGATAAATAAAGGGTTCGGTTCGTTACTTCCCGACATCTACCAGATGATACCTGACGAAGGCCGTAGAGTGCAATGGCCGAAACGTTGTATGAAAAACAACCAAGATGAGGATGATCCGAATATCAATAGAAATAATACTGATACCTCATCTCAAAAATTCAGAGATATAATATATATATATATATATATATATATATATATATATATGCATCCACACACACACACACATATATATATATATTTATATACACGCAGATATGTATGTATGCGCGTGCGTGTGTGTGGGGTGTGTATATATATATATATATATATACACACACACACACACAGACATATGTATGGGTCTTTTTGTCTTGGTTGACGGTTCTAATATCTTGACGCCTACACACACTCATACACATTAGTATTCATACATATGCATATCTAAATATATCTTCAATCATATTTATACAATTAAAAATGTATGCGCGTGTGTGTGGGTATGAAATGTACATGCCAGATAGGTTGATATGTCGAACGAGTGGAGATGAAATGAACATGTCCGGAGAGACGGTTAAGCTTTATCCCGCCAAAGATCATAAATTTCTCAGTCGAGCAAGTGGGCAGCAACAAGCAAACAAGGTCTCGTCTGAGTTGGAGTCTTGTCAGAATTCACGATCGCCTAACAGTAAGTGAACTTTTCATAGTATTCTAAATGCTTTTTTCTAGTATCTGCCTCCGTCATTTAATAAATGGATCTAAGTTAACAAAGATGTTATTGAATTAAACTAAACCGGCGCAGAAATACAGAGAAATTAGAGAATTGGTGAGAGAGAAAAAAAATAAATACATTGTAACTTTATTACTTTGAATAAATTGAATTGATTTGCGTCGCTCCAATAATTTTTGATAGATCGCAGCGTGAACGTGACATCAGCTGAATTCCGATGGGACCACCTTCACTAATTAGGGCCCTACGTTAAATTGTATTTATTAAAGCAAACTTACAATTCTTTTCGTGGTTTATTTTCAGGAATATTTAACTAAATTTAATGAGAAATCGGAAATATTTTAACCCTGAAGATTTCATAGAATTGATTCTTTTGAGAAATGAAAACCTTTCAATCAAGTTCTGTAGTTTTCATTCAGAGTTCCTTGAATTTTATTTTTTGCTTCCTCTCTCTAAAAGGAAAAAAATGATTCAAAATTTCAAACGAACCTTTATTTTTGAATTCTCTCTTACTTAATGCGACAGACATTCTTGGAAGTTAGTTTGTGTCGTCTAAAAGGAAAGAAATCCAATTTAAACAAAAAATTATTTATAGTTTCTGAACAATTCTCTGAGATGTGGAATATTACATTCATTAAATAATGCTTGAAAAAGGAAAGCATTCTAATTATGTTAATGTAGTAATATACATGCCAGTACGTTTTTGCAAAGAAAAAACAAACGTTTTATTCAATACGCCCGAAATAGGAGAAAGTACGGAGAAAATTTACCAGAATGATAAATGGCATGAGAGATTAAACTTACAAGGATGAACACGACTGTGTAGCGGCCCTTATTCTTTTAGTTAGGAATTAAATAGGAAATTTTCCTATTAGCTAGATATCGAAAACGTCACTTCTTACGACGACCACTATCAAACCCCTGAACGCACATGGTCCAATGCAGTGGGACAGCGTAATAAACACCATTCCGCCCCCCTTTTCTGGCCTTTTCGGCGGGATCAAAGTGTTGTATCTGTTCCACGACAGAGCCCGAGGCGCAGGTACTGACACTTGCCCGTCGAATGGTCCAGAGATAGGGTATTGTGGATGGTGTCAAGATCGAATGCGCCGGTGCAGTGCGTCAACCAATGAGGTTTTACTGAGGCTGCGCACTGCTACGCGCATTGGAGGCCATTGGACTCGTCCTCGGCCCCTCCTATTATTAATCAGCCCAGCTGCGGGTGGTTCGTTGCCCCCTGAGCAGCACTGCTCCATTGCACTTAAAGGAGCAGGTCCCAAAGTGTACGCTTTCGTGGCGGAGGTTGCTTTGGTTGCGAAGCAAACCGTAGCCGCGTCGTCTGGAGCCATTTTTTGAAAGGGTGTCTCCTATTTTCCCTACGTTAAGCCCGACCTTGTGTCAAATTCCGCTGTGGTTGGACAGTAGATAAATAGAACCCCTTTTTCTGGCTTGTTCTTCAGGATCAAAATGTAGTATCTGCTCCACGGCAGAGCCTGGGGAGTCGGTACTGACACTTGCCTGCGGAATGGGCCGGAGAGGGAGTGTGTGTCAAAGACTGAGTGCGCCGGTGTAATGCGTTAGTCAATGAGGTTTTACTGAGGCTACGCACTGCTAAGCGCATCGAGGAGCCTTTGGACTTGGGCCTTGGGCCCTCCTATTATTACTCGGCCCAGCTGCGGGGGGGGGGGTTCAAATTCCCTGGAGCAGCACTGCTCCGTTGCACTTGAAGGAACAGGTCCCCTGCTGGACGCTTTCGTGGCAGAGGTTGCTTTGGTTGCAAAGCAAACCGAAGCCGCGTCGGCTGGAGCCATTTTTGCAAGTGCGTCTCCTATTTTCCCCACGTTAAGCCCGACCTTGTGTCAAATTCCGCTGTGGTGCGACAGTAGATAAAAAGAACCCCTTTTTCTGGCCTTTTCGGCAGAATCCACGACAGAGTCCGAGGCGCAGGTACTAACACTTGCCTGTCAAATGATCCGGTGATTGTGTTGTGGGTGGTGTCAAGACCGAGTGCACCGCTTTTCAAATTCCATTCGATATATAAACTGAATGACATTGGACCTGCTATGTCGCTTGTCCCCAATATACTTATTCTTTCCTATATTCCATTTTTACGTATAGGAATAACCCTCTGAACTAAAGTGGCCTCTTGTCTCCTCTTTGCACGATTGATTTTATTAATGTTTTCATTATATGTATTTCATTTTCATACTTTATTTGTCATAAAAGGTATGAATCAAATGTACCCTTCATTTGCTCATCTACATACTTGAGTCTTTTTTTAATTCTAATATCTGTGTCCACATTCGTACTTAGTGCACATGTTCTCAGTACATCTCCCTTCCTCCTTTCAACAATCACACCGACGTCCACAGGCACCCATTCTTCAACGAGACCTATATCATCATCATTTTTTTTATCGTCCGTCGTTGGACATGGACCTTCCTCCAGATTCGCCACATTTATCTATCATGGGCGTCACAGAGACAGTATTTTCTGAATTTGGTTTATTAGGATTCTGATCGCTGTGTCTCTGTCTTTTACGTGCTTGTTGTGAACGAAATATGTTTTACTGGGGTTCATGGCAAAACTCTTTCTTCATTCAGTTCATCTAGTATTCTTCGATTTGATCAAATTTTCAACATCGAGTGTACAAGGGTGTGAAACATTTGAATCATGACCTCATGATGCTCTTTTGAAAACGTACATCAAAACGCCAATATCTTTTGAAATTGAAATTTTGGTTATAGTTGTAAGAATATAGTATAAGTTGGTTGTAAAAAAGGAAAAACAATTTTGCGGAATCTCAGGATTTTGAGACGATTACACGCTGTTTGACTTGATTGCAACATTTATGAGGTTTTATTTGATGGGTCAACAGAGATAATGAATTCAATGTTCAAAACTAGAAATTTACTTCAGAGAAATTTGAATCAAACAAAAATAGTTGATTTAATGATTGATTGACTGGATTGTGCAAAAATATTGCATACTTGTTTCTGGAAATATAGTGCAAAATGCATTTATTTACCAGGTTAGGGTCATAACGGAAGTTCGAAGGTTATTTATAATCTCGTGTAAACCAATGTAATTTAAACCTTTTGCTACCACAAGACGTGTCAGGTATTGGGCGGAGGCTGATAATTACGGATGACTTGAATAGGGCTAATATAGCATGTTGAACAAGGAGAAACAAGCAAAGAAAGATAGTTATCAGGCAAAGAAAGATAGTTACTGGCTACCATATACAAATAATTGTAAAGTCTGTGATTAAAAATAATCAGAATTCTGAGGGGAAAAAATATGATTGGCACCTCAGAATTAGTACAACTTAATACTTCGACGCTTATAACTACTTTCTAGCTATTTTGATTTTTGAAAATAGCAATAAAAAGCTTATAAGTGATGTTAGCGTGATTTTGAGCTGAATTAAGTGCAAAAAAAAAATTTTCTGTTGGCAATACTGGAAGTAACACCAACCCTAGGAACATCACTGATCAAAGATTGGATTTTATTTGGATTTGAGTTCTTCCTCCTGAGAGTGGGAAGGGAATTCATCCCCAAAATCTGTTCGGTTCCATTGCAGTGCCCCAGAATTCAATTTTATTTTTCGAACGATTATGGAATGGTGTAGAAAAAAAGCAAAGACAACTGTGGTGGAAGTCCCTGAGCATATTCCGAGACGAAATTGCTTTGAAGAACAATTGAAGACTGGGAGAAGTAACAGGTATTTGTAATTCTTTATCCAGCTTTTGTTATGTATATGACTTATGTGTTGGTACGATTGCAAGAGGTATATATTGATGATTATTTTCTTGAAAAAGTGTCTTTGGGTTATCTAATATTATCAAATTAGAAAATAATGGGTTCATTTCTTGAATTTGATAGTTAAAAGGTAACTGAGTTGATCCCCTTTTAAACACAAATTTATATGGACAACGAAACGGATGATTGCATCTGTTCATTGATCGATATAGAGTTTGTAGGGATCTGGGTTGACCCCTTTTACAACACAGATTGATATCGTCGAATAAACAGATGCAGGCATCTATTTATTGATCAGCGGATTTTTGGATGTAACTGACTTGATCCCGTTTTCAACACAGATACATATTGACAACTAAACGGATACCTGCATCTGTTTATTGATCGGTGGAGAGTTTGAAGGTAACTGAGTTGATACCCGATTCAATTCAGATTTATATCGACAACTGAATGGACGGCTGCATCTGTTCATTGGTCGGTGGAGAGTTTGGAGGTAACTGAGTTGATCCCTTTTCAACACCAAATTATATTGACTAGTAAACGAATTGTTGCATCTGTTCATTGATCGTTGGAGAGTTCGAAGGTTGATACCCTTTTCAACACATATACATATTGATAACTAAACAGACTGCTGCATCAGTTTTTTGATCGTTGGAGATTTTGAAGGTAACTGAGTTGATCCCATTTTCAATTCAGATTTACATCGACAACTGAACGGACAGTTGCATCCATTTATTGATCGGTGGAGAGTTTGGAGGTAACTGAGTTGATCCCTTTTCAACACAGATACATATTGACTAATAAACGGCTGGCTGCATCTGTTTATTCATCAGTGGAGAGTTTGATGTTAACTGAGTTGAATTCCTTTCAATTCAGATTTATATTGATGAGTAAGCAGATGCAGGCATCTGTTTATTGATCTGTGGAGAATTTGAAGGTAACTGAGTTGATCGCCTTCTCAACAAAGATTTATATTGACAAGTAAACAGATTATTGAATCTATTTATTGATTGGTGGAGAGTTTGAAGGAAACTGAGTTGATACCCTTTTCAACACATACATATTGACAAATGAACGGATGGTCGATCCGTTTATTGATTAATGGAGTGTTTCCAGGTAACTGAGTTGATCCCCTCTTCAATTCAGATTTATATCGAGAACTAAACGGACGGTTGCATCTGTTTATTGATCAGTGGAGAGTTTGGAGGTAACTGAGTTGATACCCTTTTCAACACAGATTGATATCGAGAACTAAACAGACGGTTGCATCTGTTTATCGATCGGTGAAGAGTTCGAAGGCAACTGAGTTGATCCCCTCTTCAATTCAGATTTATATCGAGAACTAAACGGACGGTTGCATCTGTTCATTGATCAGTGGAGAGTTTGGAGGTAACTGAGTTGATACCCTTTTCAACACAGATTGATATCGAGAACTAAACAGACAGTTGCATCTGTTTATCGATTGGTGAAGAGTTTGAAGGCAACTGAGTTGATCCCCTTTTCAATTCAGATTTATACTGACTAGTAAACAGATGCAAGCATCAGTTTATTGATTGGTTGAGGATTTGGAGGTAACTGAGTTGATCCCCTTTCAATTCAGACTTATATTGACGAGTAAGCAGATGCAGGCAACTGTTTATTTATCGTTGGAGAGTTTGAAGGTAACTGAGTTGATCCCCTTTTCAATTCAGATTTACATCGACAACTGAACGGACGGTTGCATCCATTCAGTAATAGGTGGAGAGTTCGGATGTAATTGATTTGATCCCCTTTTCAACACAGATACATATTGACTAATAAACGGCTGGCTCCATCTGTTTATTCATCAGTGGAGAGTTCGAAGTTAACTGAGTTGAATTCCTTTCAATTCAGATTTATATTGATGAGTAAGCAGATGCAGGCATCTGTTTATTAATCTGTGGAGAATTTGAAAGTAACTGAATTGATCGCCTTCTCAACATTGATTTATATTGACAAGTAAACAGATTGTTGAATCTGTTTATTGATCGGTGGAGAGTTTGAAGGTAACTGAGTTGATACCCTTTTCAACACATACATATTGACAAATGAACGGATGGTCGATCCGTTTATTGATTAGTGGAGAGTTTGAAGGTAACTGAGTTGATCCCCTCTTCAATTCAGATTTATATCGAGAACTGAACGGACAGTTGCATCTGTTTATTGATCAGTGGAGAGTTTGGAGGTAACTGAGTTGATACCCTTTTCAACACAGATTGATATCGAGAACTAAACAGACAGTTGCATCTGTTTATCGATTGGTGAAGAGTTTGAAGGCAACTGAGTTGATCCCCTCTTCAATTCAGATTTACATCGACAACTGAACGGACGGTTGCATCCATTCAGTAATAGGTGGAGAGTTCGGAGGTAATTGATTTGATCCCCTTTTCAACACAGATACATATTGACTAATAAACGCTTGGCTGCATCTGTTTATTCATCAGTGGAGAGTTCGAAGTTAACTGAGTTGAATTCCTTTCAATTCAGATTTATATTGATGAGTAAGCAGATGCAGGCATCTGTTTATTAATCTGTGGAGAATTTGAAAGTAACTGAATTGATCGCCTTCTCAACATAGATTTATATTGACAAGTAAACAGATTGTTGAATCTGTTTATTGATCGGTGGAGAGTTTGAAGGTAACTGAGTTGATACCCTTTTCAACACATACATATTGACAAATGAACGGATGGTCAATCCGTTTATTGATTAGTGGAGAGTTTGAAGGTAACTGAGTTGATCCCCTCTTCAATTCAGATTTATATCGAGAACTGAACGGACAGTTGCATCTGTTTATTGATCAGTGGAGAGTTTGGAGGTAACTGAGTTGATACCCTTTTCAACACAGATTGATATCGAGAACTAAACAGACAGTTGCATCTGTTTATCGATTGGTGAAGAGTTTGAAGGCAACTGAGTTGATCCCCTTTTCAATTCAGATTTACATCGACAACTGAACGGACGGTTGCATCCATTCAGTAATAGGTGGAGAGTTCGGAGGTAATTGATTTGATCCCCTTTTCAACACAGATACATATTGACTAATAAACGCTTGGCTGCATCTGTTTATTCATCAGTGGAGAGTTCGAAGTTAACTGAGTTGAATTCCTTTCAATTCAGATTTATATTGATGAGTAAGCAGATGCAGGCATCTGTTTATTGATCTGTGGAGAATTTGAAGGTAACTGAGTTGATCGCCTTCTCAACATAGATTTATATTGACAAATAAACAGATTGTTGCATCTGTTTATTGATCGGTGGAGAGTTTGAAGGTAACTGAGTTGATACCCTTTTCAACACATACATATTGACAAATGAACGAATGGTCGATCCGTTTATTGATTAGTGGAGAGTTTGAAGGTAACTGAGTTGATCCCCTCTTCAATTCAGATTTATATCGAGAACTAAACGGACGGTTGCATCTGTTCATTGATCAGTGGAGAGTTTGGAGGTAACTGAGTTGATACCCTTTTCAACACAGATTGATATCGAGAACTAAACAGACAGTTGCATCTGTTTATCGATTGGTGAAGAGTTTGAAGGCAACTGAGTTGATCCCCTTTTCAATTCAGATTTATACTGACTAGTAAACAGATGCAAGCATCAGTTTATTGATTGGTTGAGGATTTGGAGGTAACTGAGTTGATCCCCTTTCAATTCAGACTTATATTGACGAGTAAGCAGATGCAGGCAACTGTTTATTTATCGTTGGAGAGTTTGAAGGTAACTGAGTTGATCCCCTTTTCAATTCAGATTTACATCGACAACTGAACGGACGGTTGCATCCATTTAGTAATAGGTGGAGAGTTCGGAGGTAATTGATTTGATCCCCTTTTCAACACAGATACATATTGACTAATAAACGCTTGGCTGCATCTGTTTATTCATCAGTGGAGAGTTCGAAGTTAACTGAGTTGAATTCCTTTCAATTCAGATTTATATTGATGAGTAAGCAGATGCAGGCATCTGTTTATTGATCTGTG
Source organism: Thysanoteuthis rhombus (assembly GCA_963457665.1). Lineage (NCBI taxonomy): Eukaryota > Metazoa > Mollusca > Cephalopoda > Oegopsida > Thysanoteuthidae > Thysanoteuthis > Thysanoteuthis major. The sequence goes on along the minus strand of OY735205.1, from coordinate 100,901 downwards.
GAGAATTTGAAGGTAACTGAGTTGATCGCCTTCTCAACATAGATTTATATTGACAAGTAAACAGATTGTTGCATCTGTTTATTGATCGGTGGAGAGTTTGAAGGTAACTGAGTTGATACCCTTTTCAACACAGATTGATATCGAGAACTAAACAGACAGTTGCATCTGTTTATCGATTGGTGAAGAGTTTGAAGGCAACTGAGTTGATCCCCTTTTCAATTCAGATTTACATCGACAACTGAACGGACGGTTGCATCCATTCAGTAATAGGTGGAGAGTTTGGAGGTAATTGATTTGATCCCCTTTTCAACACAGATACATATTGACTAATAAACGCTTGGCTGCATCTGTTTATTCATCAGTGGAGAGTTCGAAGTTAACTGAGTTGAATTCCTTTCAATTCAGATTTATATTGATGAGTAAGCAGATGCAGGCATCTGTTTATTGATCTGTGGAGAATTTGAAGGTAACTGAGTTGATCGCCTTCTCAACATAGATTTATATTGACAAATAAACAGATTGTTGCATCTGTTTATTGATCGGTGGAGAGTTTGAAGGTAACTGAGTTGATACCCTTTTCAACACATACATATTGACAAATGAACGAATGGTCGATCCGTTTATTGATTAGTGGAGAGTTTGAAGGTAACTGAGTTGATCCCCTCTTCAATTCAGATTTATATCGAGAACTAAACGGACGGTTGCATCTGTTCATTGATCAGTGGAGAGTTTGGAGGTAACTGAGTTGATACCCTTTTCAACACAGATTGATATCGAGAACTAAACAGACAGTTGCATCTGTTTATCGATTGGTGAAGAGTTTGAAGGTAACTGAGTTGATCCCCTCTTCAATTCAGATTTATACTGACTAGTAAACAGATGCAAGCATCAGTTTATTGATTGGTTGAGGATTTGGAGGTAACTGAGTTGATCCCCTTTCAATTCAGACTTATATTGACGAGTAAGCAGATGCAGGCAACTGTTTATTTATCGTTGGAGAGTTTGAAGGTAACTGAGTTGATCCCCTTTTCAATTCAGATTTACATCGACAACTGAACGGACGGTTGCATCCATTTAGTAATAGGTGGAGAGTTCGGAGGTAATTGATTTGATCCCCTTTTCAACACAGATACATATTGACTAATAAACGCTTGGCTGCATCTGTTTATTCATCAGTGGAGAGTTCGAAGTTAACTGAGTTGAATTCCTTTCAATTCAGATTTATATTGATGAGTAAGCAGATGCAGGCATCTGTTTATTAATCTGTGGAGAATTTGAAAGTAACTGAATTGATCGCCTTCTCAACATAGATTTATATTGACAAGTAAACAGATTGTTGAATCTGTTTATTGATCGGTGGAGAGTTTGAAGGTAACTGAGTTGATACCCTTTTCAACACATACATATTGACAAATGAACGGATGGTCAATCCGTTTATTGATTAGTGGAGAGTTTGAAGGTAACTGAGTTGATCCCCTCTTCAATTCAGATTTATATCGAGAACTGAACGGACAGTTGCATCTGTTTATTGATCAGTGGAGAGTTTGGAGGTAACTGAGTTGATACCCTTTTCAACACAGATTGATATCGAGAACTAAACAGACAGTTGCATCTGTTTATCGATTGGTGAAGAGTTTGAAGGCAACTGAGTTGATCCCCTTTTCAATTCAGATTTACATCGACAACTGAACGGACGGTTGCATCCATTCAGTAATAGGTGGAGAGTTCGGAGGTAATTGATTTGATCCCCTTTTCAACACAGATACATATTGACTAATAAACGCTTGGCTGCATCTGTTTATTCATCAGTGGAGAGTTCGAAGTTAACTGAGTTGAATTCCTTTCAATTCAGATTTATATTGATGAGTAAGCAGATGCAGGCATCTGTTTATTGATCTGTGGAGAATTTGAAGGTAACTGAGTTGATCGCCTTCTCAACATAGATTTATATTGACAAATAAACAGATTGTTGCATCTGTTTATTGATCGGTGGAGAGTTTGAAGGTAACTGAGTTGATACCCTTTTCAACACATACATATTGACAAATGAACGAATGGTCGATCCGTTTATTGATTAGTGGAGAGTTTGAAGGTAACTGAGTTGATCCCCTCTTCAATTCAGATTTATATCGAGAACTAAACGGACGGTTGCATCTGTTCATTGATCAGTGGAGAGTTTGGAGGTAACTGAGTTGATACCCTTTTCAACACAGATTGATATCGAGAACTAAACAGACAGTTGCATCTGTTTATCGATTGGTGAAGAGTTTGAAGGCAACTGAGTTGATCCCCTTTTCAATTCAGATTTATACTGACTAGTAAACAGATGCAAGCATCAGTTTATTGATTGGTTGAGGATTTGGAGGTAACTGAGTTGATCCCCTTTCAATTCAGACTTATATTGACGAGTAAGCAGATGCAGGCAACTGTTTATTTATCGTTGGAGAGTTTGAAGGTAACTGAGTTGATCCCCTTTTCAATTCAGATTTACATCGACAACTGAACGGACGGTTGCATCCATTTAGTAATAGGTGGAGAGTTCGGAGGTAATTGATTTGATCCCCTTTTCAACACAGATACATATTGACTAATAAACGCTTGGCTGCATCTGTTTATTCATCAGTGGAGAGTTCGAAGTTAACTGAGTTGAATTCCTTTCAATTCAGATTTATATTGATGAGTAAGCAGATGCAGGCATCTGTTTATTGATCTGTGGAGAATTTGAAGGTAACTGAGTTGATCGCCTTCTCAACATAGATTTATATTGACAAGTAAACAGATTGTTGCATCTGTTTATTGATCGGTGGAGAGTTTGAAGGTAACTGAGTTGATACCCTTTTCAACACAGATTGATATCGAGAACTAAACAGACAGTTGCATCTGTTTATCGATTGGTGAAGAGTTTGAAGGCAACTGAGTTGATCCCCTTTTCAATTCAGATTTACATCGACAACTGAACGGACGGTTGCATCCATTCAGTAATAGGTGGAGAGTTTGGAGGTAATTGATTTGATCCCCTTTTCAACACAGATACATATTGACTAATAAACGCTTGGCTGCATCTGTTTATTCATCAGTGGAGAGTTCGAAGTTAACTGAGTTGAATTCCTTTCAATTCAGATTTATATTGATGAGTAAGCAGATGCAGGCATCTGTTTATTGATCTGTGGAGAATTTGAAGGTAACTGAGTTGATCGCCTTCTCAACATAGATTTATATTGACAAATAAACAGATTGTTGCATCTGTTTATTGATCGGTGGAGAGTTTGAAGGTAACTGAGTTGATACCCTTTTCAACACATACATATTGACAAATGAACGAATGGTCGATCCGTTTATTGATTAGTGGAGAGTTTGAAGGTAACTGAGTTGATCCCCTCTTCAATTCAGATTTATATCGAGAACTAAACGGACGGTTGCATCTGTTCATTGATCAGTGGAGAGTTTGGAGGTAACTGAGTTGATACCCTTTTCAACACAGATTGATATCGAGAACTAAACAGACAGTTGCATCTGTTTATCGATTGGTGAAGAGTTTGAAGGTAACTGAGTTGATCCCCTCTTCAATTCAGATTTATACTGACTAGTAAACAGATGCAAGCATCAGTTTATTGATTGGTTGAGGATTTGGAGGTAACTGAGTTGATCCCCTTTCAATTCAGACTTATATTGACGAGTAAGCAGATGCAGGCAACTGTTTATTTATCGTTGGAGAGTTTGAAGGTAACTGAGTTGATCCCCTTTTCAATTCAGATTTACATCGACAACTGAACGGACGGTTGCATCCATTTAGTAATAGGTGGAGAGTTCGGAGGTAATTGATTTGATCCCCTTTTCAACACAGATACATATTGACTAATAAACGCTTGGCTGCATCTGTTTATTCATCAGTGGAGAGTTCGAAGTTAACTGAGTTGAATTCCTTTCAATTCAGATTTATATTGATGAGTAAGCAGATGCAGGCATCTGTTTATTGATCTGTGGAGAATTTGAAGGTAACTGAGTTGATCGCCTTCTCAACATAGATTTATATTGACAAGTAAACAGATTGTTGCATCTGTTTATTGATCGGTGGAGAGTTTGAAGGTAACTGAGTTGATACCCTTTTCAACACAGATTGATATCGAGAACTAAACAGACAGTTGCATCTGTTTATCGATTGGTGAAGAGTTTGAAGGCAACTGAGTTGATCCCCTTTTCAATTCAGATTTATACTGACTAGTAAACAGATGCAAGCATCAGTTTATTGATTGGTTGAGGATTTGGAGGTAACTGAGTTGATCCCCTTTCAATTCAGACTTATATTGACGAGTAAGCAGATGCAAGCAACTATTCATTGATCGTTGGAGAGTTTGAAGGTAACTGAGTTGATCCCCTTTTCAATTCAGATTTACATCGACAACTGAACGGACGGTTGCATCCATTCAGTAATAGGTGGAGAGTTCGGAGGTAATTGATTTGATCCCCTTTTCAACACAGATACATATTGACTAATAAACGCTTGGCTGCATCTGTTTATTCATCAGTGGAGAGTTCGAAGTTAACTGAGTTGAATTCTTTTCAATTCAGATTTATATTGATGAGTAAGCAGATGCAGGCATCTGTTTATTGATCTGTGGAGAATTGGAAGGTAACTGAGTTGATCGCCTTCTCAACATAGATTTATATTGACAAGTAAACAGATTGTTGCATCTGTTTATTGATCGGTGGAGAGTTTTAAGGTAACTGAGTTGATACCCTTTTCAACACATACATATTGACAAATGAACGGATGGTCGATCCGTTTATTGATTAGTGGGGAGTTTGAAGGTAACTGAGTTGATCCCCTCTTCAATTCAGATTTATATCGAGAACTAAACGGACGGTTGCATCTGTTTATTGATCAGTGGAGAGTTTGGAGGTAACTGAGTTGATACCCTTTTCAACACAGATTGATATCGAGAACTAAACAGACGGTTGCATCTGTTTATCGATTGGTGAAGAGTTTGAAGGCAACTGAGTTGATCCCCTTTTCAATTCAGATTTATACTGACTAGTAAACAGATGCAAGCATCAGTTTGTTGATAGGTTGAGGATTCGGAGGTAACTGAGTTGATCCCCTTTCAATTCAGACTTATATTGACGAGTAAGCAGATGCAGGCAACTATTCATTGATCGTTGGAGAGTTTGAAGGTAACTGAGTTGATCCCCTTTTCAATTCAGATTTACATCGACAACTGAACGGACAGTTGCATCCATTCATTAATCGGTGGAGAGTTTGGAGGTAACTGAGTTGATCCCTTTTCAACACAGATACATATTGACTAATAAACGCTTGGCTGCATCTCTTTATTCATCAGTGGAGAGTTCGAAGGTAACTGAGTTGAATTCCTTTCAATTCAGATTTATATTGATGAGTAAGCAGATGCAGGCATCTGTTTATTGATCTGTGGAGAATTTGAAGGTAACTGAGTTGATCGCCTTCCCAACATAGATTTATATTGACAAGTAAACAGATTGTTGCATCTGTTTATTGATCGGTGGAGAGTTTGAATGTAACTGAGTTGATACCCTTTTCAACACATACATATTGACAAATGAACGGATGGTCGATCCGTTTATTGATTAGTGGAGAGTTTGAAGGTAACTGAGTTGATCCCCTCTTCAATTCAGATTTATATCGAGAACTGAACGGACAGTTGCATCTGTTTATTGATCAGTGGAGAGTTTGGAGGTAACTAAGTTGATACCCTTTTCAACACAGATTGATATCGAGAACTAAACAGACAGTTGCATCTGTTTATCGATTGGTGAAGAGTTTGAAGGCAACTGAGTTGATCCCCTTTTCAATTCAGATTTACATCGACAACTGAACGGACGGTTGCATCCATTCAGTAATAGGTGGAGAGATCGGAGGTAATTGATTTGATCCCCTTTTCAACACAGATACATATTGACTAATAAACGCTTGGCTGCATCTGTTTATTCATCAGTGGAGAGTTCGAAGTTAACTGAGTTGAATTCCTTTCAATTCAGATTTATATTGATGAGTAAGCAGATGCAGGCATCTGTTTATTGATCCGTGGAGAATTTGAAGGTAACTGAGTTGATCGCCTTCTCAACATAGATTTATATTGACAAGTAAACAGATTGTTGCATCTGTTTATTGATCAGTGGAGAGTTTGAAGGTAACTGAGTTGATACCCTTTTCAACACATACATATTGACAAATGAACGGATGGTGGATCCGTTTATTGATTAGTGGAGAGTTTGAAGGTAACTGAGTTGATCCCCTCTTCAATTCAGATTTATATCGAGAACTAAACGGACAGTTGCATCTGTTTATTGATCAGTGGAGAGTTTGGAGGTAACTGAGTTGATACCCTTTTCAACACAGATTGATATCGAGAACTAAACAGACGGTTGCATCTGTTTATCGATTGGTGAAGAGTTTGAAGGCAACTGAGTTGATCCCCTTTTCAATTCAGATTTATACTGACTAGTAAACAGATGCAAGCATCAGTTTATTGATTGGTTGAGGATTTGGAGGTAACTGAGTTGATCCCCTTTCAATTCAGACTTATATTGACGAGTAAGCAGATGCAGGCAACTGTTTATTTATCGTTGGAGAATTTGAAGGTACTGAGTTGATCCCCTTTTCAATTCAGATTTACATCGACAACTGAACGGACGGTTGCATCTATTCAGTAATAGGTGGAGAGTTCGGAGGTAATTGATTTGATCCCCTTTTCAACACAGATACATATTGACTAATAAACGCTTGGCTGCATCTGTTTATTCATCAGTGGAGAGTTTGAAGTTAACTGAGTTGAATTCCTTTCAATTCAGATTTATATTGATGAGTAAACAGATGCAGGCATCTGTGTATTAATCCGTGGAGAATTTGAAAGTAACTGAGTTGATCGCCTTCTCAACATAGATTTATTTTGACAAGTAAACAGATTGTTGCATCTGTTTATTGATCGGTGGAGAGTTCGAAGGTAACTGAGTTGATACCCTTTTCAACACATACATATTGACAAATGAACGGATGGTCGATCTGTTTATTGATTAGTGGAGAGTTTGAAGGTAACTGAGTTGATCCCCTCATCAATTCAGATTTATATCGAGAACTAAACGGACGGTTGCATCTGTTTATTGATCAGTGGAGAGTATGGAAGTAACTGAGTTGATACCCTTTTCAACACAGATTGATATCGAGAACTAAACAGACGGTTGCATCTGTTTATCGATCGGTGAAGAGTTTGAAGGCAACTGAGTTGATCCCCTTTTCAATTCAGATTTATACTGACTAGTAAACATGCAAGCATCAGTTTGTTGATAGGTTGAGGATTCGGAGGTAACTGAGTTGATCCCCTTTCAATTCAGACTTATATTGACGAGTAAGCAGATGCAGGCAACTATTCATTGATCGTTGGAGAGTTTGAAGGTAACTGAGTTGATCCCCTTTTCAATTCAGATTTACATCGACAACTGAACGGACAGTTGCATCCATTCATTAATCGGTGGAGAGTTTGGAGGTAATTGATTTGATCCCCTTTTCAACACAGATACATATTGACTAATAAACGCTTGGCTGCATCTGTTTATTCATCAGTGGAGAGTTCGAAGTTAACTGAGTTGAATTCTTTTCAATTCAGATTTATATTGATGAGTAAGCAGATGCAGGCATCTGTTTATTGATCTGTGGAGAATTGGAAGGTAACTGAGTTGATCGCCTTCTCAACATAGATTTATATTGACAAGTAAACAGATTGTTGCATCTGTTTATTGATCGGTGGAGAGTTTTAAGGTAACTGAGTTGATACCCTTTTCAACACATACATATTGACAAATGAACGGATGGTCGATCCGTTTATTGATTAGTGGGGAGTTTGAAGGTAACTGAGTTGATCCCCTCTTCAATTCAGATTTATATCGAGAACTAAACGGACAGTTGCATCTGTTTATTGATCAGTGGAGAGTTTGGAGGTAACTAAGTTGATACCCTTTTCAACACAGATTGATATCGAGAACTAAACAGACAGTTGCATCTGTTTATCGATTGGTGAAGAGTTTGAAGGCAACTGAGTTGATCCCCTTTTCAATTCAGATTTACATCGACAACTGAACGGACGGTTGCATCCATTCAGTAATAGGTGGAGAGATCGGAGGTAATTGATTTGATCCCCTTTTCAACACAGATACATATTGACTAATAAACGCTTGGCTGCATCTGTTTATTCATCAGTGGAGAGTTCGAAGTTAACTGAGTTGAATTCCTTTCAATTCAGATTTATATTGATGAGTAAGCAGATGCAGGCATCTGTTTATTGATCCGTGGAGAATTTGAAGGTAACTGAGTTGATCGCCTTCTCAACATAGATTTATATTGACAAGTAAACAGATTGTTGCATCTGTTTATTGATCAGTGGAGAGTTTGAAGGTAACTGAGTTGATACCCTTTTCAACACATACATATTGACAAATGAACGGATGGTGGATCCGTTTATTGATTAGTGGAGAGTTTGAAGGTAACTGAGTTGATCCCCTCTTCAATTCAGATTTATATCGAGAACTAAACGGACAGTTGCATCTGTTTATTGATCAGTGGAGAGTTTGGAGGTAACTGAGTTGATCCCCTCTTCAATTCAGATTTATATCGAGAACTAAACGGACAGTTGCATCTGTTTATTGATCAGTGGAGAGTTTGGAGGTAACTGAGTTGATACCCTTTTCAACACAGATTGATATCGAGAACTAAACAGACGGTTGCATCTGTTTATCGATTGGTGAAGAGTTTGAAGGCAACTGAGTTGATCCCCTTTTCAATTCAGATTTATACTGACTAGTAAACAGATGCAAGCATCAGTTTATTGATTGGTTGAGGATTTGGAGGTAACTGAGTTGATCCCCTTTCAATTCAGACTTATATTGACGAGTAAGCAGATGCAGGCAACTGTTTATTTATCGTTGGAGAATTTGAAGGTACTGAGTTGATCCCCTTTTCAATTCAGATTTACATCGACAACTGAACGGACGGTTGCATCTATTCAGTAATAGGTGGAGAGTTCGGAGGTAATTGATTTGATCCCCTTTTCAACACAGATACATATTGACTAATAAACGCTTGGCTGCATCTGTTTATTCATCAGTGGAGAGTTTGAAGTTAACTGAGTTGAATTCCTTTCAATTCAGATTTATATTGATGAGTAAACAGATGCAGGCATCTGTGTATTAATCCGTGGAGAATTTGAAAGTAACTGAGTTGATCGCCTTCTCAACATAGATTTATTTTGACAAGTAAACAGATTGTTGCATCTGTTTATTGATCGGTGGAGAGTTCGAAGGTAACTGAGTTGATACCCTTTTCAACACATACATATTGACAAATGAACGGATGGTCGATCTGTTTATTGATTAGTGGAGAGTTTGAAGGTAACTGAGTTGATCCCCTCATCAATTCAGATTTATATCGAGAACTAAACGGACGGTTGCATCTGTTTATTGATCAGTGGAGAGTATGGAAGTAACTGAGTTGATACCCTTTTCAACACAGATTGATATCGAGAACTAAACAGACGGTTGCATCTGTTTATCGATCGGTGAAGAGTTTGAAGGCAACTGAGTTGATCCCCTTTTCAATTCAGATTTATACTGACTAGTAAACATGCAAGCATCAGTTTGTTGATAGGTTGAGGATTCGGAGGTAACTGAGTTGATCCCCTTTCAATTCAGACTTATATTGACGAGTAAGCAGATGCAGGCAACTATTCATTGATCGTTGGAGAGTTTGAAGGTAACTGAGTTGATCCCCTTTTCAATTCAGATTTACATCGACAACTGAACGGACGGTTGCATCCATTCAGTAATAGGTGGAGAGTTCGGAGGTAATTGATTTGATCCCCTTTTCAACACAGATACATATTGACTAATAAACGCTTGGCTGCATCTGTTTATTCATCAGTGGAGAGTTCGAAGTTAACTGAGTTGAATTCTTTTCAATTCAGATTTATATTGATGAGTAAGCAGATGCAGGCATCTGTTTATTGATCTGTGGAGAATTTGAAGGTAACTGAGTTGATCGCCTTCTCAACATAGATTTATATTGACAAGTAAACAGATTGTTGCATCTGTTTATTGATCAGTGGAGAGTTTGAAGGTAACTGAGTTGATACCCTTTTCAACACATACATATTGACAAATGAACGGATGGTGGATCCGTTTATTGATTAGTGGAGAGTTTGAAGGTAACTGAGTTGATCCCCTCTTCAATTCAGATTTATATCGAGAACTAAACGGACAGTTGCATCTGTTTATTGATCAGTGGAGAGTTTGGAGGTAACTGAGTTGATACCCTTTTCAACACAGATTGATATCGAGAACTAAACAGACGGTTGCATCTGTTTATCGATTGGTGAAGAGTTTGAAGGCAACTGAGTTGATCCCCTTTTCAATTCAGATTTATACTGACTAGTAAACAGATGCAAGCATCAGTTTATTGATTGGTTGAGGATTTGGAGGTAACTGAGTTGATCCCCTTTCAATTCAGACTTATATTGACGAGTAAGCAGATGCAGGCAACTGTTTATTTATCGTTGGAGAATTTGAAGGTACTGAGTTGATCCCCTTTTCAATTCAGATTTACATCGACAACTGAACGGACGGTTGCATCTATTCAGTAATAGGTGGAGAGTTCGGAGGTAATTGATTTGATCCCCTTTTCAACACAGATACATATTGACTAATAAACGCTTGGCTGCATCTGTTTATTCATCAGTGGAGAGTTTGAAGTTAACTGAGTTGAATTCCTTTCAATTCAGATTTATATTGATGAGTAAGCAGATGCAGGCATCTGTGTATTAATCCGTGGAGAATTTGAAAGTAACTGAGTTGATCGCCTTCTCAACATAGATTTATTTTGACAAGTAAACAGATTGTTGCATCTGTTTATTGATCGGTGGAGAGTTCGAAGGTAACTGAGTTGATACCCTTTTCAACACATACATATTGACAAATGAACGGATGGTCGATCTGTTTATTGATTAGTGGAGAGTTTGAAGGTAACTGAGTTGATCCCCTCATCAATTCAGATTTATATCGAGAACTAAACGGACGGTTGCATCTGTTTATTGATCAGTGGAGAGTATGGAAGTAACTGAGTTGATACCCTTTTCAACACAGATTGATATCGAGAACTAAACAGACGGTTGCATCTGTTTATCGATCGGTGAAGAGTTTGAAGGCAACTGAGTTGATCCCCTTTTCAATTCAGATTTATACTGACTAGTAAACATGCAAGCATCAGTTTGTTGATAGGTTGAGGATTCGGAGGTAACTGAGTTGATCCCCTTTCAATTCAGACTTATATTGACGAGTAAGCAGATGCAGGCAACTATTCATTGATCGTTGGAGAGTTTGAAGGTAACTGAGTTGATCCCCTTTTCAATTCAGATTTACATCGACAACTGAACGGACGGTTGCATCCATTCAGTAATAGGTGGAGAGTTCGGAGGTAATTGATTTGATCCCCTTTTCAACACAGATACATATTGACTAATAAACGCTTGGCTGCATCTGTTTATTCATCAGTGGAGAGTTCGAAGTTAACTGAGTTGAATTCTTTTCAATTCAGATTTATATTGATGAGTAAGCAGATGCAGGCATCTGTTTATTGATCTGTGGAGAATTGGAAGGTAACTGAGTTGATCGCCTTCTCAACATAGATTTATATTGACAAGTAAACAGATTGTTGCATCTGTTTATTGATCGGTGGAGAGTTTTAAGGTAACTGAGTTGATACCCTTTTCAACACATACATATTGACAAATGAACGGATGGTCGATCCGTTTATTGATTAGTGGGGAGTTTGAAGGTAACTGAGTTGATCCCCTCTTCAATTCAGATTTATATCGAGAACTAAACGGACGGTTGCATCTGTTTATTGATCAGTGGAGAGTTTGGAGGTAACTGAGTTGATACCCTTTTCAACACAGATTGATATCGAGAACTAAACAGACGGTTGCATCTGTTTATCGATTGGTGAAGAGTTTGAAGGCAACTGAGTTGATCCCCTTTTCAATTCAGATTTATACTGACTAGTAAACAGATGCAAGCATCAGTTTGTTGATAGGTTGAGGATTCGGAGGTAACTGAGTTGATCCCCTTTTAATTCAGACTTATATTGACGAGTAAGCAGATGCAGGCAACTATTCATTGATCGTTGGAGAGTTTGAAGGTAACTGAGTTGATCCCCTTTTCAATTCAGATTTACATCGACAACTGAACGGACAGTTGCATCCATTCATTAATCGGTGGAGAGTTTGGAGGTAACTGAGTTGATCCCTTTTCAACACAGATACATATTGACTAATAAACGCTTGGCTGCATCTCTTTATTCATCAGTGGAGAGTTCGAAGGTAACTGAGTTGAATTCCTTTCAATTCAGATTTATATTGATGAGTAAGCAGATGCAGGCATCTGTTTATTGATCTGTGGAGAATTTGAAGGTAACTGAGTTGATCGCCTTCTCAACATAGATTTATATTGACAAGTAAACAGATTGTTGCATCTGTTTATTGATCGGTGGAGAGTTTGAATGTAACTGAGTTGATACCCTTTTCAACACATACATATTGACAAATGAACGGATGGTCGATCCGTTTATTGATTAGTGGAGAGTTTGAAGGTAACTGAGTTGATCCCCTCTTCAATTCAGATTTATATCGAGAACTGAACGGACAGTTGCATCTGTTTATTGATCAGTGGAGAGTTTGGAGGTAACTAAGTTGATACCCTTTTCAACACAGATTGATATCGAGAACTAAACAGACAGTTGCATCTGTTTATCGATTGGTGAAGAGTTTGAAGGCAACTGAGTTGATCCCCTTTTCAATTCAGATTTACATCGACAACTGAACGGACGGTTGCATCTATTCAGTAATAGGTGGAGAGTTCGGAGGTAATTGATTTGATCCCCTTTTCAACACAGATACATATTGACTAATAAACGCTTGGCTGCATCTGTTTATTCATCAGTGGAGAGTTCGAAGTTAACTGAGTTGAATTCCTTTCAATTCAGATTTATATTGATGAGTAAACAGATGCAGGCATCTGTGTATTAATCCGTGGAGAATTTGAAAGTAACTGAGTTGATCGCCTTCTCAACATAGATTTATTTTGACAAGTAAACAGATTGTTGCATCTGTTTATTGATCGGTGGAGAGTTCGAAGGTAACTGAGTTGATACCCTTTTCAACACATACATATTGACAAATGAACGGATGGTCGATCTGTTTATTGATTAGTGGAGAGTTTGAAGGTAACTGAGTTGATCCCCTCATCAATTCAGATTTATATCGAGAACTAAACGGACGGTTGCATCTGTTTATTGATCAGTGGAGAGTATGGAAGTAACTGAGTTGATACCCTTTTCAACACAGATTGATATCGAGAACTAAACAGACGGTTGCATCTGTTTATCGATCGGTGAAGAGTTTGAAGGCAACTGAGTTGATCCCCTTTTCAATTCAGATTTATACTGACTAGTAAACAGATGCAAGCATCAGTTTGTTGATAGGTTGAGGATTCGGAGGTAACTGAGTTGATCCCCTTTCAATTCAGACTTATATTGACGAGTAAGCAGATGCAGGCAACTATTCATTGATCCTTGGAGAGTTTGAAGGTAACTGAGTTGATCCCCTTTTCAATTCAGATTTACATCGACAACTGAACGGACAGTTGCACCCATTCATTAATCGGTGGAGAGTTTGGAGGTAATTGAGTTGATCCCGTTTTCAGCACGGATACATATTGACTAATAAACGCTTGGCTGCATCTCTTTATTCATCAGTGGAGAGTTCGAAATTAACTGAGTTGAATTCCTTTCAATTCAGATTTATATTGATGAGGAAGCAGATGCAGGCATCTGTTTATTGATCTGTGGAGAATTGGAAGGTAACTGAATTGATCGCCTTCTCAACATAGATTTATATTGACAAGTAAACAGATTGTTGCATCTGTTTATTGATCGGTGGAGAGTTTGAAGGTAACTGAGTTGATACCCTTTTCAACACATACATATTGACAAATGAACGGATGGTCGATCCGTTTATTGATTAGTGGAGAGTTTGAAGGTAACTGAGTTGATCGTTTCATCAATTCAGATTTATATCGAGAACTAAACGGACGGTTGCATCTGTTTATTGATCAGTGGATAGTATGGAGGTAACTGAGTTGATACCCTTTTCAACACAGATTGATATCGAGAACTAAACAGACGGTTGCATCTGTTTATCGATCGGTGAAGAGTTTGAAGGCAACTGAGTTGATCCCCTTTTCAATTCAGATTTATACTGACTAGTAAACAGATGCAAGCATCAGTTTATTGATAGGTTGAGGATTCGGAGGTAACTGAGTTGATCCCCTTTCAATTCAGACTTATATTGACGAGTAAGCAGATGCAAGCAACTGTTCATTGATCGTTGAAGAGTTTGAAGGTACTGAGTTGATCCCCTTTTCAATTCAGATTTACATCGACAACTGAACGGACAGTTGCATCCATTTATTGATCGGTGGAGAGTTTGGAGGTAACTGAGTTGATCCCTTTCCAACACAGATACATATTGACTAATAAACGCTTGGCTGCATCTTTTTATTCATCAGTGGAGAGTTCGAAGTTAACTGAGTTGAATTCCTTTCAATTCAGATTTATATTGATGAGTAAGCAGATGCAGGCATCTGTTTATTGATCTGTGGAGAATTTGAAGGTAACTGAGTTGATCGCCTTCTCAACATAGATTTATATTGACAAGTAAACAGATTGTTGCATCTGTTTATTGATCGGTGGAGAGTTTGAAGGTAACTGAGTTGATACCCTTTTCAACACATACATATTGACAAATGAACGGATGGTCGATCCGTTTATTGATTAGTGGAGAGTTTGAAGGTAACTGAGTTGATCCCCTCTTCAATTCAGATTTATATCGAGAACTAAACGGACAGTTGCATCTGTTTATTGATCAGTGGAGAGTTTGGAGGTAACTGAGTTGATACCCTTTTCAACACAGATTGATATCGAGAACTAAACAGACGGTTGCATCTGTTTATCGATCGGTGAAGAGTTTGAAGGCAACTGAGTTGATCCCCTTTTCAATTCAGATTTATACTGACTGTAAACAGATGCAAGCATCAGTTTGTTGATATGTTGAGGATTCGGAGGTAACTGAGTTGATCCCCTTTCAATTCAGACTTATATTGACGAGTAAGCAGATGCAGGCAACTATTCATTGATCGTTGGAGAGTTTGAAGGTAACTGAGTTGATCCCCTTTTCAATTCAGATTTACATCGACAACTGAACGGACAGTTGCATCCATTCATTAATTGGTGGAGAGTTTGGAGGTAATTCAGTTGATCCCGTTTTTAGCACAGATACATATTGACAAGTAAACAGATTATTGCATCTGTTTATTGATCGGTGGAGAGTTTGAAGGTAACTGAGTTGATACCCTTATCAACACATACATATTGACAAATGAACGGATGGTCGATCCGTATATTGATTAGTGGAGAGTTTGAAGGTAACTGAGTTGATCCCCTCTTCAATTTAGATTTATATCAAAAACTAAACGGACGGTTGCATCTGTTTATTGATCAGTGGACAGTTTGGAGGTAACTGAGTTGATACCCTTTTCAACACAGATTGTTATCGAGAACTAAACAGACGGTTGCATCTGTTAATCGATCGGTGAAGAGTTTGAAGGCAACTGAGTTGATCCCCTTTTCAATTCAGATTTATACTGACTAGTAAACAGATGCAAGCATCAGTTTGTTGATAGGTAAAGGATTCGGAGGTAACTGAGTTGATCCCGTTTCAATTCAGACTTATATTGACGAGTAAGCAGATGCAGGCAACTGTTCATTAATCGTTGGAGAGTTTGAAGGTACTGAGTTGATCCCCTTTTCAATTCAGATTTACATCGACAACTGAACGGACGGTTGCATCCATTCAGTAATAGGTGGAAAATTCAGAGGTAATTGATTTGATATCCTTCTCAACACAGATACATATTGACTAATAAACGCTTGGCTGCATCTTTTTTTTCATCTGTGGAGAGTTCGAAGTTAACTGAGTTGAATTCCTTTCAATTCAGATTTATATTGATGAGTAAGCAGATGCAGGCATCTGTTTATTGATCTGTGGAGAATTTGAAGGTAACTGAGTTGATCGCCTTCTCAACATAGATTTATATTGACAAGTAAACAGATTGTTGCATCTGTTTATTGATCGGTGGAGAGTTTGAAGGTAACTGAGTTGATACCCTTATCAACACATACATATTGACAAATGAACGGATAGTCGATCCGTATATTGATTAGTGGAAAGTTTGAAGGTAACTGAATTGATCCCCCCTTCAATTCAGATTTATATCGAGAACTAAACGGACGGTTGCATCTGTTTATTGATCAGTGGAGAGTTTGGAGGTAACTGAGTTGATACCCTTTTCAACACAGATTGATATCGAGAACTAAACAGACGGTTGCATCAGTTTATCAATCGGTGAAGAGTTTGAAGGCAACTGAGTTGATCCCCTTTTCAATTCAGATTTATACTGACTAGTAAACAGATGCAAGCATCAGTTTGTTGATAGGTTGAGGATTCGGAGGTAACTGAGTTGATCCCCTTTCAATTCAGACTTATATTGACGAGTAAGCAGATGCAGGCAACTATTCATTGATCGTTGGAGAGTTTGAAGGTAACTGAGTTGATCCCCTCTTCAATTCAGATTTACATCGACAACTGAACGGACGGTTGCATCCATTCAGTAATAGGTGGAGAGTTCGGAGGTAATTGAGTTGATCCCGTTTTCAGCACGGATACATATTCACTAATTAACGCTTGGCTGCATCTGTTTATTCATCAGTGGAGAGTTCGAAGTTAACTGAGTTGAATTCCTTTCAATTCAGATTTATAATCGATGAATAAGCAGAAGCAGGCATCTGTTGATTGATCTGTGGAGAATTTGAAGGTAACTGAGTTGATCGCCTTCTCAACATAGATTTATATTGACAAGTAAACAGATTGTTGCATCTGTTTATTGATCGGTGGAGAGTTTGAAGGTAACTGAGTTGATACCCTTTTCAACACATACATATTGACAAATGAACGGATGGTCGATCCGTATATTGATTAGTGGAGAGTTTGAAGGTATCTGAGTTGATCCCCTCTTCAATTCAGATTTACATCGACAACTGAACGGACGGTTGCATCCATTCAGTAATAGGTGGAGAGTTCGGAGGTAATTGATTTGATCCCCTTTTCAACACAGATACGTATTGACTAATAAACGCTTGGCTGCATCTGTTTATTCATCAGTGGAGAGTTCGAAGTTAACTGAGTTGAATTCCTTTCAATTCAGATTTATATTGATGAATAAGCAGATGCAGGCATCTGTTTATTGATCCGTGCAGAATTTGAAGGTAACTGAGTTGATCGTCTTCTCAACATAGATTTATATTGACAAGTAAACAGATTGTTGCATCTGTTTATTGATCGGTGGAGAGTTTGAAGGTAACTGAGTTGAATTCCTTTCAATTCAGATTTATATTGACGAGTAAGCAGATGCAGGCATCTGTTTATTGATCTGTGGAGAATTTGAAGGTAACTGAGTTGATCGCCTTCTCAACATAGATTTATATTGACAAGTAAACAGATTGTTGCATCTGTTTATTGATCGGTGGAGAGTTTGAAGGTAACTGAGTTGATACCCTTTTCAACACATACATATTGACAAATGAACGGATGGTCGATACGTTCATTGATTAGTGGAGAGTTTGAAGGTAACTGAGTTGATCCCCTCTTCAATTCAGATTTATATCGTGAACTGAACGGACGGTTGCATCTGTTTATCGATCGGTGAAGAGTTTGAAGGCAACTGAGTTGATCCCCTTTTCAATTCAGATTTATACTGACTGTAAACAGATGCAAGCATCAGTTTATTGATAGGTTGAGGATTTGGAGGTAACTGAGTTGATCCCCTTTCAATTCAGACTTATATTGACGAGTAAGCAGATGCAGGCAACTGTTCATTGATCGTTGGAGAGTTTGAAGGTACTGAGTTGATCCCCTTTTCAATTCAGATTTACATCGACAACTGAACGGACGGTTGCATCCATTCAGTAATAGGTGGAGAGTTCGGAGGTAATTGATTTGATCCCCTTTTCAACACAGATACATATTGACTAATAAACGCTTGGCTGCTTCTCTTTATTCATCAGTGGAGAGTTCGAAGTTAACTGAGTTGAATTCCTTTCAATTCAGATTTATATTGATGAATAAGCAGATGCAGGCATCTGTGTATTGATCCGTGCAGAATTTGAAGGTAACTGAGTTGATCGCCTTCTCAACATAGATTTATATTGACAAGTAAACAGATTGTTGCATCTGTTTATTGATCGGTGGAGAGTTTGAAGGTAACTGAGTTGAATTCCTTTCAATTCAGATTTATATTGACGAGTAAGCAGATGCAGGCATCTGTTTATTGATCTGTGGAGAATTTGAAGGTAACTGAGTTGATCGCCTTCTCAACATAGATTTATATTGACAAGTAAACAGATTGTTGCATCTGTTTATTGATCGGTGGAGAGTTTGAAGGTAACTGAGTTGATACCCTTTTCAACACATACATATTGACAAATGAACGGATGGTCGATACGTTTATTGATTAGTGGAGAGTTTGAAGGTAACTGAGTTGATCCCCTCTTCAATTCAGATTTATATCGTGAACTGAACGGACGGTTGCATCTGTTTATTGATCAGTGGAGAGTTTGGAGATAACTGAGTTGATACCCTTTTCAACACAGATTGATATCGAGAACTAAACAGATGGTAGCATCTGTTTATCGATCGGTGAAGAGTTTGAAGGCAACTGAGTTGATCCCCTTTTCAATTCAGATTTATACTGACTTGAAACAGATGCAAGCATCAGTTCATTGATAGGTTGAGGATTCGGAGGTAACTGAGTTGATCCCCTTTCAATTCAGATTTATATTGACGAGTAAGCAGATGCAGGCAACTGTTCATTGATCGTTAGAGAGTTTGAAGGTAACTGAGTTGATACTCTTTTCAACACATATACATATTGATAACTAAACAGACGGCTGCATCTGTTTATTGATCACTGGAGATTTTGAAGGTAACTGAGTTGATCGCCTGTTCAATTCAGATTTATATCGAGAACTGAAAGGACGGTTGCATCCATTTTTCGATCGGTGGAGAGTTTTGAGGTAACTCAGTTGATCCCCTTTCCAACACAGACACATATTGACAAATAAGCTGATGGCTGCATCTGTTTATCCATCAGTGGAGAGTTTGAAGTTAACTGTGTTGATCCCCTTCCAATTCAGACTTATATTGATGAGTAAGCTGATGCAGGCATCTGTTTATTGATCCTATGGAGAATTTGGAGGTAACTGAGTTGATCGCCTTCTCAACACAGATTTATATTGACAAGTAAACAGATTGTTGTATCTGTTTATTGATCGGTGGAGAGTTTGAAGGTTACTGAGTTGATCTCCTCTTCAATTCAGATTGATATCGAGAACTGAACGGACGGTTGCATCTGTTTATTGATCGGTGGAGAGTTTGGAGGTAACTGAGTTGATACCCTTTTCAACACAGATTGATATCGAGAACTAAACAGACGGTCGCATCTGTTTATCGAACGGTGAAGAGTTTGAAGGCAACTGACTTGATCCTCTTTTCAATTCAGATTTATACTGACTCGTAAACAGATGCAAGCATCAGTTCATTGATAGGTTGAGGATTCGGAGGTAACTGAGTTGATCCCCTTTCAATTCAGATTTATATTGACGAGTAAGCAGATGCAGGCAACTGTTCATTGATCGTTAGAGAGTTTGAAGGTAACTGAGTTGATCCCCTTTTCAATTCAGATTCACATCAACAACTGAACGGACAGTCGCATCCATTCATTAATTCAATTCATTTTTTCAACTCGCATTTAAGCTGAGAACAAAATCGATGGTTGCATCTTGGTCAATTGATTGGTCATGCGTTTGACAGTGATTGAATTTATCTTAATTTTCAGTCAGATTTATACAAAGTAAAGAATGCCGCTAATCTTCCTAATGATCAGTCCTGTTTTTGATGGTGCCTGAGTTGATCTGTTTTCAACTCTGATTTGTTCTGATTTGTAACTGGACGGCTGAATCCGTCTATTGATCAGTGGAGCCTTTGAAGGTGATTGAGTTGATTTCCCCCTAGCTCAGATTTATACTGATGACATAATTGAGTGCATGCCCCTTTATTCATCAGTGGAGTATTACAAAGTGATCAAGATGATTCACATTTTTGGCTTCTACTTTAGAAATGATTTTTTTATTCTTTTGTTTTGCAATTATTTCACTTTATCTTCTACCTTACAAATGATTTTCTCCATCAACAAACATAATTTTGGAATTTTTACATTCATTACTCACTTTTAGGAGATTTGATAAATTATTTCTATATTTTTTAATGTTTTGTCTTCTCTTCCCTCATTTCATTTTGTCATTGTTTTTCTTCTTTTTAATCTTGCTACATCCGGGAGAAATGAAATTGAGAAGATTGGGATTCATATCTACAGAAATTATTTCTGGTAAGAGTTTTTAATCTCCTTTATCCACAACACTGGTTTAAATACTATTGCTGGGTTCGGGTTATATGTTCTCTCATTTATTTACATCTATCTGGATAGCCCTAACCACTAATCACATAAATTGTATATAAAGAACAAAACATGAATGCTAAATACCATGGGGAAAATGTTAATTTTGCTACCTCCACCACCCAAACATTATTCATGTTAGTGTAGATAAACTAAACTTTTGTTCTCTTTCTCTTTTACTCTCTTTTTGGTTGTAGATATAGCAGCAGCAGAGAGCAAATGAAAATACAGACATCCACGCATAAAGCAGTGTTTCATGTGTTCATCATAGCGACAGTTTGGGTTACATATACTTACATCAGCTCTTATAAGGATACACAAGTGTTTGTCTTGAGGGAAGACACCTGAAGCAGGTTAGTTATAGAGGAAGATTTTTTCTTGATATGCACTGCTTTTTTGGAAGAATAATTGAACATTTCCCTATTTTCATCGGCCTTTCATGGTGTGTTGTTGGACTCAGGCCTTCAACCCAGACATGGTTATTGATCGGCCTTACCCTATCACAGTGAGCTATGGATACATGCCTTTCCCAAGTTTCCAAACTGTCTCAGCATGTGGAAATCCAAGCACAACTCCGCTCCAACTCTGATGCAAGAACTATCAACAACAAGAAATCTCACACAATCGATCGGATTTATGTTATTCTTATATATACTTCATCTTCATTCTTCATTTATTTGTCTAACCAAAATCCTTGTATGTGTTCTTTCCACTTTGTTTCATCCCCACGTCCAAATTCATACTTGGCGTGCTTTCACTTCGTACATCACCCGTTCTCTTTCCACACTTCAATCATGAGGAGGAACTACTAGAATCGAGAAATCACTACGAAACTACTTATCACTTTGGTCTAGAGGCTTACTCTTCATTTCCAATCACACTGTTTACTTGTAGCCGTGGATAATGTTTCCTCTGAGTTTTTATAGTGTGCGCAAAAATCTTACGTTGGGCACATTTTTCCTGAGACAAAAATATGTTCACCCTGAATGCTTTTTCAAATGTAAACTTGGAATTATTCAAAATGATTTTGGCACAATCTGTCTCTCATGACTAATAAAAATGTATTTGCGTGTTTTAATAATACACAAGTCTGATTGTATCCCTCAAACCTAAGTAAAGAATTTGTTCTATACTTTGAACAACTTTGTTCATTTTATTATATTGAATAAAAGAGTAATGAGTATTTCCTATTTTTATATGATGCAATGTCAATATAAGTTAACGCCTAATGGAAACATTCAGTGGAAATATTTTCAAATTGCAAAATTATGATATATTATTATCATCATTATCATTATTTGCAATCTCACACCACTTGCCTGGTAGTTACTGCTGGAGGTTGAATGACAGCAAGTCTCAAGTCTCCAGCCCTCCTCTCCACATTCTCATAGACCACAGCAATACTGTGATTTACAGTTTCACACTAGTTACCAGGTAGTCATTGCTGAAGGATGAGGGACAATAATTCTCCTCAGGTCTTCAGCTCACATCTCTTCTCTCCCTCACCTATCATGCCAGTGCTGTGGTTCACATCTCCGCTTCCATTTTCCTTTCTCTGTTAGGCCACTGCTAACATTTTGTGTTGCAGACCTAATATTTCTAGAACTTTTCCTCAGTATCCATGCAGTTCCTCAATCCTTCCTTTTATCCCAAGCTCCTCCAGTCTTGCCCTCTGTGTCTTTGGGACAGTTCGTAGTGCACCTTTTATTACTGATACTCCCCTGACTTTGATGTTCCACATCTTCTTCAGTTCTCTTGCTAGATCTTGCTATTTTTTCAGTTTTTCAGTCTCCTTCCTCTTTACTCTATGGTCTGCAGGCACAGCCATGTTTATTATTTGGCAGGTTTTTCTCTTCTTGTCTACAATTACCTAGTCCAGTGTTCTTGTCTGGATGTGGTGGTCGGTTTGGATGTCATAGTCCCAGAGTAATTTGTGGTTTCCATTCTCCTGGGCCGTCTCCAGTTTCTGCTGGTACTTCTTTTCCATATGGTTAAATCCCATTCATTTACTCAGTTCCCAATGTATCACCGTTGCTACTCTATTGTGTCCATGTTTACACTCCTTCTGGGCTAATTGACTATATTCACTAGTCAAGTGGTTTATGGTATCATCTCTTTCACCACACAGGCAGCACTAGCTGTTTGTCTGTGATCTGTTGATTTTTGTTTTGAGCTGCCATAATGAGCAATTCCGTTTCTCTCTTCAGGTTCCCTTTTCATAGCTCTTGTCCGCTACATCCTGTATCTGTCTTTTAAATTCTCCGTATAATATTTTTTTTTTTTCCCATTTTTCTTTCCTTGTTTGCTGTGCTTTTCCATTGTTTCTGATGTCTTCACTGTTTGTTTGGACATACTTTTCTAGATTTGCTTTAGCCCTCTGGACACAGTCATCTATGCTGATGGGTCCTCAGCCATCTTCTTTTCTCTTAACATATATAGTCTATCCGTGTCATCTCTGGGGTGTAAGGCTTTATGAATGTCATAAGCTTCCTTGTTCGCCTGACCATTGATTGGAGTACTTCCTTGACCATCCTAGGAATGGTCCTGTGTATCTTACTACCAATATCTGTGGATCCCATCAGGTCCTGATGCTCTCCAGTTGGCTATTTTCCTGAGTGTGTGTTTCAATGTGGTTCATTCAATATTATTGGCTCTTCATTGTCTATATCTTTGAGTTCTCTTTTCATGTTTTCTAACCATTGCGGGGCTACGTTGTGTCTTTTTGGGTGCCCCCACATGCTGTTCCAGTAGTTTTTGGTCTCTGTGGCATCAGGCTTCCTACCCTTGAGATTCTATTTGGTAATTAGGCTACTTATCCCCTCTTCCACGTGGGAATTTTTGAGAGACTTACGTCGATTCATACACAAGAATGGGTACCATCCAAATATTCACATGAAAAAGCATTAGTTTAGCATAAGAGAACTTTGTCTGGAGGGGGAGAATTGTAAATTCAAATGTAAACTTAGCTCCACTTACCTCATAGAGTGCTTACAAGCCCAAGGTAAAACTAGAAATGGTGTTTTGAATAAGCAGTGGTCAAATCAAAGTCAAAAAATTCGAAATCTGTCAAATTCAGAAAGAAAACCATTTCAGAAGCCAAAAGTATTATTATCATGATTATTATAAGTATGTCTATTGTTATAAACTTTATGCACACTTCAATTTCC
Source organism: Thysanoteuthis rhombus (assembly GCA_963457665.1). Classification (NCBI taxonomy): domain Eukaryota; kingdom Metazoa; phylum Mollusca; class Cephalopoda; order Oegopsida; family Thysanoteuthidae; genus Thysanoteuthis; species Thysanoteuthis major. Next base: position 77,031 of record OY735205.1, on the reverse strand, counting down.
TTTGTGCACTGATTGCAAAATGTGTGAGCACATGTAGAGCTTGAAAGGAATTATGACCAAAGATAATGTTGTGATAGAAACTACTAAAAATTGAAATGAAGGTAAAAACTAATAAAAATTAATAAAATAATGAATTTACAAAATGTTCTCTTTTACAGAATTGGTGAATGAATTTGGCCCCAAAACCAGAATCTGACTGACAAAGATTTCTGTTATTGAGGAGAAGAAACTTCATTTTAACTACAAGAAATTCACCCAAGGAATAATTTATTTGTTTCACTGCAAGAAACATTTACTTTGTTTTGGATTTTGTTTATTTGTTTTTTAAATCAAATTGTTTGTAGTTCGAGATTTTGAATGTAACAATCCACTTTCAGTGAATCTATGCTAAGTAGAACTATTCCATTTTATTATGTATATCACTTATTGATATTAGAAACTGTAAACAGGTTACTGAATCCCCCCACCCCCATGTACATTTCACCTCCCAACAATTCATAGCCATGGATCATGGAAAATCTATCCCCAGCCTGGTTGAACCAGTTATATAATAATCATAAAATGCCTATCTTCTGCTTACTTTGGAATACTGATGCAAAGTTGGTAGTGTTCTTCTTTCAATGTAAGTTAAGGTATTTTTGAAAGGTTTTAATGTAGTTAGAGGAAATCTTTGGCTTTTTTTGTCTTTTAATCTGTGACACCTTATTTTAAAAATGTAATTAAAATCAGAAACAATCTTGAAAGGTTGCTGGTGTGTAGAAAAATTCATTTTCACTAAATTTATGAAAGGTAAGGTAACTTATGAATATTTTTTCAATGAAAAATTTCCATTTATTGAAAGCAATTGAAATTTCTCATTATTAAAAAAAATTCAACCATTTTGCTAGAAAAATGAATCTTTTCTGTTTGAAAGTTCACACTGCTTCTTCTCCAATGAACAAGTACAAAATAACTGACAATGGTACGATTCAAATCACTGCTGCCGATAACTTCAATTAGCAAATAACAATTTCCACACACCAGCACCCTAGACTGCTTTGCCTTGCTATCTCTCATGAGAAAAATTTAATTTATTTAGTCATTCAGAAAATTGAACTTTTTAATTGACTATTAGACAAAAAATAATGCAATTTTTTTTTCAAAAGACTAAACAATATTGAAAACATGCAAAAATTATATTACAAAAGAGCATTACATAGAATTTTAGAGTTGTATATTGGGATGAATTGTTGGGAATGAACTTGCTAGATCCAACCATAGACTACCAAACAAATTGTCCACTTAACATTAGTTTCTACAGTTTTCAAGTGGTTTTTCCTGGGTGGCTTCCTATTCATGTGTTATATGTACAGGTTGTGCCTATCATTTACTCATGTCCGGGAGAAATTTCTTCCTTTTTTCTCCCCCCCCCCAACCCCTCTCATTTTAGTGAGAGTTTCAATCTACAATGTAAGTTAATGCTAAACTGATCCATTATTTTTGGCCCTTAGCTTGGACACATGCTTTTTTTAAAATTCAAAATTTTTAGTGATCCAACTAAAGATGAGAGAAGTAACTTATTCATTGATCAACCCTTTTTCCAAATTTTTTTTTAATTGATCCCGCCAACATGGCATACTACCAAAAGACTGGTAATGTGACGGTTTCTATTTACAGACTAACTAGACCTGTTTACATTTTCTGGTAGAAAAATTGATTCAATTTTATTTTTATTGTTTTTTTTGTTCTGGACTGAAAAATTGATTTTTTTTGTCTCATCCAATATCAAAATAGATTTTATTTTGAATTCTTTCTTTGAATTTCATTGTCAGGTTTTATATTTGTTTTTTCAAATGATATGAAAAGTAAATTATTGGCAAAAAAAGGTAGGAAAATGTCCCCCTTTTTATTTATCTTACAATATCTACTAAATGATGATAACAAAGAAATCCCCTTTGAGTTTCATACTTTAGAAATATTGAAACAATTTTGATAATTACAATAATTGAAATAACTTACTTGTCACATAAACGAATAATAAGTTGATTCCAAGTGGAATTTTCAAAGGAAAAACATTGAGAATTTCATCTATCTATCTATCTATCTATCTATATCTATATCTATCTAAATATATATATATATATATATATATATATATATATATATATATATATATATACATGTGCAAAGAAATATGTATACATTTTTTTGCGTATGTATATATATGTATCTATACATGTATATCTGTCTTTGCATATATATGCATATTTCTGTACATTTTTCTATAGAGAGATCGACTAATGTATAAATATGTATATATATATACACACATATATATATTTCTTTGTATATGTATATATATTTCTTAGTATATGTATATATATTTCTTTGTATATGTATATATATCTTAACATATATGTGTGTATATATATACACTCACATATACACATACACATATGTGTGCGTGTGTATATATATATATATGTTAAGATATATATATATATATATATACATATATATATATGTATATATATATATATATATATATATACATATATATATATATATACATATATATATATATATATATATACATATATATATATATATATATATATATATACATATATATATATATATATATATATATATATATACATACATATATATATGCATATATATATATATATGCATTGATTTGGCATTCCTACATTTTGACAGAGAACCAACTAAGTCTAGTGGTATCATGAGGTACTACTGGGGCACCCTGGGTTAGTGGTAATGATGCTTTGGCCCCTAAACCATGCTTGAACCCAGGGTTATCATTTCATCAAGGCTTTGTTGGAGGCACTGCTGCTTTTTCTACAGCAGTAGTTTTAGAAATTTAGTATAAATGTATATATACATATATTGGATATAATAGATAGATATAATGGATGGATAAAATTGATGATGATTTTTCTTTGAAAATTTCACTTGGAATTAAGTTTATGTGACATAAAGTTATTTCAATTATTACAATTATCAAAATTGTTTTGATATTTTTAAAGCTTGAAACTCAATGGGGATTTCTTTGATATTGTCATTTAGTATATATTGCTATTTAAATAAAAAGAAGGACAATTTCTTACCATTTTTTGCCAATAATCTACATTTTTCATATCATTAGAAAGAACAGATATAAAACATGACAGTGAAATTTTAAAAAAAGAATTCAAAATAAGACCAATCTTTCCCCTAGATGAGATAGAAAAGTCAATTTTTAGCTGATTGAGGAAAAACAGAATCAATTCTTTATCCACTAAGGAAAATTAAATCAATAAATGATGTATATTGAGATGAGATTGTATTTACGTGTGTGTGTAGAGAGAGAGAGAGTACTACACCAAATTTCTTATAATCTGGCTCTCAAAGGATAGTAGTGAGCTTGTACTACAGTCAATCCATGTATACAATTTAGATTCCCAGAACTTATGGGTAATACCTAAAATATGTCACATGTTGCTTTTAAATCTTCCTGTATGTTGCTAGAAACTAACCTTGTAAGCATTTTGATATTTGCAATCTGTGAACAATTGTCGATACTTTTCATATCATATATACATATTTATCTTCATTTCTGTATTTTTATACACATAAATTTTTGGGTTTAAATGAATGTATTAAAGCTGTTTTCATTTCACATTTTTCCATGTCTTTTGTGAACAAAATAGACAATGTCATTTAAAAATTATTACCATGAATTATAATAAAAAACATGAAAATTTCCTCAAAGTGTCTGTTTATTTAGCTCTTATGGAAGTTATCACTCAAGATTTTCATACCATTGCCATGTTTTGATTGTATCTGATAAAAATGATATTGAAATAAAACGCTAATGATATAGAGAAACTTGTTAGAAATAGCCAAAACTGTCAGCATCAATAAAATAAACACCAACATAGGTTTCTTCAGTTTTTTAATGGGGCTGACTATATATATGTCACACATACAGGCTGCACCTATTGAGCCACAGGGCTGAAAAATTTTAACATTACTAAAAGAACTTTTGCCTTTTTTTTTTTCTTCAAATCACCTCCCCATATAGGTATTTAGTGGCAGGTCCTATTTGAAATGTAATTTTATGCTTAATTAGTTTCTTAGTTTGCAAACGACAATGTTTATATATTTTTTATAAATTTGTCCTTTTTTGATTATCACTGCCTAACAAAAGTTGAGATAAGTAACATTCCCTTTTTCCCAGTTTTTTAATTTATCACCTCAACACACCACGCTGTTGAAAGATGTTAATCACATGACAGATTTCTAACAAGTGACTAACCAGACCTTTTGATCTTTAGGTTAATTCATTAGTTTAGAATAGATATTACTGATAGAGCTAGTGTTCGAAAAAAAATTTATTAACCTAAATTTACAAATTTGTCTTCTAGTAAATTTATGATAAAATACAAGAAATTGAGATGAAATAGTAAATATGTAACAAATAAGAGTGATTTTTTTGAAAAGTTTTACTGTGTATCATCTTTTTTCAGCGTACATGCCTATCTATGTATGTGTATATCTCTGCACACTCCTGGTCATATTTTTCAGGCTACGATCTAGAAAACTTACATGAGTAGACCACTGAGGGTCATATGTTTTTTTTCTTTTCAAAAATAATTCCTGGGTCTAATCATTGTGGACCAAATGTGCCCAAATTTCATGCTGGTATTTTTTTAGATAAATGATTTTTTTTTTTTTTTAAGGATAATTCTAGTTATTTTTGGAAGGGGAGATAATTAGTTCTGGTATATACAGTCTGCGATATTCATTTCCGCATAGAACAGATATCATTTTCTTGAATGAAAATAATTTGATGTTTTTCCCTTATTCATTGTATACTTTCATATTTATTGATATTTATATGTTTTAGATACAAAAACGAAAGACATTTTTTATTTTATGCTCGATATTAAAGGAAGAATGACATTATTTAACGATAATATATTTTATACGCTCTTCAATCCAGATAAAATATGGATTTTGGCCATAGTAAATGATGACACCTGTTAAGGTTGATTGAAGAAGATATTACATTTGGGTCAACACATGAAAGAAAGAATTAAATTTCTGTTCATATTTCTTTTATTTCCTTTTTTGAATAAATTTGAAGAGAAAATTGTTGAGATATTCCCTAAACAAAATGAACATGTTGATAGATAATTCTGAGTTTGTGAAAATCAGTGACTGACAATTGACAAATACATATTATACAGCTCTGGTTAATCATTCAAAATAAATTGTCTTGTGGCCCATTTTCTATGGCATCTAGTAGTGAGCTTTTTAGACAAGGACCCAACAGAAGGGTGGTTTCACTATTGAGAAAGAGGAACATGAGAAATACTTTTTGAGAGAAAACCCTGTCAGTTCTTTTGAGTTATGTCCCTTCATCAAAACATTTTTTAACTATTTTGGGCGGTAAATGAAATTCCTGTTTCTCTTTCCATTTTTATTTGGAGAAAATTTTCTAATCTTTTTTTTTTTTTTTTTCATTTATATTCAAACATTCTTTTCTCTCTCTCTCTCTCTCTCTCTCTCTCTCTCTCTCTCTCTAATACAACAACCAAAGATTCTTTCCAGCTGTCTGTATCTACATTCCTTGTTGAACTTTACTTTTATTCTCTCTTTCTTTCCTTCCAGTTATCAAACAGTTATAGTTTCTCTTGTTCTCTCCCTACCTTCCCTCGTTTAACAATCAAACATTCTTTCTCTCTTTTCCTCCCTTCTTATTAAACCAGCGAGCTTTCTTTTCTTCTCACTCTTTCGCTCTTCAACAACTTACTTTTCTGACCTCTCCCTACCTTCCCTTTTATTGAACAATCAAACATTCTTTTTTATTCTCTCTCTCCTTTCCTCTCTGCCTTTCTCTCATGTTTATCATTACATCATTTTCATATTTTTCCACTTTCTTTCTTTTCTTCTCTCTCTTTCTCCCTCTTCCACTGTCCTTTTAATAAACTATCAAACATTCTATTCCACTCTCTCTTTCTCTTATTAATACATCTTTTTCTGCTGTCTCTTTACATTCTCTCTTATCAAACAAAGCATCCTTCTCTACTCCCTCTATCTTCCTTCCCTCTTATTAAACGACTAATCATACTTTCTGTCTTCTCATTCTCTCTCTTCTCTTATCAATCATGTAGAGTTGTTTCCCTTTATCTGCAAATTTCTGTGCAATTTTAGGCGGGAAAAAGAACTTTCCTTTACTTCCCTTTCAATTTTTTGAAAATACTTCTTTATATTTACAACAAACATTCTTTTCAGCTCTCTCTCTCTCTCTCTCACACCAAACAAAACTTTTGATTTCTGTCTCTCTTCCTACCCTCATATTAAATTTTTTTCGCTCTCTCTTCCTTCCATACAGCAACCTATTTTTGTTTCTGCTCTCTCTTCTTCCCCTCTAATTAAACAATCAAATACTCTTTATGCTCTGCCTCTCTCACTCTCTTCCCCCTTGTTACTGCAGAAGAGTTATTTCCCTTTACCTGCCTACTTCTCAATGATTTCTGGTGGGAAATAGTACTTTCCTTTCTATTTTTAATTAACAAATTTAAAAAAAAAAAATTCTTATTTTAAACTAAACATTCTTTTCTGCACTCTCGATCTCTATCTCTCCTCTCCATCTCATTATAAACAACTTTCTCTCTCTCTTTCTCTCTTGATTCATTCATCTTAAACTGACCAACTTTCTTCTCCTACTCTCTCTCTCTCTCTCTCCCTCTTATGTATTAGGCCATTAAATATCCCCCCGTCTCTCTCTCTGATTACTGCTTCCCCTGACAGAATTGGTACGTTAGTACAAAATTGATACTAGTTGACTTCTATTGTACATCAGGTAATACACTCAATATTTTGGAATGTTTTGTGAATTTTACAACACTATTAAGTATAGGAATCCATTGCGAAGCGATAGAACAATAATGGCTGTAGAATTCTTATGTGAATCTTTTCTTTTCATTTACAACCAAACATTCTTTTCTACTCTCTCTATCTCTGTCTTCCACCTCTCTCTCTCTCTCTCTCTTTTTATTGAATAAGGAAACATTCTTCCCGCACACAATCTCTCTTCCTTCTATCTTATCAAACAAATCTTTCTTTTCAGCTCTCTCTCTACTTTCCATTTCACTTGAAAACAAACCCCGTTTTTATTCTCTATCTCTATTAATTCCCCCTTACTAAGCTACCAAACTTTCTTTTCAAGTTCATTTCTCTCCTGCCCTTTCCCTAAACATCCAAACATTCTTCACTGCTCTCTCTCTCCCTTTTTCCCTTGTATTGAATTGCCAAAATTTCTTTTCTTCTCTTTCTCTCTCCCATTAAACTGCTAAACTCTCTTCTCTAATCTCTCTGTCTTCTTTTTCTCTTGTTAAACTTCCCCCTTTTCCCTCTTATTGAACCACCAAACTTTCTTTTTTGCCCTCCATGTCTCTCTCACTCTCTCTTCACAGAACCTCTACTAGTGAAACTAGATGCAATTCAGAGTTTTCATGCTAAGATTATTCCTTTTACTTCTGCATTTTTGAATGGAAATTCAAATTAATGTATTTACTTGCAACTATGAGATTTTTTTCCCAAAAAAAATTGGTAGTTTATTGAAACTAGATTAAATGCATGTATATACATCAATTAAATTGCATTGTCATTATTATTGATTACATTTACTTGTTTCTTTTTATCGCAATCAAACTCAGGCAGTGGTAAATGAATTAACAGGATTGATTGAAATGAAGATCAGATCAGAATTGAATTCCTGACCCTCTAACCTAAACACACTCTCCATCTTTATCTATTAAGATGGAAGTAAATAGTCACAGTAAAGTTATAGTATTTTCTTCCAATACTTCATCTAAAAAAACAAAACTTTTAAGAATTAGATTGAAGTGAACTACCATTTAATAACAAACACAAAATGTGTTCGGGTGTGAGTTGAAGAGTTTGATTTGGATTGGTGCATGCCAATGAGTTCTTATAGTAAGGACCATCTGGTATAGAGGGTTGTCAGTTTGATTCTCGTCTCTTACTTATTCTTCATTACAATTCGTGCTGTTGATTTATTCACGCAGCTGAAGGGAATGTATCCTGTGATTAAAAAAAAACAAACAATGGAGATGAAAGTAGGAAAAAATTAACAATTTATCCTACTCCACCTAATAAAATGAATAAAAATGAAATAAAATTGAATAGTTATTGTTCTGAATAAATTGAATTGTTAATTTTCATTTGTGTGCCATTCTCAATATATATGGGTATGAGGGTGTTAAACTTGACAATTAAAAAGATCAGTTATTCCTAGAACGAAAAAAAAGTAAATAAATCAAACTTTTTGAAGATAATATATATCAAAAAATAATTTATGTATATTGTTAGGTTTGGAGAAATTTTATTGAAAAATTCCACACTTGAAATTTATAAAATTGTGATCATTAAGTAATTTTATGTTATTTTTGAGACTGACAGTAATGTTAATGTTCACATATACATGATATTTGTTCTGTTCTAATGCATTAATTTGATTTGATCATCTGAAAAGGAATTTTTATTTGAAGAAATATTCTTAATTGTTCCTCCTTTCAATGTAAATACATCTTTTCTCAAAAAACAAATTTTTATTTACAGCAGAAATATTGCTATTATTTATTTTGCCAGCAAAAGAAAAACAAATGAATATAGCTCTTATGCTTTTATAGAGAGGAGCAGAGTAAGAGTCAAGATTCTTAAAAAGGGTGGCAGTAAGAGAAAGAAAATTTCTATGCTGGCAACAGCCTGAGGTTTTGACGTAAAGAGAAAATCTCTTTGAATGAACTCATGATCTACATCTGACTGTCTTACCCAGAGTAGAAATGATACAAACAATGGCTATCAATCAGTGAAATTTCAGTTTTTCTGTGGAAAAATTGTGTCTGTTTCAATGTGGATTTTCCATTGTAAAATCAATCACCCCCTGAAAACATTTTTGAAGGTGTTTTTTTAAGTGGCTAAGAACCTACCTGGGGCTCACAGGTTTACCCACAGTATGTTTAATGGGGTTATGTTTAGTTTTTATAGTAGGCTTTTTCAGATTGACATTTGGTGATAATAAAAAGATGAACTCCTGTTAAAGTCTTTTTTCAGAAAGGTCTTAATTAGTTTCCTTGATTTTCTTTTAAATACCTAATAATCGTATGAAGTATGTTAGCATCTGTTGGTTTGGGTTTCCTTATTTGTTTTTACTAAGAAAAGAATTTGGTGATTTTATGTAAAGAAATATTTATGCAAGACTTGGTACTAAAATAAACAATTCTTGTAAATGTCTTTCTTGCTTTTAAGAAATGTCCTGATTATACTTTTCTTATAAGGAAGTAACTAATAATTTTAAAAAGAATTCATAGCTAATTTTTGTTTCCTAAAAATTTATATCCATGTTTTATTGACTTTTCAAGTGAATTCACTTTGATGTGGGTATTATTAGCTTTTGACTGAATTCAACAAATGTTGAGACAAATATTCCCCCTAGTGAATTTCAATTTTTGTTTAGTAAAGATTAGTGATGACAGGTGATTGTTTTTACTTTCTGATTCCAGAATTCGAAAAGATGCTTAAATTTAAAGCAAAAAGTTTTTTATGTAGTGAGACAGGTGACCAGCAGTATATATGATGTTGTAGTGACTCCTTTATTTTTACTTAAAATCAAATATAAAAATGAATAAACATTAGCTTTAGATGTGGGGATTCACCTGTGGTGATGGCCTCACAAACTATACTAAACCAGCCGTGGTTTTGGGTTAGTAAAAGAAGGCAACAAGTCTGAATTTCGTTTAAATGTTTTATATAGAATATTGATTATCAATATCTCTGGAGACAGGAAATGCCTATTCGCAGTTGAAAAGAGAGGAGGCCGATTTTCATCTAAGTCAAACTGACGACTGGTCTCTCATGTCACGAACAGTAGTCTACTGAATGGTAGCAGCGGTTGACGGTTACTAAGGGCGGCGTCTAACACGAGAGAGACTGGCAGCGATTCTCTTCTCCAAACCCAATTTTACTCTGCTGCTGTTACAAAAATCCCTTATTTAAGCCCTTGGTATCAACACTGTATTTCTTTGTAATTGATTCCCTTTCTTTCCTTTTCCTGTTATCTCGACCCCTCCAGAAAACCCCAAACATTGACCCTCATTCATCTCGCGATGCAGGTCTGTCCAAGATCATAAATTAGTCTCCCCTCTCCAAAAGCATCTGTCTTTTGCAACCCAGGATTTGACAGATGACACTAGATTGAGAAAGCACAGGCGACTCCCTCTTGGAAGCACACAATTCTCACCCTCCACAGCATCCTCAAAAAACATATCCCTTTTAACAGATAACTCCTTTTGTAATAACAATAGTAATTACTGGTAATAACCATAGTAATTTTTGGTAACAGCCATAGTAATTTTCAGGACACGGGGGACTCCTGGCCCCCTAGTGTCACATAGATAGAAAACCTTAAATCTAGCCACTTATGCAATATGTCACCTCCTTTATCTACTGTCCATAAAAAATCTGAACCGAAGTGTTCACTCACTCATTTGCCCCAACTTTCTTATTTGGCTACATCCTTTCTCTTTCTCCCTCTCTTTCTCTCTTGGATTGGCATCATTTTGCTGGCCTCCTGGCCCATTCGAACATTACCATATTTTCCCCCATGACCTATCATTATTCTGAACCTTGCGAATTTGATTCTCACAGATGTTGAGATATATATCATACACTCAGGTACTATATCACATTTGTGTATTCATATCTCCATCTTCCATGAATGAAATGACAATGCATTTACTACATAACAGTCATGAGTGTCTTCTAATTCTCCTTACTTCAGGAACCACACATGAATTAAACTCAATTGCAAGAAAACAAACACTTTCTGTCAGGTGTTTTTCAGCGTTTGAGAATGGCCCCCAAGTTTCTCTCAGCAATCATGCATTCAGATGTAATGCATCACCTCTAACTTGGCAGTAAGGCATACCACTGATAACTTTGTCTCCATAATTATTTTTTGGTCTCCAAAATATCAAGTCTTAAAGATCTAAAGCATTTTGATTACCTCTACTTTATTAATTCAGGACTACTTACACAGAGTTCTTACTTTTCACTCCAGCACTTACTACCTCTTCTGCCTTGCTACTAGCTGACACTATATACCCATTCTATCATGGATCCAATCTGCATCCTTGATTATCTAGTAATTTACTCCAAACAGGCTTCTTCTATCACAATCAATCTTACTAATGTTAACATGTTAGTCTTTCAGCTTTATATGAATTATTTACAAATGTCTCACTTATTGAATCATTGATGTATGTCATTTGTATGAATATTTTGTATTTTTCCTCATTCTGATTATGAACAATCCTTAATTTCTGTTGCGTGGAAATTCACCCCTCTGTCATGGTGATTATTGACTGCCTTCCTTCATCAACACATATAGTGACTCAAGCGTGTGGCAGTAAATACAGTGTCCTTCCGGACAAATTCCTCTCCTTGGTAACTACATCATCTTGTTCAAGACAACCAGCAAATATTCCTACCCTTCTCTGCCCAATACCAGAACTATCATATCAATAAAGTGAATAAAATAATAGAGGGTTCCAAGAAATCTTCTATTGCTTCTGTCATTTATTTATCCAAACATTTCTGACTTAGGAGTTAAAACAATTATTTGATTTAAAATAATTTTGTACTTTCGTACATTGTGACAGGAAACGAACTGAAGATGTATTACACTCACTTTTTGTTTGGATATTGAGCTTTTCCCTACTTCACTTTCCAATTTCTATTCACAAATCTTAAAAAAAATCCTTTTATCATTTACAACCAACCATTCTTTTCTACACTCTGTCTCTATTTCTGTCTGTCTCTCTCTTTCTCTCTCTCTCTTTTTTCCTTCCCATTGAACAACAAAACTTTTTTCTCTGCACTCTCTCTCTCTTCCTTTCCATTCTTGAAAAACAAAACATTCTCCCCTCCTCACTCTCTCTTATAAAACTGCTAAAACTTTGTTTTCCTACCCTCATATTAGACTGCCAAAACTTCTTTTCTACTCTTTTCCTTCCCTCTAATAAAACCATCAGACATTTTTTTCTGCTCTCTTTCATATTGAAAAAACAAACTTTTTCCTGCTCTCTCTCTCCTCCTTCCCCCTTATTAAACAACCAAACATTATTTCTGCCCCATCATTCTCTCTCTTCTCTTATCAATCATGTAGAGTTATTTCCCTTTATCTGCAAATTTCTGTACAATTTTAGGCGGGAAATAGAACTTTCCTTTACTTCCCTTTCAATTTTTTGAAAATACTTCTTTATATTTGCAACAAACATTATTTTCTGCTCTCTCTCTCTCTCTCTCTCTCTTTCATATCAAAAAACCATATTTTCTTTCTTACTATCTCTCACTTCTTACATTCATATTAAACAGCTAATCTCTCTTTTCAGCTCCGTCGCGTCTCTTCCTCTCATTGACCAACCAAACTCTCTTTTCTGCTCTGCCTCCTTTTATTCCCTCTTAATGATCTATTAAGAATTGAATTTCCCATCTATTTTAGATTGACGGCCTAGATTAGGTAAAAAAAATAATAGTGATACAGATAATGAATAGATTGAACCTAGTGTTAAGTGGGATTCCTATGGTCATAGATTTTAATATTTTCTCAGGAAAAAATTATAAGGTTGTTAACATCTTTACCAAAAAAAAAAACTTCTCAAAAAATCAAGCATATATTTATTTATACAATGAGGCAGGGAACCTACTTCTACGTGGTGTGATTACTGAAACTGGAGACCGAGAGGTAATTCGCTAAATTTAGGTCATGGAGAAATGGATTTAGGTTTTAGAAATGATATCAACATTGTGTAGAGTGACGATTGAAGTGATAAAGGAGTAAAGACCTGAATTGTCGCCAGAGATGAAGGCCAGGGGTACCGAGTGGGAAGGATAGGAAGGCAGACCTGTTTAGTGTTCGTTGTTCACTCCTTTCAATGATTCATTGTTCCTTTTTTTCTTACGGCTTCCACAAAAGAATGCGGCACGTAAATATATATATATATATATATATATATATATATATATATATATATATATATATATATATATATATATATATATATATATATATATATATATATATATATATATATATATATATACATATATACATATAAAAATGTATATATATATGTATATATATATATATATATATATATATATATATATATATATATATATATATATATATATACAATATATATATATATATATAAAAGTCAACCTTATGAGACAAAATTGCGGATTAATTTCCAACCAGTAATCAAAATAGGGGATTAAACTGAGAATTAAAAAAAAAAAAATGACCCGGACAGTCAGGTAGAGTTACTTCCCTTTATCTGCACATTTTTCGATATTTTTCGGCGGGAACTTAATTTTTTTTTTTCTTCCCGTTCATGAAAATTTTATTGTTCTTCCAATAAAAAAAAAAGAATTAAAAAAACTTCATTTGATTTTACACTAACTTTTCATGTTACGGTTTGATATTATTCTTTGAAAAACAAAGGGAAAAAATGAAAAATTCATATTTTTTCAACAATTTACTTTCATTTTGGATCATTTATTTCACATTTTTAAATAACAATCAAAGCGTCTTCATATCTTTGGAGAGAAATTAAAAATGAATAATCTCAGACAATAACAATAATATAGACGTAGAATATATCAGCTAAACTGGTGGATGTGCTGATGACATCGTTGACGTTTTTTCCAAGGGAAATTATGATTCACCACTACCTATGTTTCTCTCTTTTTGCTTTGTATTTCAATCAGTGCTGGTTGTAGTATTATTAATTGACCTCTATGAGAATACCACTGGTATGATTCGAACCATGAATTGATGATTTTTAAAAGAAAAACAAAATGGGTCTTGTTAATCACGTGATAGAAATTGTCATGTGTCCAATTTTTTCAAGCAGCACGCTGTTTTGGGGTGATCAATCAAAGATTGATGAATGAGGTGATCAAAGGATAAGTTTCTTCTTCTGTCTTTTGAGATGTCATCATTAAAGAATTCAAATTGAAAAAAAAATCCGAACGCTGCTGGACACAAAAAACTAAAGGGCCAATTTAGTTTAAACCTATACTTTAAATTGAAACCCAAGTCAATAGTTCTTAGGAGGGGAATTTCCAAAAACTAAAAAAGTATTTTCATACTCATTGAGGAGAGTGTGTGTGTGCAAAATTTCCTGTCTCTACTATAACCAGTAAGGGCTGGACAAAGTTCTGATACATAAATACATATGAATGTCTGAATGCATGAATGAACTGAACCCAGCAACAGCGTTTAAATTGTCTGTTTTGGGTAGCAGTGACTTATGATATAAGGAGTAAGAAATCGATACAAAATTAAGAAAATCCAGGATTTATAGAAAATATAAAATTAATGTAGGTTGAAATGATTGATCACTACCAAAATGGCACGCTGCCAAAAAACATTGATCATGTGACAGTCCCCATTAAATGATTAACTAGATGTAATTCAAATTTTATTGTGTTTTATTATGCAAGACATTCAAAAAATATTCCTGAAACTAATTAGACAATTCTGATAAGATGTTAAAAGTCATTTCATTTTTTATAAGTCAACCAAAAGTTTAATTTTCTATTCTGATAATTTAGATAAAATGATTCAAGAAAAGAAACGAAAATTAAGCACCTAATGTGAAAAAAAATTAACAACAGAGTTATAAACCTGATGATGTGATTCTCATAGGAATAAATCCCATTTTAGTGGATATGGGAGCACCTAATCTGAAAACCTTATTAACGAAATTATAAACGTGAAGATGTTGTTCTTATAGGAATAAATTCTCTTTCAGGGAAAGAGCAGGCATTAGGTTTAAGGCCCCCAAATTACTCCACCTAAGAGACAATGACTGAGTGGATATATGCATTGCCTAAGTTCTTGAGGGTAGGGTAGAACACCAGGCTGTGAGTCATACCCTACCTTTTTTCTACTCTATCCCCCTTCCTTCCCACTTATTGGGGCCCCCAATTCTTTTCTATCCCCACTTTTTCTTTCTCTTCCCTCATTAAACTACCAAACTCCATCCCCTATCTTTCCTTCTCATTAAACTGTTTATCATGCCCCCTCTCTTCCTCCCCTCTTTTGAAACTATCAATTTTTCTGCCCCCCCCCTCTTTCTCTCCCCCCCCTCTCTCTCTCTCTGTTCCCACTTATTAAACTGCCAAAGTCTCTTTTCCTCTCTTCCCTATTTTCTGGTTTACCTCCAATAACTTTTTCAGATATTTAAATAATTCATCCAACAGACGTTCTGCGTCATCATATTCCTAACTGAATTCTTCAATAATAACCTTCTTAGCACTCTCTCTTACTTCTTTTCAAGTCTGTTCACCCATCTTATTATGAATAGCCAAAAAACTGTCTGTACTTGCCTACCACAATAACTACTTGATATAAATCCATTAAGTTTTCTGTCGGAACAGATTTGATCCTCGGGAAATGATTTTAGAAAATTAGCTTTTGAAAAACCACCCCCTAAAAGATGCTGTAAGGGGGTTCTCAAATCAAGGAGGGGGGTCTATTCATCTATTTATATGATTATTCATCAATGGTAAAAATACTTTAGT
This sequence comes from Thysanoteuthis rhombus, assembly GCA_963457665.1. Lineage (NCBI taxonomy): Eukaryota > Metazoa > Mollusca > Cephalopoda > Oegopsida > Thysanoteuthidae > Thysanoteuthis > Thysanoteuthis major. The sequence goes on along the minus strand of OY735205.1, from coordinate 61,362 downwards.
TGATGCAATAGAAGTAATTTTATTCTCTTTTCTCAACTCAATCTTCTGAGATAAAAATGCTTTCTTTATTATGACAAAATCAAAAACATTTTTTAATATATCTCATATGGGGTATTTATTCGCTGTCCCACTGCAGCAGAATGTGACTCAAGGTCGAGCTTAACGTGGGTAGAATAGGAAACCATCCGTCCAAAAATAGCTCCAGCCGACGCAGTTAGCGTTGAAAAGCTCATCGTAATGGCTAGACAACGTCACCTGCGAAAGCATCCACCAGGGGAGCTGCTCCTTTATGTGCAATGGAGCAGAGCTGCCCCGGGGAAACTGAGACCCCTCAGCTGGGCCGAGTAATAATGGGAGAGCCGAAGGACGAGTCCAAAGCCATCCCGATGCGCTTAGCAAACGCAGCCTCAGTGAAGCCTCATTGGCTAACGCTTGCACCGGCGCACTCGGTCTTTGACACTACCCACACGCCAATCTCCGGCCCATTCGACGGGCAAGTGTCAGTAGGTGCGCCTTGGGCTCTGCCGTGGAACAGACACTACACTTTGATCCCGAAGAACAGGCCAGATATCGTGGTGCGGGATGGGACTATCTCATTTTCTAATGTTTATTACTTGTACAATAACTTAACTAGTGGTGTTTTCACTAGAGCATGTTTTCATGTAGAACTGTTAAGGTACACTTTTAGAGATCAAAATCCAGGGGTCAGAATCGTAGAGAATTTATTTCAATTTTCGGTGTCAAATCGGGGGTGGGTATTTTTTCACTTCTATGGGAAAAATTTGGGATGGGGGTCACTTTTAATGGTCTGAATAGAGAGGTATTTTTTTTATTTTCCACTTTTTGGAGTCAAAATCGAGCAGAAGTTTTTGCTCAAATTTTTCAAAAATCCAAATGATTTTTGGGGGTCAAAATCAAGGGGAATATTTTTCCTAAGCGATGAGGGGGTCGAAATCAAAATTAATTTTTTGTTAACAGGTCGAAATTAAGGACATTTTTTTTTATACTCCCCGATGTCAAAATAGGGTGGGAAGATTTTTTTCAATCCTAGAGATCGGACTCAAAGAGATTTTTTACTCTAAGGGTCAAAATCGAGAATGAAGATTTTTTTCACAAATAGGGATCATAATCTATGGGAATTTCTATTTTTAGTTGTGAAAATTAAGAGGAAGAGTTTCCTCCCAATTTTAGAGGTCGAGATGAAGGATTTTTTTATCTAGTCAAAATTGAGGGGGAGATTTATTTTCACTTTCAGGGCTCAAGATCTAGGGGTAATTTTTGTTTTGCTTTAGTGGTCGAAATACAAGGAATAGTCTTCACTTCTAGGCGTCTAAATTGAGTGGAGTTTTATTTTCATTCTAGGGAACAGAATCATTGGGAATTTTTCCCCATTATGGAAGGGAAGATTTCTTTTTCCTTTTTTTTTTTTTCGGTTTCAAAATCAAGGATGAAGTTTTTTTGCTCTCTTAGAGAAAATAAACGTTTTGTCACAATCGCGAGGGAACACTGATTTTCATTTTTAGGAGCCAAAGTCAAGTGGAAATTTAAAAAATATCCGAGTGAATTTGTTTTTCATTTTTGAGGGGGTCAAGATCAAGAGGGAATTTTACTTTATCAGCTCAAAATAAAAGTGGGAACTCATCCCCTCTTCAACATTAATCCCTCCCTTTTCCAACATCTTATCCCAAAGGCTTTTTTTTCACTATTTTCCCTATTTCTGAACATTAGTCCCTTTTTAAAAATGGTCTGCTTTCCGTTAAAATTACACCCCTATTTTTGAAATTATAGATCTCCTTAAAAACTTTCTACCATTTTTTAACATCAGTCATCCCTCTTTTCGGGGATCAGCTCTACTTTTTTTCCATTATTAGTACCCGTTTTTAGCACCCATGTCCTGTCTTTTTAATATTATCCACATTTTTTTATATTGGTCCTCCCTTTTTACATTAGCCCGACCTATTCAACCACGTTGATCCCCTCCACCAATCCCTCGTCCAGGGCTAGAGTGGTTATAAAAACAAACATTTGATTAGATTCAAAGACTGACCAGAACTCTTTAGCGAAGTAAAAAGAAAGAAATCCAAATTTTTTTCAACTATCAAAAGAAACTCCCAAAACCCCAATGTTGCAGCAAGAACCAGATAATTACAAGGGAATTTGTCATATTTTTCTTTGTTTCTTTATTTATTTCACACATTTGTTCAACTTTGTTTCAAATTTCACGGTCTGTGGACGTTGACCAAGTTAAAAACTTAATATATAAGGGGGGGGGGTATGCGCAAGCTTGAACTACCCATCTGTCCGAAGAACAAAGTATAAATCCATCAGACATGTTAGTAATCCACCAGTGCAAAGCAGTGCCCCGTTGTAGATGCAAATAGGCAAAGGTAGGGTGTTAGCTGGGCCGGTTTATCCAGATATACCACATGGATAACATAAAATGAAATCCAAAAGACTCCCACGTACCCTTTCTCATACCCTCTCAAATCCTTCATCTTTCACCCTCTACGGCACTGCGTACACCCTGGCTACCCACCAACAGCAGATAGAATGGGTGCCAAGAGCTGGTGGAGCTCGACGGCCACTCTTTACGACACGAGCAGTGACCACTCCACCAGACCCCTTCTAACACCTCATGGGCCAGTGTGGCAGAGCATGGCCCAACACTCCTGCGCAATGAAAGTTATACCGGTCGCTCCTGCTGGGTCCTCAGTCCCAAAAGGCCCAGCCACATCACTTGCTTTGGGTGGGGTTGATGTGCTACAAAAGCGTCTACTCAAACGCTGCACCAGAAGGCACCTGGTCTAACTGGGCTATCGGTACCAAAAGGCCCAGCTGCATCACTTGCCTTGGGTGGGAATGGTGTGCTCCAATAGCGACCACCCAAACAAAATACTAAAACCCTCAACAAGAGAACAACATTATACATCAGCACCTGCAACGTCAGAACACTCAACAGATTCTCATCTAACCCATCCAGAAAACGAAATAAAAAACATCAAGTGGGACATCATCAGTTTTAGCAAAATGAGAAGACCAGGAGAAGAACTAATAGGATTGAAAAGTAAGCGTCTTCTCTCCAACTATGGAAGAGAGAGAGAGAGAGAGAGAGAGAGAGAGAGAGTAGGCTTTCTCATCAATAAAGACCTAGAATACAACGTGGTAGCTTTCAAAGCTATCTCAGACCAAATAGCCATACAACTCTCAAAGAGGTGCAAGCTAAATGCCATCCAAGTCTATGGTCCCACTTTGCAATCAACCAAAAAAAGAAATAAACAACTTCTATGATGATTTGAACACCTTTCTACAAGATACAAAAAATACTTCAATGTCATCAAGGGAAATTTCAATGCACAAGTAGAACAAGAAAACAAATGCTGCGTTGGAGATACAAAAGACGGAACGAGAGAGGGGAAATCTTGTAAACTTTGCAACCACAAATATCTTCAAAATCATGAATATTTTCTTCTAAAAGAAACCTAATAGAAAATGGACTTAGAAGAGCCCCAACCATATAACCGAAAACGAAATAGACTTCATCCTAACGGATAAAAGTGACACCATCTAAGACATTCAAATTCTAAAGTAAGTAAACATGGGAAGTGACCAAAGAATGGTAAGATGTAAATTGCAAGTAAACACCAATAAAGAGTGCAGAAAAATGTTCCACACCAAACTGCAACCACTAAACATACCAAATAAACCCAACCAACCCTTCAAGCTAGAATTGAAAAACAGATAAGAAAAATCCTTACCGATTAAAGCGACACCAACATCAATGAAACCAGGAAATTCATTGAAAAACGCAGAAACCTATACCACTACCAACAAGGGAAAATGGAGGAGACCGAACCAAACAAAACAATCAAAAAGAAATTAAAAGAAGACGAAAGAAAGTATGCGACAACAATCATTAAAATCACCCTCAAAAAAACGTCGAGGCTTCTGAGCAATAAATAAAGATCTTAGTATAGGACAGAGACAAGAAACTAGCATACTCGAAGAAAACAGAGACATAACAACATACATAGACAGAATAGTTGAATGCATCCAAGAATTCTACCAAGAACTCTACACTTCGAAACATGGGCAACTAAACAACGACCAGGATACGCAAGACGCTGACAATCAGTTCGTGGACTCTCATGGGAGGTAAAACAAGTCACCAAACAAAAAAAAACAGAAAAAGAAAAGCCCCTGGACCAGATAACATCACCATCAATTTACTCAAAAAAGCTGGTAAGATCATCAGCAAAAAACTAGCTAATCTGTTCAACTTATGCCTAAAACAGAGTAAAGTCCCAAAAGACTGGAACACAGCAATCATAATGCTTCTAAAAGAGGAAACCCCTATTCAATAAATCAGCTGTAAGAGAAAGCAGCAGAATACAAAATTCCACTCGCTGTAGCATTTATAGGTTTCAACATGGCATTCGACTCAGTTGAAATTCCCATCATTCTACAAGGTGTAGACCCTGGATACGTCAAAGTACTGCAATATATACACAATCACAGCAACTCCTTCATTAGGCTACATAAGGACTCTGAACCCTTCCAGCTCCAAAAAGGAGTAAGACAAGGTGTTACCAGCTCACCCAAACACTTCACAGCCTGCCTTGAGATGATCTTCTGTAACCTGGGCTGGGAGAATAGAGGAATAAAAAAAGACAGCAAATATCTGAGCAATCTCAGATTTGCAGACGACATTGTCCTTTTTGCACATGACCTACACAACCCCCGACTAATGCTAGATGAACTAAACAAAGAAAGCAAAAAAGTCGACCTACACATAAACTTCAGTAAAACAAAAGTCATGTGCAACGACCACATCGAGAATAAGGACATGGAACCTAACCAAGAGACCGACTCACAAACTGAGAACTCACATGGAGAGATCACAAGACAGCACAATACATTAGGAAGAAAACGGGGTCCAAGACATCATAGAATCTATTAGAAAACTTAAATGGCAATGGGCAGGTCATGTTGCTAGAATGGCAGACAACTGATGGACATCACGACTCACGACATGGATCACCAGAGATCACATGTGAAACCGAGGCCGACAAAATATAAGATGGAGAGATGGAATAAACAAATTCAGAAAATACTGGCTCTGTCGCAGAGCCAGTATTTCCCATGATAGAGAAATGTGGCGGGTCCTGGGGAAGGTCGATTTCCAACGACGGACGCTAAAAGACAGATAATGATCATGATGTATTCCTTTGCAACTTTTCTTCCAATTATTATTTCTAAACCATTGTTTCAAACTTTTGTGGTCTGTTCGTTTTTGTCACAGGATTTCTTTTTGTTCCATATTCACATTTTTGTTCCAAGTTTTCATTTGGATGTTATTTCTTTAGCATTTTTATCGACATCATCATTAACAGCACCAGCATTATTACTTTTGTTGGTGTTTTCAGCCAAATTCACACAAAACATTTTGTATAACTTGGTTTATAAGCTGGATAAGCCTTTTTCCTAAATCAAATCCGTTGGGTTTATATCTAGAACTGTCTGTTTGGCTTTTCCGGTCAAACTGAAAAATGCAGTGAGAGCCATTTTCGACTTTCCTACTTTTGATGCAGTCAAATATGTAGCCATTCCTTATGGCCATTTACGATAATTTGGGATAGAAAGGCTGTTAATTCCGTTTCTTCAAGTAAGGGAATATGAATACCACTTATTCATTTTCGTTCATTCTACAATTATGGAAATATCAGTGTTCTTGATATCCATTTATTCTTTTTCATCAACGGTAAAAAATGTCATCGAATTTGTCTCGTCATATTGTATTTTTGTGACTACGGCTGTGCGACCAGTTTTAGCATTAAAAAAATGACTGACACGACAGAATTAAAAAACAACAGGGTTTTTTTTATAGCGACTCCTATATTTTTAATCAAATTAATTATGGAAATATATATTACTTTTATATACAAAACCTTAAATCTGACCATATTTACAAAACGTCACTTCCCTTAGTTACTGTCTATAAAAGCTTGGAATAAACTGGCTCATTTAAAGCCCCGACTTTCTTAGTCGGTTACTTCTCTTTTTCTCATTTTCCTTCCCTTCTCTCTCGGATCGGTATTATTTTGATCTATCCGAACTTTATCATTTTCCATTGCAAACAATCACTTTCATAAACATTGCCAATTTCATTTAACAGGTTTTGAGGCATCTCTCATACGTTCAACTACTCAGTCGCACCTCCTCTAGCTTATATACGCGTATGCACATCTCCATCTCTCGTGAATGAAACAGCAATGCATTTACTACACAATTGTCATGATTATCTATTTTTTTAATTCTCCTTATTACAGGAAGCTCACATGGATTAAACCCCATGTGTTTTCTGTGACTTCTCCCTGAAGTAAGAGAAATTACAAGACAAGATAATCATGACTGTTATGTAGTAAACTCTTTCTCATTCCATTCACGGGATGCAGAGATGTTGATACGCGTTTTTGAGTTAGAAAGGAGGACATGATTTAGTAGTTGAGGGTACGAGAGATATCTCAACATTTGTGAATATGAAATCGGCAAGATTTAGAACAGTGATTAGTCACGGTGGAAAAACGGCAAAAGTAGAATCAGCTGAGAGGCTGGCAAAATGATAACGGTCCTAGTGAGATCAAAAGGGAAAGAGAGAAAGGAAATAACCGATTAAGAAATTTGGGGCTCCAAATGAGTGCGCAAACATATACATCCAAGGCTTTCATAGACATTAGATATAGGAAGTGACATTTTCCGGCTTTTTTTAAGGTTTCGTATCTGAAGTTAATACTTCATTTTCAGTTAGGATTAATCGCGAAAGAAATTGGTTGTTATCGTACCATTCTCTCTTCTTATGCCCTCTCTCGTGTTGGATCAACCTTTTTCAAATAGTCTGATAAATTAGTATTAAACCCATTCATATCATGATATATGTACAAAGTGTCTGAGAGTATGTGAGATTTTCATTGGTATTTGGGTTGAGAACTGATGAAACAATAAAATTGATGATACTAGTCGGTTCGGTTATATGTGAATATCAAAGAAGCATTTAAAGGATTTGTAGTTCCTTTTGTGTGAAGGACAACAGTAATGGTGGTTGGTTCTGTGTAGCGACGAGATGATTTTAGTTGCTTGGGACTAAGAAATTTGTCGCCATGAGCTATGAGTTTACTGCCATGTAGTGACGTTATGATATGAGAGTTGAAGAAGACAGACTTGGCCATCTAGTTCAGATGTCAACATTCAATTGCCAGTTATGTTTTTTGTCAGAGGAGAGAATCTAGGTACGTGTTCATAATTGCAATAAAGACAAAAACAAATATTTTGACAAAAATAGGATGTAAATTTAATGATTCCACAAACGACATATATATAAACAATACATATAAAACTAAAAGGCAAACACATGTTAACACTAGTAAGATCGTGTTATAAAAGAGGCCTGTTCAGAATAGATTACTACGTAGCATCTTTATAGAGAAAGAGGATTGTTTATCAGGTTATCTCTAATATTGAAGTATAATATAGGAAAGGATGATTATTTAGGAAAACACATGACATAAAGTCATTTAGTTTCTCTATCGAATAGAGCCTAATTAGTAGCACCTGTGATAATGAGTAGTATGTTTGATCAGGCTATATTATCAAAATCCAGTTTGTACTGTTTGCGCTGAGTCGCTAAAAAGGTGCAAAAATCAGATAAGTAAAGTAGATGCAGTTGTAGGTATGATAGTTCCTATATTGTGTGAGGGAGAGTAGTAATGGTTGTTGATTCAGCGTTGAGTCGAGATAGTATAAGTGCTGGAGATAGTTCAATTTGTTTCCACGTGCTCTGAGTTTACTGCCATACGCTTTGACGTCACGATAAATGTTGAGGGAGACGAAGGACATTCCTATTTAGATAGCCATTTTTTTTCTTGTTGTATGGGAATATGGACATGGATATAGAAGAGGAAGATAGGAGATTGCTCTTAAGCGAAAAATAGGAGCTCTGTGCAAAGTAATCTTACTAATGAAGCAGGGGTAACTGAAATGCTTTGAATTCATTAGAGTAACCTTTGGGCCATTCTCAGACGCTGGAAAATACGACGGGAAGTTCAAGTCACAGAAGACACATAGGGTTTAACCCATTGCCTGAAGTGAGGAGGGTTCGAAGATAATCGTAATGAGTGCACTGTGCATTTCAGTCACGAGTGATGGAGGTTTGAATTTGAGTTTTTTTATAGTCTAAGGATATCATGCAATTGGGAGATTATGAGAGATATCTCAACATCTGTGTAATGAAATTGGCAATGTTTAGAAGTGTGACTGGTCAGGCTGTACAAACGATAAAGTTTGAATCGGCTGGGAGGCCAGCAAAGTAGTACCGGTCTCAGAGAGAAGTAAAGGAATAAAGGGGGGGGGGGGTAATCGACTGAGGAAGTTGGTGCTTCAAATGAGCACTGTTACACGTAGGTCCAGCTCTTTTATGGACAGTAGAAAACGGAATTTACATTTTGCTTATAAAGCCAGACCTAAAGTCTCGTATCTAAATTCATTACTTATTTCATTTCAACTAAAGATAGAAGAGCCGCCTCATATTTTTTTGCCTTCATAATTTCAATGGAAAATATCAACTGAACAAAAAAGGACTTCATTTTGTTCTCAAGAAATGAATGAGTTTGGAGAGAAAACATTTGTTTTTACAACTTTTTCGTTCATCTTAATTTTCTTTATTTATCAAAATTCAACTTATGATGATTAAGATGATGGGAAATAATTGTCGAAAAATAAGTAATAATGGTTTACGATATTTGATTTAATAAAGTATTTTTTAAAGTGAAGTGTGATTGTGTTTTTAATGCAGATGTAATGACTATATCACTTAAAATTATTATGGGAAATTTCAAACAAAATCGTTACCACCTTTACCAAAAAATTCGATGAAAAATGAAGCGTAGATGTGTTTGGATGATGAGACAGGGAACCAACTTTAACGTGGTAAGATTATTGAGGCAGGGAACGGAGATACCGATTCTCCGAATTTAGTTTAAGCTGTCTCGAGAGAAATGGATTTGGATTCTATCTTTTAAACAAGCCAAATAAAAAAAAAAAGCCCACTGTGTTGATAATGGCAGTCGAGGCTGGGGGCGTGAAGACCAGAGTTGCCACCGGAGATGGAGGCGAGGGGAATAGAAGTACTGAGTGGGAAGGATAGGAAAGCAGAGCTGTTGTTCACCCTGTCATTCGTGTTACTTCCTCTTTCTTACGGCTTTCACAAAAAGGGAATATATAATGGATATATTCTCTTAAATATGGATCATTTTTGTGATTCACATCATTCTCCAGTGAAAAGTTCAATATTAAGACAAAATTACGGATCGATTTTCGATCAGTATTTAAGACAAAAATTGAACAGGAAAAACAATAAAAAATTTGTCAGTCAGGAACAGTTGCTTCCCTTTATCTGCGCATTTTTCGATTATTTGGGGCAGGGAATAATTTTTCTTTGTCTAGTTTTCTTTTTACAGCAAGTTCTCGAAAAAATTGTTGTCTTCTAAATAAAAAAAAAACGTTTATTTGATTTCACACCACATTTTTCATATTATTGCCTGATATTATTCTTACAAAAAAAGAGACATTCATATTTTTTAATTAGATGAAATACTTTGATTTTGACCTATTTATATCAATTTCTTATATATTAAAACCTCTTCATATCTCCAAAGAAAAATCAAAGATAATTATCAGATTTCAGACAACGATAATGATAAAATAAAAATATATCAAGAACACAGGTATCCTGATCGCGTTGAAGAGTTTGACTTCTTTTCTAAGGGAAATTGTGATTCACCTGCCACTTATATTTCATCCTTTATATCAATCAGTAATGGTTCTGTTGATATCAATTTACTTTGATGAAAATACGACCAGTGTGGTTCAACCATAAATTCATGATTTTCAAAATGGAAGAAGGGGTCTGGTTAGTCACTTGATAGAAATTGTCACATGACCAAAATCTTTGAACAGCATACCGTATTGGGGATGATCAATCATAAAATTAGTAAAAGATGTGATCAATGAAGAAATTTTGTTGGACTGTAATCACTGAAAACTCCAAATTTAAAAACAAAACAAACATGAACACTGCTGGAAACTGAGTGATCAATTTAGTATTAATTTACATTTTAAATTGATTTCTTTGTCAAAAGTTAGAAAAAACGAAAACATTTTGTGTGTGCGCAAAATTTCCAGTTCCCACTGTGAACGTTTAGGGCTGGACAAAGTCCTGATACATAGATATACATGAATGTCTGAACACGTAAATAATGTAAATCCAGCAACGGTATTTAATCCGTCTGTTTTGGGAAGCAGCGATTAATAATATCATGAGTTGGATACGTATAAGAAATGAAAAAAATACAGGATTTATAGAAAATATAAAAGCAATCTAGGTTGAGAGTAATTGTTGATATTTTTTTGTAATCTCCTGATTGATCACCCTCAATACGGCATGCTGCCGAAAGACAATGATCATGTGACAGTTTTGATTTAATGACTAACCAGACCTGAAATGAGTAGGTTGATGATAATGTTTTCTGGTCCAGGAGCCTTTCCTTTTCTGTTTCATGGCTTGTTTCACCTACCATGGCTTAAACTCTGGGAAATCCCCAAAATGATTGCACATCTTGTTCATTTTTTGTGTTCCTTATTTGAAGGAGTGGAGATTTAATAACATTTTTGGAAACATTCGACGATCTGGTTCCTGTCTATTGTGTCTCCATTTTCTTCGAGTACATTAATTATTGTACCTGTATTGAAAGCTTTGTTTAAATATTGTGGTGACTTCAATTAGCGACGATCTCATTGAATTCGTTGATGTTGGTATCGTTCTCTTCTGATTCGGTAAGAATTTCTTTTTCAGTTCAAACTTGAAGGATCAAATAAGCTCCTTTGGTAATGCTTGCAGTTTGATGAGGAACGTTTTCCTGCATTTTCTGTTGGAGTTAATTTGAATTTTACATCTTACCATTTTGTGGTCACAACCTATGTTGACTTGATTTAGGACTTGGATATCTTCGTAGGTGTCGCTTTTGTCCGCGATGATGTAATCTATTCCATTCTTGGTTTCATGGTTGGGGCTCTTTCAATTAAATGTTTCATTGGGTTTCGTATTGAAGTAGGTGTTAAATAATTTTGAACCCGTTCACACTAGCGAAGTTTACAAGAAATTCACTCTTCTCGTTCCGTACTTCACATTCAAACATTACATTGAAGTATTTTCCCCTGACTGGAGTGGAGAGTTCAGGTTATAATAGAAGTTGTCTATTTACTTTTTGCTGGATTGTGAAGTGGGAGCGTAAACTTGGACGATATTCAGTTATTACCTTTTTGACAGATGTTTGGCGACACTGACAATGCAATCAGAAACAGCTTTAAAGCCTACTACATTGACTTTGAGTTCCTTGTTGATGAGAAAGTCCACTCTGCTTTGATTTCCTTTCCCGTTTCCATGGTAATGATATTTGCTCTTTAGTTTGATTAGTCCTTCTCTTGGTCTTTCATTACATTAATACCGGTTGTGTCCCAATTGACGTTTTTGATTTCAAAATCGGTTTGGTGCATGTCTCTTAAGAATGATACGACGTTGTAGATGCCAATGTATAATGTTATTATCTTAGTGATGGTTTGGTTTTGAGGTTGTGTTTGCATAGTGGTTGTTAAAGCACATTAGCCCCACCCATGCAAAGTGATGTGATTGAACCTTTTGGGACAGATGACCAGCAGGGATGGTTGTTTATTTCGTGCAATGTTTGGGTAATCACCCTTTGAACAAATCACCCCCACCCAAAGCAAGTGAGGAGGCAGGGCCTTTTGAGACTGATGACCCAGCTGGAACAGCTAGTATAAATATGATTGCTTGAATCATGGGAAGTGTTGGGCTATGCCCTGCCACGCTGGCTGACTGATCACAACTAATCAGAGTAGCCTGAGAACTCCACCGGCTCATACCACCCGTTGTATGGGCTCTTGATAAGGTAGATATGGATGGCCGCAGTGCTGTAAGGGATAAAATCTGGAGTGGAACATGTGACAGACTATTTCATTTTTTTGTTTAATGGTGTCATAGCTACGATTTCCACTCCAGTCAATTCGAATTTATTCAAGTATTCAAACAAAAGGTAACCACATTAGAGTTCACATTAGGCTCGATCCTCCTCTTATATGAGTGAATGATTTATTAACTAGTCCTAAAAGTTTGGTTCTACAAGTAGTTAAGTAAGTGGCTTTAGTTTGGTCATACCTTGATTTTTCAAGTTTTTAACTTGGTCCACAGAGGTAGAATTTAGATGATAGATATATTTGGCATTGATCTGGAACTTCTGCTTTTAGTCGGAATCTGTTTTGATATTGATAGTTTATTAAAAGACAAACAAACTATATTTCTCTTTGTTGAAAATCTAGGCTACGTCCTTTCAACTGGTTGTGAATGGATATTTCCCATTTTATTTATATGGCCTTACCACATGATGTTATCTTTATAAAACCTGGCGTTACTATACTCACTTCTAGGAAGAATAAGGATCGGTTAGGGTGGGGGGAGGCAGAAGATGAATATCTAGGAGCAGTCCTGATTATTTTAAAAGTTACTTATTGTTCATTTTGCATTCAATTTGTATAGAGTTGGTGACAAATTCAATAAATATACTTGTGATATCTTTCTTTTTGAGGAAAATAGATGGAAGACGATTTCTTATAATAATGATAGACATTGGAATTAAGAAGTGGCACTTAACTGAACTGGAACTTCTGCCTCTAATCGATCGAAGGGATTTCTCCTGACATTGATAGTTTTTTTTTTAACCATATCTTTTTTATTAAATGTGTAGGCTTCTGCAGTTTAAGTGACTACTATTTCTGATTCCTTGTCACACGGATGAGCATCATGACTAAAATGGACACACACACACACACACACACACACATATATATATATATAAAAGTAACGCATCATGTGGACAATCTTTCCGCAACTGCATCAGCAGACCTGTCCGGAGTAACAAGCACTGGCCGAAGTCCCAACACAGAGATTTTGGTGACAGTGACTGGAATATCAATTTTTTGGGTCCTAACCTCCCAAATATCTATTCATTCATAGTTCATATAGTCTAAGTCGACATTCCGATGGAAGTGGTATCTAGGATCGTCAGATCCGGCTGGTCTTGAAGAATTCATCTTCCTGTTCTCCTTCTTATTTTGAGGAAATTCTTTCCAACCAGATCTCACCTGGTGTTAGGATTTTTTTTCATTTTCGGACAAGTTTTTTGTAGTTTTTGTTCTCATTTTGCCTCTTGTGACACTTCTTAATTCTTGTTTTCATGCTGGTACCTTAACATTTTTCTTGACAGTTTTGTTTCCAACAAAACTCCTGAATTCCTGTCTCAGCATTGGTACCTGTACCTCAGAATCATCCAGCTACCAAATTGCAAGGAATCTTCTCTAGCCTAAACGTGTATTTACATCTCATTGCATGTGAATGAAATGGCAATGTATTTACTACTTAACAGTCATGATCATCTTCTGTCCTTTGATTCTCCTTACTTCAAGAAGTGGACACGCGTTAGACCCTCATATCTTTTATGCGATTTAAGTAGTCTTTCTGTCGTCTATTTTTCGGCATTTGCGAATAGCTCAGTGATCATATATTTGAATGTAGCACATCGCCCCAACTAGGCAGTAAGGCATACCATGCTCCCATAATTATTCCTTGGTCTTCGAAGTCTTATGGCTTAAAAACACATCAGTTATCTCCGCTTCATTAAGTCACGGCTACTATGACTATTTTACAGTGTTCCTAATTATACGATCTGGTGCTTACTTTAATCTTTTTCTTCTGTTTAGCTACTAGCTGACACTATATAGCCATTCGATCATGGATCCAATCTCTTTCCTTAATTACTTAGCAATTATTATTTTACTAACGATCGAATTGATGTCCATAACGCTTAAGAGTCTTTTGCTTTCAGATTTGAATGTGATGTTTTATATGTTAACTCATTAAATATGCGTCCTATTTCTTTGTCAAAACAATTGTATTTGTCCTTATCCTCCGCGTCCGTATTTAAATGTTGTGCGAAGACTTCCCTTTTTTAACGAAGAACTTTCACGATTCGTTGCTAGATGTTCGTATAGGGAGCTAGTGTACATGAATACTTTGCTATAGCTGGGTACGAAACCAGTACCTGTGAAATGAAATAAACAGTTCCATAGCAAACACACTTGTGTCCGGTTGACCTTTTTAATACCAACTTATTGAAATATAATTGATATTCAACCGGGTAATCAGTGGTATGACTTACTTCCAAGTTGGGGCGATGTAGTACATTTGAATTTATGATCGCTGAGAGCAATTTTGGGGCCACTCTTAAACGCTTAGAAACACGTGACAGAAAAAACATTAAAATCACAGAAAACACAGAAGTAGAGAAAATTAGAAAACAGAAGATAATTGTGCATGAATTTTAGTAAATGCATTGTCATTCCATTCACCTGGAGATGGCGAGGTGAATACATGTTTGCGAGCGAGAGAAGAGGACTCGTGAATTAGTTGCTGAACATATGTGAGTCGTCAGAACGTCTATGAAAACGGTGACTGGTCACTAGAAAAACGGCAGAGGATGTCAAAATAATACAAATCAGAGAGAGAGGGTCGAGGCTAAAATAAAAATGAGCGGGGGTACGCGTGCATTCAATGATTCTATGAACAGTAGATAAAAGGATACATGGCATATGTGGCTTCATTTGAGGTTTTGGTTGTAAAGCTAACACTTATTCATCATCGTATTTAATTTTAAGTAAAAATAAAGGAATCGCTACATATCACTCTAATTTTTGATGCTCACTTTACAGCTTGCTGTAGATTAGGTTAAAAAATTTAAATTAGGGTAATGGGAAATTGTCAAAAAATGAGTAATAATCGTTTAGAAATTAAGAAATAAATGAAGTGGGGAGTGCGATTCCGTATTCAATGCGGAAATAACAGATGCGTCTTAAAACTCTCACAGGAAAATCTTCAAATAAAATTGTTACCACCTTCTCGAACAGAAAAAAAAGCTTCCGTAGAAATTGAAGCATGAATATGTTTGAGCAATGAGGAAGGTAACTGATTTTTACGCAGTGCGATTATTGAGGCAGGGGACCGACAGATAAATAAAATTCATGTTGTCTAGCAAAAGCCGAGAAAAATATGTACATTGTGTGTAATGGCAATCGGGGTTGGGGAAATGAAGACCAGAATCGCCGCAGGTGATGTAGGCGATGGGAGTCGGGGTAATAAGAGGGAAAGATAGGGAGCAGACCTGTTTGTTGTTCACTCTTCTCATTAATTCATTATTCCTCCTTGCAGCTTTCACAGAAAATTTATCATGGATTCCATTGAATATACATCTTCTTTGTGATTCTCATCCTCTTTCGTGAGAAAATTATCTGAGACTAAGTCTTGGATTGATTTTCAATCGGTAATTAAAACTAAAATTAAATTGAAGAAAAGAAAAATAAAGAAAAAATCCCTTCTTAGTCACTTACAGTTACTCCCCACCCTGCACATTTTTCGATTATTTTCAGCAGGAAAAATATTACACTATTGAATAAATATCCGACGTCTTCATATTTCTAAAAAGAAATTAAAAATGAATAATATCAGAATCTCAGACAATAACAATAACAAAGACGTAGAATATATCAGCGAAACCAGTGGGTGTGCTGATGATATCGAAGACTTGGCCTTTTTCCCCCCAAGGGGAATTATGATTCACCTCTACCAATGTTTCTTCCTTTTTGCTTTGTACAATAATCAGTGATGGTGGTGGTATTATCTATCAATTGACCATCATGAAAATAATACTGGTATGGTTTTTACGATAAACTCATGATTTTTTCAAAAGGAAAAATCATGTCTGGGTAATCACACGACCGGAACCATCGCGTAACCAAAATCTTGAAACAGCATGTTGTGTTGAGGGTGACCAATCGAAAAATTTGTTGAAAGGGATGATCAATGAACAAGTTTTATTAATCAGTGCTGGTTGTGGTATTATCAATTGAACTCCATGTAAATACTACCAATATGGTTCGAACGAACCATAAATTCATGATTTTTTAAAGGAAAACTAAATGGATCTTGTTAATCACAGTAAATTGTGTGTCCAATTTCTCCAAACAGCATTCTGTGAGAGGGTGATGAATTTAAAAAAAAATGGTTGAAGGGGTGATCAATGAATAATTTACTGTCCTTGCCTTTTGTTGGGATGTCATCACTAAACAGTCCACATTTTAAAATAAGACATCTGAATGCTGCTGGACACAACAAACGGAGCGACCAGTTTAGAATAAACTTACATTGCAAATTGAACCCTTTGTCAAAACCTTTTTGGAATTTTTTTTTCCAAAAACAAAAAATAACATCTTCCTTCGCATCTTTCCCTCCCATTGAACTGTCCTATCCCGTCTCTCTCCCTTCCCTCTTTTAAAACTATCAAACTTTCTTTTTTGCTCTCTGTATTCCTTCCCTCATATTGAACTACAAAACTTCCCTATCTCTCCTTCACCTCGCTCTCTCTGTGCCTTTCCTTTAAACTACCAAACTCTACTTTGTATCCCCACACAATCTCTTAGTCCCCTCGCTTTTGAACTACCAAACTTATAAATATTCAACTTTTTTTTGCTCTGTTCCTTCCTTCCCACTTTTCAGTCAATCAATCTTTCTTTTATGCTCTGTATTCTCCTTCCATTTTTTTATAGCCTCTCTCTCACTCATTCTGTTTGTCACTCTCCTTTCCCTTTTATTAAGCAACGTCTTTCTTTTCCGTTCTCTCTTATCATTTTTGATCAACCATTCTCAAATAGTCTGATAAAAATGTACTTAGGTACCAGTCATTAATAGTTCCTATAGTGAGTGAGAATAGTAATTATTGTTGGTTTTTGTAGCGACAAAATGGTGTTGTTGAGGACAAACAGTTTTGTTTCCACGTGTTTGGTTTTTCCCGCCACATGCTGACGTCAGTGGAAATCTTGAAGGGGAAAGTGGACGATAGTCGCCATGACAGAATGGAGAATATGCACAAGTATGAGTAAGGCCGCGGAGATTGAAGAGGGTAATTGTAGAGAAGACACATACGGATGTTTACCCAAACAAATGTGACGTACATTAATAATAATACATAGATGGGTGAAAGGAAATACATATACAGACACATTAATAGGATCGATCGTAAAAAAGCCTGTTTAGTTTAGGATATTGGATCCGTGATAGAAGGGGCAATGTAAACTTGTAGCTGAGTAGAAGAAAAATATAGAAAATAGCTTCTAGGCGAAAGGTCTGTGCTCTGCGAGTAGTTGTGGTTGTGCGTTAATGTAGTGTTGTTACCTGAAATGGTTTGAATCCAGAAGGCTTGGAGAAGACCAAGAAATTGTTATGAAGACCGGGTACCAGAGGCATGCCTAACTGCCAAGTTTGGGGCAATTAATCTGTGATCGAGTATAGGCAACTTGTGTGCGTATGTGTGTATGTGGGGGGGGGGTAATTCTCAGACGCTGGAAAACACACCACGGATAGACTATTTATGTCACAGAAAACACATGGAGATTAACCAATTAGATCTGAAGTATGGAGAATTAGAAAACAGATAACTGCGAATGTTTTGTAATAAATGTCATTCGATTCACGAGAGATAGAAAAGTGAATACGCGTTTTTGAGCAAGAAGAGAAACGCTTGAGTAGCTGAGCGTATGAGAAATACCTCGACATTAGTGTGAGCTATGTTTAGAACAGTGATCTGAGCTATGTGAAAAAAAAAAAACGGTTTAGTTCGGATCGACCGGGAGGTCAGCGAAATGATACCGATCCTAGGCGGACGGATAGGAAGAGTGACGAAGAGAGGAGTAACCGGCTAGGCAAATGAGAGAGTGAACACGTGCATTAATTTTTCATACGTAGTAGATGGAGGAAGTGATGTTTTCTATATGGGGGCTAAATTGAGGGTCTCGTAGCTAAAGCTAATACTTATCTATTTTCGTAATTAATTTTGAAAATAAAGTAGATGTTACAGTACTAAACACATTCATATTCATGATGTATGTACAAAGTGGCTGAAAGATTTAGATATGATCACTGAAAACAATGTGATAAACGCAATACAGATGAGGGTATTTCTCCAGTGGGAACATCAAAGAAGCATGTTTTGTCTTCAGGATTTCAAATTTTATAGAAAATGTCGGCCGAAGAGAAAAAGGTACAGCAAGTTCAGGTCCTGAAAAGAAAGGTGTACAACCAATATTCACTTATGGAGCTGAAACATGAGACTTAACCAAGAGACTGACCCTCAAACTGACAACCATGCAACTTGCTCAACATCACCTGGGGAGAACACAAGACAGCACAGTATATTACGGGGAGAATAGAAGCCCGAGATATGAAAGAGTCTTTGAGAAAACTCAAATGGCAATAGGCTAGTCATGTTGCAAGAATATCAGACATCTGCTGGGCATCACGACTCACAACGTCGATCCCTGGAGATCATGTGCGTAACTGTAGCCGGAAGAATATAAAATTCTGAAACAAACTAGACAAGTTCTGAAAGTATTGGCACTACAACACCCATCATAGAATGGTCTGACGAATCCTGGGGGAGATCTATGTCCAAAGACGGACGCTAAATTATTTTTATTATTATTATTATATCATGATGATGATGATGATGATGATGATGATGATGATGATGATGATGATGATGATGATGATGATGGGAATAATTGTCAAAAAATAAGTAATGAATGAGTTCGGTGTGAAAACATTATTATCCGTTTTTCACAATTTTTTCGCTCATCTTAATATTTTTCTTTATCAAAATTTAACTTAAACCACAAAAGATGATGAAAAATAATTGTCAAAAAATGATGCAAAAAATAATACATATTTCCTCCATAATTATATCAGGGGAGGCTTCAAATGGAATTGTTCCACCGATACCAAATAAAGAAATTTGATGAAAATTAAGCGTTGATGTGTTTGGACGATCGGGGGTTCACACGGTGAGATTATTAAGGCAGGGGACCGACTTTAACATGCTGAGATTATTGAGGCAGAGGACCGAGAAATAATTCTCTAAATTTAGGTCAAGTTGTCTAGTGAGAAATGGATTTAGATTTTATTTTTCACACAAGCCAAAAAATAACAAAAAAACCCCCCTCAACTGTGTTGATAGTGGCAGTCAAGGTTGGGGTGTGCAGACTAGAATCGCTGTCAGAGATGAAGGCCAGGGGGAATAGGGGTATCAGGTGGGAAGAATAGGGAGGCAGTTCATTCCTTTCATTCGTCTTTCTTCCTCTTTCTTACGACTTCCACTGAAATAAATGCATCATGGGTATAATACCTCAAGTATACATCATTGCTATGATTAGCGTTTTTTTTTTTCGGTTAAAAAGTACGATATTTAAGACTAAATTACGAATTGATTTTCAATCATACTAAAAGTCAAGGAGAGCTACTTCCCCTTATCTGTACATTTTTTCGATTATTTGAGTGGGGTATTAATTTTTCTTTTTCATCTAGTTTTTTTTTACCTTACTAAATTTATTTTGTTGCTCTTCAAATAGAAAAAAACCTTCATTTGATTCCACACCGACTTTTTCATACTTTTGCCTAATAGCATTCTTACAAAAAATGAGACAAATCTCCCTTTTTGTTTTACAATTTGATGAAATTCTATTATTTAGAGTTATTCATATAATTCTTTTTAAATATTAAAACGTCTTAACATCTCTAGAGAGAAATTAAGAATGATTATTATTAGAATCTCAGACAATAGCAGTATTGAAAACAAAGATTATATCAGCAAGACTAGTGTGCTGATGATAATAGAGACTCTGGCTTCTTTTCATCTGCCACCTATATTTCATATTTTCAACGTTGTATATTAATCAGTGATGATTGTGGTAATATCAATTTACCTCCATAAAATATTATCTGTGTGATTTGAGTAATAAATTCGACATTTTTGAAAGAAAAAAGTGTCTGGTTAATCACTCAATAGAAACCATCACACAGCCTTCTTTAATGAACATGAGTAATATACTTCTTGTCTCTCTTGTTGGGTTGTCATCACTGAAAATTCCAAACTTACAAAAAACGAAAATGCTGCTTGACACAATTAACTAAGGGACGAATTCAGAATAAGCTTGCATTTTTAATTGAACCGTAAATCAAAACTTTTTTGGAAGGGAACTTTCAAAAAAAAAAAAAAAAAAGTTTTCCTTCTCATTGGGGGGGGGGGATATGAGTGCAAAATTTCCAGTTTTTACTCTGAACTATTAGGGTTGGACAAAGTCTTGATACATATAAATGTCTGAATTAATGAATAACCAAGCAACACACTAAACTCTATTTCCTACTCTCTATCTTCCTTCACCCATATTAGACTACAGATTTCTCTTATCTCTCCCTCTCCCCCACTCCCAACCTATCTCCCTGTCCCCTTCTGGTTAAACTATAAAACATTCAATTTTCCTCCGTCTACATGAAACTGATAAGTAGTTGGTTCATCTTCGTTCATTCCATCTAACAATACAATAATATGGCAGCTCCTTTATCGGAAGTTAATAAAACGAACTCTCCTTAGTACGATTGATAACTTGATACACCTGACTGTTCTTCCCCTCTTTTTCGTTCCTTTCCTTCGAGGTGGGCAATGATAGTAAACAATTTTCTTGTGTCACACTGAACATTAAAAAACAAACATTTTTCTACTTATTGTCTATTCAGTCCTTCTGCAACACAATACTTCTAACCTCCTTGCAAACATAATCGAACTGTTATGAAACTTTCAATTGATTGTCTATCATGCTTTCTACATAAATAAGTTCTTCTCAATCAAGGGATTAGTTACAATCACATCGTCTGTCCATTTGGTGAGAGAATCCTTATCGGATTGTTGGTTGATATGTTCACTGACTTCTTGGTTCTATTTCATTTGATATTCGAGTTCATCAATTTAAATGAAAGTCGAACTTACATGAAATGAACGAGCGTTCTTTTTTTAGGGTCGGGAATTCACGCTGTGATAAATAACTTGGGTAGTCCAACTTGTTAGTTTCATTCTCCATATATCAATTCATTTTCGGTCCGCTTCCCGACATTTGACTTCTTCTCAAGTTGTTACTCCTAACATAGTTTTATCTGGCTCCTCCCATTTGAGATTTGAGGCCATGTTTAGCATCTTCTGACATACTCTGTGTATCAATTTTCCGATTCATCCGGGAGTGGGGTCTTTGCCAGAATTTTGCATCTCTTCCTTTTGCTGCTTCTGTCTTGCTTTACCAGGAAGAGCCCAGGAGCACAAAAGGATGTGAATCTTGTTTGTATGAATTTAGATCGCAATTCTAGGGACATTGTTTCTGCTGATTTTTCCAACGTATTACATTGTAAAGACCATAGCCTTATTCCCTTGGATGTTCCCTATTCTTTCTAACATCGTTGGAAAGAGTCGAGTCATTTTTATTCTAACATATTAATTGACATCGCCTTGTGATGAGATATCTTATATGAGATGAGCAATTAATCCCTCATATTTGTGGTTGTCCAGGGCAACTGCATATCTAAATCACTCTAAAGTCATGCCTGCTCCACCGTAAAATGCTGTTCTAACTTCCTTCGTCTTCGATCCCCAACTCAATACTTTTGTATTCTGCTTTTTGTAGTGTGTGTGTGTGTGTGTATGTGTGTGTGTATGTGTGAGTGTATGTGTGTGTGTGTGTGTGTGTGTGTGTGGGAGACACTTCTTCTTTTCTGACTTGGCATATTTTATGAATAATAACAGGAGTCCTTAATAAAATCTAGTGAAGGATACAGATCTTTTTGTGTGCTGTTACAACTCTGGCAGTGGTATAACTACCGGTTTACCGATGAACTTTATGGTTTATGACTCGTTTTTGTAATCAGGCTGGCTTTCCCATACCGGTAACTAGTCCTGGTGTCTATGGAAGGCCATCTTACAGGATATTCCCAAAGCTTCTGCAGTTAAAATGACCACTATTCCTGTTTTCATTGTCACACTGATGAGCAATATAACCAACTGTATATTTGTAGTATCACAGCATATCAGTAATGCGCCATTGACTGCTCTTGAGTCGTTATTTTTGGCGGTATTTTCTCCCAAATTCACACAAAACATTTTTGTCTAACTTCGTGTAGGAGTAGGATGTGCCGATCCTAGAACTTAAATCCGCTGAAAAAAGGCAAACAGGCAGTTTCAGTCAAGCTGAAGACTGTTGAGGGAGATATTTTCGATTCTTCTATTTTTGATGCCGTCAAATATACAGCTATTCACGCCATTTACGATAATTTTTTTTGGTGGGGGTTATGGTAATTCTATTTCTTCAAGTATAAGAATATTATCTGCACTCGTCATTTTTATTCGTTCTTCTTCAAACACGGAAATATCAGCGTTCTTGATATATGTTTTTCCTTTTTCAATAACGATAAAATTATCATCAATTCTGTCTTTCATATTGTACTTTTGTAACTGCAGTTGTGCTACCGGTGTTATTATAAAAAAATACCGAATTCAACAGAGTTAAAAAGCAAAGTTTACTTTACTCACAATTCTTTGTTATCGACTGGAACATGCCTTCGTTCACCCCATCTAACAATACAAAAATAAAGCAGCCCCCTTAACGGAATTAAGGAAAAACGAACTGTCTTTTGTAAGATATACCCTAAACACGTCACTTTCTTTATGCACTGTCCATAAAAGCCTATAACTCTTAATGCGTACCGTTGTTCATTTGCCCCGGCTATGACACTCGGTTAATATATCTCATTCTCTCTCTCCTGGCCATTGGGCCGACTCACACCTTACTATTTTCCACTGTGACCAATCAATGTTCTAAAACTTGCCACTTTCATTTCACAGAGATCTCTCTTATACGCTCAGCTACTAAACCACGTGTTCACTTCTCTAGCTTGAACGCGTATTAACATCTTGTGGCAAGTGAATAAAATAGCAATGTATTTACTACATGACAGTCATGATCATCCTCTGTAGTTATTTTTTACTTCAGCAAACGCACATGTGTTAAATTCCCATGTATTTGCTGTAATTTAAATAGTCTTTCCGTCGTGTGGATTTTCAGCGTTCGAGAATGGCCCTCGGTGATCATAAATTTGGTTGTTGCTCATCGCCTCAACTTGATGGTAAACTATGCCACCGATAACCCTGCCTCTATAATTATTCCTTGGTCTTCGAAATACCAAGTCTTATGGATTTAAATCATGTATATCCACTTTATTAACTTAGGATGCAACTACTATTGCACAGAAGTCGTACATTTCGCTCGGGCATTAACTTCTATCTCTCTCTTCTACATAGATACTTGCTGACGATATATACCCTTTCTATCATGGATCCAATCTCTTATTTTGATTACGAACTCGATTTGATCTCCGTGCCCATGTATTAACCAAGTGCGAAGATTTCGTCCTTCTAACAAAGAACTGCCACGACTCCTATTATGACGTCAGCTTGTGGTAGTAAAATTAAACACATAGCGCAGGAGGCTAGCGAAATAATGCCGGTCCCAGGAGGAAGGAAAGGAAGGGAGAGAAAGGAAGTAACCGAATAGGAAATTTGGAGCTCTAAATGAATGAATGAATGAACAGGTACATTTAGTTTTTTTAAATATATAGACGGTAGATAGAAGGAGTGGCACTTTGCATATGTAGATAGATTTGAGGTTTCGTATCTAAAGCTAATACTTATTTATTTTCGTAATTAATTTTAACAAAAAATGAAGAAGTAGCTTTACTGGTAATATTTCTCTCTGTCGTATTTGATCAATCATTTTCAAATAGTTCGATAATTTAGTACTAAACACATTCATATCCGCGATGTATATATGTATGTTGCTGAGAGTATGTAAGATTTTTTATGTGTAGGCTGAAAACAGTGATAAACACAATAAAGGTGATACTTGTCAGGTTATATGAGAGTATCAAAGAAGCGTGATAAAAGAGGGCTTTTTAGATGGCTGTTACTAAAAATTACTATGGTTATTACCAGTAATTACTATTGTTATTACAAAAGGAGTTATCTGTGTCATTTTTAAATAAATATCAAAACATCTTCATATTCTCTCAGAGAGAAATAAAAAAATGAATGACATCTGATTCAAAGATAATAACAAAGACGTAGAATATATCAGCGAAACTGATGGGTGTGCAGATGACATCGAAGACGTGACCTTTTTTTTTCGAAGGGAAATTATGATTCACCACTGCCCATGTTTCTTTTTGTTTTGTATAATAATCAGTAATGGTGGTGGTTTTATCAATTGACCTCAGTAAAATATTACTGGTGGTATGTTTTCTTACGACAAATTTGTGATTCTTTTTTAAAGAAAAAAACTTGTCTGGTTAATCACTCAACTGAAACCGTCACATTACAAAAATCTTTAAACAGCATGCTGTGTTGGGGGTAAACAATCAAAAAAAGAATTTTCAATCTCATCTCTCACCATAGAAGAGTTCTGTCCAATTTAAAAATTATCATTGATATTTATTCAGTTCCATCATTACTGCAGAAAAAGTAAATTGATGAGTGCAAATCAGCAATGGATGGAATTTCTAAAGAAATGGTTTTTCAAAGTTTCCTTACTTGGAAATGATCAAAGTATAGTAGAGGGGTTTTTATGGCATTTTGGTGTCATTGTTCTTGTTGAAGTGTATGGGAGCACCTAATCTGAAAAAAAAAACAAAAACTAAATAACAAGGTTATAAACCTGAAGATGTGATTCTCATAGAAATAAATCTCATTTTAGTGAATATGGAAGCACCTAAATTGAAGACCTTACTAACAAAGTTATAAACGTGAAGATGTTGTTCTCATAAGAATAAATTATCTTTCAGGAAAAGAGCAGGTATCAAGTTTAAGGCCCTAAAATGACGCCACTTAAGAGACAATGACTGAGTGGATATATGTAGTTCTTTGGTGTGTCTGTTGGCTGTAAGTTCTACCCTACTTTCTACTTTACACAATCTCCCTTCCTTCTCTCAACGACCAAACATTCTTAAAGTAGACATGTAAGCAGTGGGATTGACATAAACAGACATGGCCAACAAACCTAAAGATTCCAATTGGTTGGAACCAACCAGACTCAATATTCAACAAAAAAGTTCATCTTACAAACCACACTTGTTCAAAAAGTTGTTTCCTACGATTTATCAATGCTGGAATTCTGTTATGCTGCTTTAAGTGTATTGTTAAAACTCATATAATGTCATATTTTGAACTAAAATCTCAGGACTATTTCTGAGTCAAAACTTGATGGAAATAAGTGAGAGTTATGAATAGTGCATTTTCACCTACCTAAATACTCGTCGATCAGACTCTGGGCTGTTCTGTGGTTGTGAAGTACCTTCAAGCAGATCAAGGGCTCGTTTAAATGATTATCAGGAAACATAGATCACATTACTGGGAAAGAAAGGATGTCGAAGTACCATTCAAAGAGGGAAGAAAAAAATCGTATGAGCGTCAGGGGGTCATTTCTTTCAACCACGACGACAGGGGAGGGAAAAATTTAACCAGAACTATGGATACCTTTTTATGCTTGCATCATTCTAAAAAAATTATACTCAGATTCTCAGTTTTAGTACT
Organism: Thysanoteuthis rhombus; assembly: GCA_963457665.1. NCBI lineage: Eukaryota > Metazoa > Mollusca > Cephalopoda > Oegopsida > Thysanoteuthidae > Thysanoteuthis > Thysanoteuthis major. Next base: position 35,677 of record OY735205.1, on the reverse strand, counting down.
CTGGTAAAATTGATTAAAATCGGAAGGAGAAAAATCAGACTTTAGAATACTTGGATCCCCAAGTACAAATAATATATACAAGTGTAACTCTGAAACATACCAATCCCTAGGATATAATCAAGATTCCCACATACACTCCCACCAATACCAGTCAGTGTAGGGTCAGGTTGTGGATAAATACCTGCTTCTGGGACCATGTAGTACAACCTGTCATATGACACTATGAATGATGAAGGGCGCTGCCAGGTAGTATTGACTACCCAGAACACATATCATCATGTCAACGTGGTAGGGCATAGCCTAAAACTCTGCATGATTTGCAAGATCATAAATATACTGAACGTTCCTGCAGAGTCATCGGTCCCAATGAGCCTCGCGAAAGGCCCAGCCACATCATTTGTTTTAGGTGGGGTTGGTGTGCTCTAAGAACGTCTATCTAAACACAACACCAAGAATGTCACTAGGAAAACAATCTTTCTTGCTTGGCCAACGTTCTCAAATGATGTGCCCCAAGTAAAACTACCCAAACATAACCCTAAGAACATCAACAAGAAAATAACCCTAAACATAAATGTTCTACAACGCCAGGACACTCTCCACGGACATGCAACTAACCAGTGTGGGATATGAAATCGAGAACATCAAACGGGACATTATCAGTATTAGTGTCATGAGAAAACCTGGAGCGGAACTGATCGAACTCTTTTATACAATTATTGAAGAAAAAAAGGAAAACAGAGGGAAGTTGACCTTACAATTTATGAAAAACCCCGAGGACAATGATGCTGGATCCAAAGCCATCTCAGATCGTGTCAATGTCCAGTTTTCAAAGAGGTACAAACTCATTCAAGTTTAGGCTCCCACTTCTCAATCAACCGACGAGATGATCAACGACTTGTACGATGACTTGAATTCCACACTCCAAGAAAGCAAAAGATATTTCAACTTCATTACAGGGAACTTCAACGCCAAAGTAGGACAAGATTCTGGAAAATGCATCGGATACAAAATACGGAACGAGAAGGATGAAGATCTTGTAAATTTTGCAGCAGCAAACGGGCCCAAAATCACGAACACCTTATTTAGAAAGAAAGCCAACAAAAAGTGGACATGAAAGAGCCCCAATCAGGAAACCAGAAACGAAAGTGACTGCATCCTAGCCGACAAGAGCGATTCCGTTAAACATATGCAGGGCTTAAATCAATTCAATGTAAGAAGTGACCATAGAATGTAAGATGCAAGATTCAAATTAACAGCAAGAAAAGACGCAGGAGAATGTTCAACATTAAAGTCCATCCACTAAGTGTTAAAAGAAAAACTCATCTGATCATTCAGCTGAAAAAAAGATACGAGAGTAATCAATTTGAGGATTACCCAGAAGTTACTTCGCAGGAGGTGAAGCAAGCCATCAAAGAAAGAAAGAAAAGAAAAGGGCCTGACAACAAGTCAAAAAGCTGGAAAAGTCACCTCTAGAAAACTAGCTGTCCTATTCAACTTATACCTCAAATAAAGTAAAGTCCCAGAAGAGTGAAACACTGCAATCGTAATGCTGTTATACAAAAAAAGAAATACAAAAGACCTAAACAACTACAGGCGTATAAGCCTACTCAACTGCATCTATAAGCTCTTCACCAAAGTGATCACTAACCAAATCATCAAAACTGTTGATGAAAACCGACCACGGAAACGTGCTGGCTTCAGAAAAAGCAACTCAACCATCGACCATCTCCGTTCAATAAACCAGCTAAAAGAGAAAACACTCTTGTTTTAGCATTTGTGGACTTTAAAAAGGCCTTCGATTCAGTGGAAACCCCCCAAAATATTGACATAATAATACAACAAGGTGTAGACCCTGTACACGGCAGAGTAATGCAAAATATCTACTGACAGAGCAGTTCCTTCATCGGGCCACATATAGACTCTGAGCCCTTTCAACTAGAGAAAGGGATGAGGCAAGGTGACACTAGCTCACCAAAGCTCTTCACGCTCTGCCTCAAGATGATCTTCCGAAAATTAGAATGAGAACACAATGGAATCAGGATAGACAGAGAATACCTCAGTAACCTCTGATGTGCTAACGACATCGTCCTCTTTGTTAAGAACCTTCAAATATCTCCAAATGATGATAGACGAACTAGATGAAGCAAGCAAGAAATATGGCTTCCACATGAACTTCAGCAAAACAAATGTCATGTACAACAAACATGTTGGGGACAAAGACACAACGATTGAAATCGAAAATGCTGAGCTGGAAGAAGGAAAACACTACATCTACCAAGGACAACTAGTCTCCAAGTGTGAATCTTGTTTATATCAATTCTTAGGACCTTCTTTCAGTTGGGTTTTTTTTTCGAACGTATCACATAGTATACTGACGACCATTGTTTTAATTCCCTGGGCTGTTCCCTGGTCTCTCTAACATTATTGACCTCAATGGTCACCAAGAAGTAAAAGATCCTACGGGAAATAAGTTATTTATTCCTATCGATTTTGGGAGTTCTAACCATCCGATATTCGCTCTCGCAGTTCATATGGTCCAAGTCGACATTACGACGGCAATGATATTTATGACCATCAGATGCTGTAAATTTTGAAAAATTCATCCTCCCGTTTTCCTGCTTATTTTCAGGTGGATGCCCTTCTTCAAAAAATTATTTTAAACCAGATCTCGTCTGCAGGTTAGATTTTTCTATTTTCCGATTAGTTGTTGTTTTCAGTTCTGTCCTTAGTGAAACTTCTAAATTCTTCTTTTAGCATTGGTACCTTAATGTTTTTGTTGACGATTCCGTTTCAAGCCTAACTCCTAAATTGCCGTTTCAGCATTGGTATCTGTACCTCAGAATTATTCACTTTTGTAATAATGTCGCTATTTGGGGTAGGTGCTTTGGTTTTTGAAGAATAATCTTGCTTTTTGTCTGGTTTGTTGTTTTCAATGATGTTTCCAGAAATTTCATTGCAAGTTTGTTCATCCATCTTATTATAATTCGCCAAAATCCCGTCTGTTTGTCTGTACTCGCCTACCACAAAAACTCCTTGATATAAATCCATAAAGTTTTCTGAGGGTACAGATTTGATCCCTGGGAAATAATTTTAGCATATTAGCTTTTAAAAAACGCCCCAAAAGATATTGTTGGGGAGTTTCAAATCCGGGGGGGGAGTCTTTATTTTTAAGATTATTTATCGATCGTAAAAATACTTTTTGTTGACGTAAAATAAAATGTTTTACTGAATAACTTTCATTCCATTATTAAAAGGTATTCCTAAATCTCAACTGTAACTATTTCCCCTTAAATCGGTTCAAACAAGGGAGTATTCCTTCATTTCACTTTTAGTGGTGAAAATAGGAGGGAATTCCTTTTTCTTCTCTCTTGAGGGTCAAAGTCGAGGTGGGGGGGGGGGTTAAAAACATCTTAGCGGTCTGAAACGTAGGGAATTTTTTTTTCAATTTCACAGGTCAAATGGGTAGGGGTGGGGATTCCATTTTCAGTTAAAATAGGGAGGGGGTCATCTTCAGGAGTCAAAAATCGAACGGACCCCTTTTTTGTTTTATCATTTCTAGTGGGCAAAATCAAGTAATTTTTCATTACATTCAGTGGTCAAAATCGAGGAGATTCTATTTTCATTTTTAGGGGCCAAAATACAAGGGAATCTTTTTTTTACTTTGAAGGGTCAAAATGGGGGAAGATTTTTCTCCAGTTTTAGGGATTGAAGTCCAAAGGATTTTTCTTTACTTCAGGGTTGAAGGTTTTCATTCTCGCTTTTAGGGGTCAAAATCCAAAAGAACTCTTTATTTTTCACTTTTTGAAGTCAAAATCGAGCGGAAGATTTTTTCCCCACTTTTAGGTGTCGAAATTGAAGGGATACATATTTTTTTTTGATTTTAGGTGTCAAAATCGGTGGGAAGTTTTCTTCCCCCACAATTACGGATCATGATCAAAAGGATCTTTTTCACAATTGGGGTCAAAATCGATGTGATACTATGGTCAAATTGGGGTAGGTGGGATTTTTTCCATTTTGAGGGTAAAAAATGGGGGGGGGGATTTTTTCATGTTTCCGGGACAAAATTCCACCCAACTTAGGGTTCTTAATTCAGGTAATCTTTTTCACTTTTATGGGTCAAAACTGAAGGGGAGATTTGTTTTTACTTTTAGGGGTTAAAATCCAGGTGGAAGATTTCATGGGTCGAATTTCATTCACTTCTGCAGTCAAAAGTGGGTGAATCTTTTTACACGTTAAAGGCTAAAATTAAGGTGTCCCCCAACTTTTAGGGGTATAAATTTGGGTAATCTTTTTCACTTTTAGGAGTCAAAAATGAGGAGGATTTGCTTTTCACTTTTAGGAATCAAATTCAAGGTGGGAGTTTCACCCCACCCCCCAATAATAGCGGGGTAATCGATGGGAATCTTTTCTATTTCTGGGTCAAAATTGAGGTAGAAGATATTAGGGGTCGAATTCAGGGGGTTTCACTTTTGTGGACAAAAGTGGGGAGATTCTTCACACGTTTACGGTGAACAATTCAGAGGGGCAACGGTGTTGGGTCCAAATTTTGGTAATCTTTTTCATTTCTAGGGATTAAAAGTGAGGAGTATTTGTTTTACATTTTGAGGAGTCAAATTTGAGGCGACAGATTAAAAAAAATCATATATGTGTTTGATGAGAATACATCATTTATTTTTTACAAACCTTTTCCCTCATCCTAATTTCTTTTAATCATCACAATTTAATTTGTGCCACTAGGTAATGCTTTTCAATATTTACAATATTTGATTTGATGAAACATTTTTTTAAAGCGAAGTTAGAAGTGTGATAATGTTTCTAATGCTAAAGTAATACTAATATTTTTTTTAAATTATGATAGGGAAACATCAGATAAACTTGTTACCACCTTAAATCCCCTCCCCTTCCCCCCAAACATTTGATAAATATGAAGCGTGTGTTTGGACAACGAGTGAAATGAACCGACTTTGACATGATGAGATTATTGAGGTAGGGGGCCGAGAAATGATTCTCTAAATTTAGGTCAAGTTGTCTAGAGAGAAATAGATTTATGTTTAAGCAAAAAAACAAAAACAAAAACAAAAAACCCAACTGAGTTGATAGTGGCAGTCGAGGTTGGAACGTGCAGACTAGAATCACTGCCGGAGATGAAGGCCAGGGGGAATGGGGGTATCGGGTGGGAAGAATAGGAAGGCAGTTCATTCGTGTTTCTTCCTCTTTCTTACGACTTCCACTGAAATAAATGCATCATGGGTATAATACCTTCTATTATACATCATCGTTATGATTAGCTTTTTTTTTCCTTAAAAAGTCTAATATTTAAGGACAAAATTACGAATCGATTTTCAATCGGTATTAAAAATAAAAATCAAATTAGAAAAAAAAAGTTAGTCAAGTAGAGTTACTTCCCTTTGTCTGCACATTTTTCGATTATTTGGGGAGGGAAATAATAATCCTTATCTTCCTTGTTTTCTTTTTACGTCGAGTTCTTTTTCATATCATTGCTTAATATTATTCTTACCAGAAAGGGAGATAAACATTTTTTTTCTTAACCTGATAAAATACTTTTATTGTGGGGTAATTTATATCAAATGTTAAAATAAATATTGAAACGTCTTCGTATTTTCAGAGAGAAATTGAACATGATTATTAGAATCTCAGACAGCAAAAATAAAAGTAAGGAATATATCAGCGAAACTAGTGTGCTGATCACATCAAAGAACTCTGACTTCTTTTCCAAGGGAAATTGTGATTCACCTGACACCTATCTTTCATCCTTTCTACGTTGTATATTAATCAGTGATGGTTGTGTTAATATTAATCTACTTAGATGAAAATACTACTTGTCTGGTTTTACCATGAATTCATGATTTCCACATGAAGAAAGTGGGTCTGGTTAGTCACTCAATAGAAACTATCAAATCAACATCTTTAAAATGCAAGCCTTGTTGAGGGTGATCAGGCAAAAAATTTGTGAAAGGGATTATCAATGAATGATTTTTGTTGGGCAGTAATCACTGAAAACTTCAAATTAGAAAAACACAAAACAAACATGAACTCTGCTGGAAAATAAGGGATCAATTCAGTATAAATTTACAATTTAAAATGAACCCCTTGTCCAAACTTTTTTGGAGGTGAATTTTCAAAAGGAATAAAAGAATTTTTCCACTCATTGAGGGGAGTGTGTGTGCGAAATTTTCAGGTTCCACTGTAAACGCTTAGAGCTGGACTATGTCCTGATACATTAGTACATATGAATGTCTTAACACATAAATAACCTGAAACCAGCAACAGTATTTAAACCGTCTGTTATGGCTAGCTGTCATTAATAATGTCATGAGGTAGATATGTATAAGAAATGAAAAAATACAGGATTTATACAAAATACAAAAGCAATGTAGGCTGAGAGTGATTGTTGATAATTTTTTCTAATTTCCTAATTGATCATCCCCAACATGGTATGCTGCCAAAAGACATTGATCATGAGACAGTTTCCATTGAATGACTAAGAAGACTTGTAATTTGAAGTTTATTGTTACTGCAAGAGATTAAAAAAATATTCCTGTAACAGATTGGACAGAAAGTCCAATTCAGAGGAATTAGGTTAAATGATTTGATAAAAGAAATGAAAATTAATTTTCATTCTCATCTCTCACCATTAAAGAGTTCTGTCCAATTTGAAAATTATCATTGATATTTATTCAGTTCCATCATTACTACAGAAAAAGTAAATTAATGAATGCAAATCAGCAATGGATGGAATTTCTAAAGAAATGGTTTTTCAAAGTTTCCTTATTTGGAAATGATCAAAGTATAGTAGAGGGGTTTTTATGGCATTTTGATGTCATTGTTCTTGTGGAAATGTATGGAAGCACCTAATGTGAAAAAAACTTAATAACAAAGTCATAAACCTGAAGATGTGAAGCTCATAGGAATAGATCCTATTTTAGTGAATATGGAGGCATCCAATCAGAAAAGCCTTATTAACAAAGCTATAGATCTGAAGATGTTGTTCACATAAAAATAAATCCTATTTTAGAGAAGATGGAAGTATATGGGAGCACCTAATCTGAAAAGCTTATGATAAAAGTTATGAATCTGAAGATATTATTCTTATAGGAATTAATTCTATTTAAGTGAATATGAAAATTTAGGGAAACATATTCTTATAGGAATAAATTGTATTTCAGGGATAGAGTAGGCATTAGGTTCAAGGCTCCCAGATTATGCCACCCAAGAGACACTGACTGAGTGGATAGGAGTATTGTCAAATGGGCTGAATGGATGAACCCTCTTGTATATAGAATGAGGAAGAAAATAAAAGGGTTGTAACTGAACTTCTGTTGTTTTTTTAAATTCTGCCTATTAATGTTATTTTCTATTTTGAGATTGACCTCTAAAATTGCTTAATAGTCATATTTTTAAAAATGTTATGTGCAGAATTTTTATAAAATAAACACAAGATTCATCAAATCTTATAGTATATGGATTCTTGAAACACAGAATCTTTAAATATAATTTAAGTATCTGAAGAATTCAATTATTGTTGATGCATGGATTCATATGAATAAACTAAGTGTACTAGCTGAAATACTCATCATGATGGGCCATAGTAAATCTGTAAAACAAGATAATCCTAGATAACTTGGCATAACTTTATGTTTGAACAACATAAATTATTTTTGATATACATATCCTTATTAAAATGTTTCATCTATTTAATTCTTGATTATAGTTCTAGAATTGACTGACCTCTCGGATTGTAGAGTTTCACAGCATCTTCCAATTGGTATTAAAAATAAATAAAAAATTTACCAATTTAATTTATTCAAAGCAACAACAACATAATTTAAATTGATGTATTTACTTCTGTTTTTCTTTCAGTTAAGTACCATCTTATTTCCAACTATCTACCATATGAATTCCTTTTTGGACAGCTATTTATTCTACCCATTAGGGCGGGATTAAAGTCATAATAATTCCTCATCTCAGGAATGTTGATGAAGATAGAAAAGAGAGACAGTTTAATATTACTTGACAGCCATATTGAATACAATTTCCAAGCAAGACATTGCAGAAAATCACACATGAGCCTATTTAAAGGTTGTTTTAGAAAGAAGATTATCTCTGATTTTTTTGATATTCCATGGTTATTCAGTTTAGAAGTCATATGAATTGTTTATCACTATATATATATTAGCTGAGGTACGAAGCATTGCCAGGTGGCTGGGTGATAATTTTAAGTACTGCAACATAGGGAGGCAAATGCTATTTTATTGAGATTTCACAAAACCAAATGAGGATGTGGTTGTACTTGTAGATGGAAAATTGTGGCCAAATATTTTAAAAATTGGCTAGAAATCACAAAAATTGACCTCTGTTGACATCTGAGGTCAACTTCACATTGCCTATTATCTTTACTGTCAAAAGACTCACTCCTATGTCAAATTTTAGTTTCATAGGAGAAAAATTGGCTAGAAATTACTTCTGATGAACTCAAATGACCTTTCCAACCCAAGTCTGTCTCATTAAGGTATGGAGGCCATAGAATTAAGGGAGCAAGAAATATTGATAAAAATAACAAGGATTAGGATGTTTGTGAAAATATTCCATGAAATAATAACAATGCTTTATCTGGCATTGTCTCATTAATCTAGAAGGCTGTAGAATGAAGGAACCAAAACATAGTGATAACTACAACAAATATTAGGAAAATCGTAGGAATATACCATGGAATAATAACAGTACCTTATCTAGAAATGTCATCAGGCCCAAGGATAGAGAGGCCAAGACATAGTGATAAAAACATCAAAGATTGGGATAATTGTTAAAATATTCCATGCCATAATATAAAATGCATCATATGAAATTTCCTCATTCTATTAAGGCTAGAATGAAGAGGCCAAAACTAAAAATGTTCCCTCAATCAAAGAAGGCTGAAGAATGAAGGGGCTTAGATATGGTCATAAAATAACAAAGATAAAGATAATTCCATGACTTATCATTCACCTAAACTTTGTCTGTCTGTCTGTCTGTCTGTCTGCATGTATGTACTGAGCAACCACCCAAACTACTCGATGTATACTCTTGGAATTTTCTGTGGGTTCGGACTGGATTCCAGGGAATGCTATAGCAGTATGTTTCTGGAAACTATGTGCCAAAACATTTTGGGGGGTAGGGTGGAGTGATCTATTTAAATGATCATTCATCATGGTTAAAGTAATCAGTTTTTAATGACATCATAAAAGAACATCTTTTATTCTTTTTTCTCAAATATATATTGAAAATCAAAATGTGATTTGGAAATAAGTTGTGGCATTTTTTAAAATTGCAATGTTTATTGGTTGGACATGAGTAGTTTAATTAATGCTCTTTTGACTAATGGTTTTGGTAAGTTATTTGGGAGGTTATATAGATTACATGGAGGGAACTTTCATTTTTCCATTTCTAGTGGTCGAAATTAAGGGGGAGATTTTTTTCCACTTTTAGAGGTCAAAATCTTGAAGAAGATTTTTTTTCAATTTCAGGAGACAAAATTGAGAGTAAACTAACATTTCATTTCTAGGTGTCAAAATTTAGGCGGATTTTTTTTCACTTTTATAGGTAAAAATCTGGGGGTAATTTTTTTCTCACAATTAGGGGTTGATATTCAATGGAAACCTTATTTACTTTTAAGGGTCAAAATAACTATAATCTTATTTCAATTTCAAGGCACAAAATAGGAAAGAAATCAATTTTTTCTTTTAGGTTTAAAAATTGAGGGGGATTTCTTTTAATTTTTCAGTTCAAATCGAGAGGGTATTTTACTTTCTTTTTAAAGGATTAGAATTGAAGAAGAAATTTTTCTCTCAATTAGTGCTCAAAGTCAAGGAGGGAAGTTTTTTTTTTCACTTGTAGGGGTTAAAATCAAGAGGAAGATTTTTTCAACTTGTAGAAGTCAAAATCAAGAAGAAATCATATTTTCAATTTCAGATCAAATTGAAGGGACTTTTTTTTTCCACTTTTAGGGTCAAAATCAAGTGTTGATTTGTTTTTTGTTTTCATCTCAATTGGTCAAAATCCAGATGGAAAACTTGGTGGGGGGTCAAAATTGAAGAGTGAATATTTTTCTCTTTCATTGACTAAAATGAGTGGGAACTCTTCACCCTTTTTAACCCCCCACCCCAAAGCCTCCTTTTTTACAATTTGTCCAATTTTTGAACATTAGCTCACCTTTTTAAGATTACTTATTTTTCTATATTAGTTCCTTTTTTTTCTTAACTTTAGCCTCCTTTTCCTAAACATAACACCCACATTTCTAACATTATAGCTCCCCATTTAAAATTTCTATCTTTTTTAACATCAGGCCTGTCTTTTCTTTACATTGCAACCCCCTCTTTAACAATGATCCAAGACCCATTTTTACATTACCTGAACACCTTTTTTTAAAAGAGGTTACATTCCCCTCTTATCAACATTAAACTTGATTTATTCTAACAGTGTAAAGAGTGGTATTAAATCATTTTAAAAAACAAATTGAATTAAACTTTGATTTCATCCTTCTATTTTTCTCCTTCTTTTTAGGTCAGAAATTTACTCCACCTCTTACACAATAGAATTCTTCTGTGAAACATAAATCTGCCACCGTTGGTTACAAGTTTTATAAGTATCATTAAATAATCCCTATAATAATGATAGTTTTCCTGTATGAAAGTAACAGTAACCCAGCAAAAATGGTGTATGGTAAGTAGCATCTTTTTAGTCCTGAATTTTCAGGGTACACTAACTTTTGATAGGGAAGTCCAATCAACTTCAAAGTTGCAATGTGGAACTGGATCCCGATTTTATGCCCATTACAATTTCACAATGATTATGTCAGTTTGACATTTTTTTGTTTTGATCAGATATTTTAAAAAAATATTTAATTCTAATCACAATGTCATTAGCACGTTAATTTTTTTTACCTGACTTCATATTCATGTTAGTTTGACAGCACCTTAATGAATCAACCTATTTTTCTTCTATGTATTTTCATCTATTTTCATTGTGATTTTATTGCTCTTCTCTTCCTACAGTTTGGTGGAAGGATGGGAAATGGACTAAACTAAAAGAAGTGTTTACATTTTGGGGTGAATCCAGACATTTCCCACATACAACTTCCCTGCATTGTAGCGATATTTACTCAACCAAAATTTATAAAAGTTCTGAATGAATTTCAGGGAAATTTTGTGAGAAGGTGGGCAATGGGATAAGGATGGAGTGATTAGTTTTTGGTGGATCAAGGAATTTCTCATGATCACAACCCCTGCATTGTAGCTATATGTACACAGAACAATATCTTCAAAAGCTATCAATGAATTTCAGGGAAACTTTTTGAAAGGGTGGTCAATGCATTTTGGGGCAGATTCAGGAACTTTCACAGGCAACTTCCTTGCATTGTTGCAATATGTGTACAATATATGCATATCTACAAAAATTCTCAATGAATTTGATTGAAATGTTTTCGATATGAAGGCAATGGGCTGAGTAAAATTTTGGACGGATCCAGGAATTGTTAACAATCACCACCCCATACATGCATACAGCTCAATATTTCTGAGTGTTACCATAAATTTCTATAAAATTTTGTAGAAGGGTGTGAAATGGGCTCAGGAAGAAATGTTTACTGTTTGGGACGGATCCAGGAATATCCTACGATCATCTCCCCTGCATCGTAACTACATGTTTACAACACAATATCTCCAAAGGTTCTCAATGAATTTCAATGAAATCTTTTTTAAAAAGGGTTGTCAAAATATTATGGGGTATTTTCATAGTTTCATCTCCTGCATCATAGCTATATGTATACAACACAACCAGAGAATTTCAGTGAAATTTGTGGAATGATATGTAATTGGCTAAGGAGGCAATACTTCAATTTATGCTGGGGGTTAAAATTTCCAACGGTCACCTCCTCTTTATAGCTATATGTACGCAGCAAAATATCTCCGAAAGAATTTCAGTGAAATTTTGTGGAAGGTTGAGCAATGGTTTAAGGAAAAAACGTCAATGTTTCGTGGTGGATCTAGTCACAATCACACCCCCTGCATTATATACATATGTACACGGCACAATTATACTGTGTACACATGTCCTGGATGAATTTCAGCGAAATATATTAAAAGGATGCACAATACACAACTATTATATTTTGGGGCAGATCAAGGAATTATCATTTTTCCTGAATCGTTACTATATGTACGCAGTACAATATCTTCAAAAGTTCTCAATGAATTTCAATCAGATTTTGTGGAATCATGGGTGATGAGCTAAGGAAGATGTGTTCATGTTTTGGAGTGGATCTAGGAATTTATCATGGTCACCTTTTAAATATTTCTAAAAAAAAGACATTTCTAAATTCTATTTTTGTTGAGAAATCATTATTCCAAAACATGTACTCATGGTGTATCACTGCAGAACTTAAAACGCCAAGACATAGTGATAAAAACAACAAAGATTGGAATAATTGTAATATTCCATGCAATAATGACAATGCCTCATCTGAAAAGGTCTTCTTACACGTGGAAGGCCGAAAAATGAAGACACCAACACATCATGATAAAAACAACAAAAATAAGGATAATTGTAAAAATTTCTGGAATAATGACAAAGCCTTATGTACATTTTAGCTGGAAAGGAACATATATAAATATTCATATACAGTAGTTTTTTTTACCAGGCCCGTTGATAAGTAATTACACGGAATAGAATGGAGTTCCTAAGGAAGGGGGGGATCATTTAAAGCCTGAACCGCTTGAGGGAGTAGATGGAATGTAGGTTTGCTTAGAAGCTATTCTGTTTGATTGAAGCGGACAGCAGTAATGAATATTGAATATTTGTGTCTCGATAAAGAGGTTATCGAAAGACAATCAGTGAAGAGATGAGACAATGCACTCGGGGCAAAAAACGCATAAAATATCTGCCGAAACTAGTATGTTAGAATCTACTCTATGGGTCTTTCAAGGTAAGTGTAGAAACACCCAAAATGTTCACAGAAAGTGACAGTACGAGAATCAGAAGATAATCAGAAAGGTTTTATGTTAATTAACAGTATTTGATAATGTTCCCTTTGCTAAGATCACCACGGCAAGACGTCGCTAGTCCTAATACCTTGATTCACAAATGCTATAGTCTCACGTTAGGAAGAAAAGTAGCTAGTTAGTTACAGTAAATGAGTCACATAAATAAATGTTAGGAAGTATGGTCAGATCAAATCCATGAGTATGACCAAAATTAAGGATGAACCTAGAGATAGAAGATAAGGAAAAATGAGAAGAAGGTGACCCGCCTTGTAAACTGGGGCAAGTGAGCAAAAATAAAGGAAATTTAGGTGTTTTACAGACAAGAGCTAAAAGGAAGTGACGTCATTAGGTATGTATCCAGCTTTGAGGTTTCGTTGCTAAATTCGTATTTATTTTCATGTTATTTTACTGGAATAAATAGGGTTGCTAAAGTGGGAACCGAAAGTATGAGAACACGTGACAATGGCTGCACGGACTCCTTCTGTGGTCCCTTTCAGCAATATCCCTTCTACACTGGATTATCATTATTATATCAAGTTCTAATACGGAACAATTTAATCCCTCACATTTATAGGACCTTCATAACTATAATTAGTTCCTATATTACCATAAATAAAAGAATTCAAAATATTACTTATTTTGATTCAAAATAAAAATCATGACTCTTCTTCCTAGAACCAAATCAGCATAATTGAAATTCATCTGAATTTTCAATTTCTCTGCACATTATAGGATTGATAGTTTCTCTGTTGTATGCGGGGAGTAGTACCAATTGTTGTATCTGTGTAGCGGGAAGATGGTTGTAGTTGCTGAGGACAAAGGAATCTGCCCCAGCTGTTTTGAGTTTACTGCCACATGCTGACGTTACGATAAGACATATGAAAGCAGATGGTCGACAGACGCCATGACAGAGGGGAGAATTTCTACACCAAGTATGAATATGGATGCGGGTATAAGACATAATCGAAATGAAGACAAATGCAAATGTTCAGACTAACAAATGAGACGTTCATCTAATGAGTTGACAAATAAAGCTACAGCTGAATTTATGGTCACTGGGGGCAACTTGGTGCCATTCTCAGACACAGAAAAACACGACAGAAAGGTTATTTACAACGTAGAAAAATATATGCTTTTAACCCATGTGCACTTCGTGAAGTGAGAAGAAATAGAAGGCAGAATATAATTATGGCTGTTATGTAGTAATTGCATTTTCCTTTCATTCACGGGAGATGTATAAGTGTTTAGGCATTTAGTAGCTAAACATTTGAGAGTTACCTCGACATCAGTTGAATGAAAGCGGCAAATGATTGGTCATGGTGGGAAAACAGCAAAGTTTGAATCGAGCAGGAGGTCAGCGAAGTAATACCAGTCTTAGAGAGAAAGAAATTAAAAGAGAGAAATAGAGAGTTTTACCCGACTGAGAGAGTCAGGCCTAAACGTGCACCAGTACACGTGCGTCCAGTATTTTTATGGAGAGTAGATAGAGGAAGTGACGTATTGCTTATGTGGTTAGATGTAAGGTCTCATATCTAAAGCTAATACTTATTTATCTTTGTATTTAGTTTTAACTAAGAATTAACGAGTCGTTACAACATATGACATCAAAATCATATACATGTAAATATATCAGTGATTAATCCATCCAATTCTGTACCGTTACATTTTTTCAAGAGACACTAAATCAGTTGTCACGATTTATCCTATAACGGATCCATCAATGATTGTATTTGAATTGGAAAGATCATTAGACGAAAGGAAATATGTTGTTGAATAAATGAAAGTTTCAACATGGATGAAAACGTCCTTTACGTCATCACAAAGACCTTTTATTTTTAGTAAAATCCTATTATAATTCACCAAAGTCTGTCTGTCGGTCTGTACTCGTGTACCACAAAAACTCTTAGATATAACCCCATAAAGTTTTCTGTGGTACGGATTTGATTACCAGGAAGTGTTTCTCGCTAATTCGCTTTTGGAAACCATCACCCAAAATATGTTTTCATGGGATTTCAAATCAGAGTGTGTGTTTTTTTTATATGATTACTCCTCAGTGGTAAACATACTTTCTGATGATGTGCGTAATGAAAGAATAATTTTTATTCTTTTTTCTCAACTAAATCCTTTGATATAAAAATTCTTTATTAAGAAAGAAGCAAAAACATTTTCAAAATATTTCATATCGCAATGTTCATTGGTTGTACATGGATGCCTTGAGTAGAGGTGTTTTCAGTTGTGCATGTTTTAATGTAGTACCGTTAAAATGCATTTTTTCCAAATCATGAAATTTGGGAATTTGATCACATAGAGGGAACTTTCATTTTTCACTTATACGATGTGAAATCTTGGGGAATTTTCTCTTTTCTTGCCTAGGGATAGAAATCGGAAAAGGAGATTTTTTCGAATTTTAAAATTTTTTTTCACCTTTAGAGGTCAAAAGCAAAAAGAAAGAGGAAGGAAGTAAGGGAAAGAGGATGGAAGAGATAGAGAGAGAGAGAGAGAGAGAGAGAGAGAGAGAGAGAGAGAGAAAACGGAAAGCTAAGAGAGAGAGAGAGATAGGCATAAACAGACAGAGAAAGAGAGATTATCTTCCTCACATCATCAATAATTCAGCTGGTGTCGCTAATAATGATGAATTTGAATCAATCATTTTTTTCAATGGTGAGTTTGGTTAACCAATTATGAGAGAGAAATATTCAATTCATAAAAAATATTACTAAAATATATTTACTTTCACTATTTTACACTTACATCGGTCCAAATCGAAGCGGGGGTATTATTTTTCCACTTTTTGAAAATTGAAGTTGTTTTAGGAGTGAAAATGGGGGAGGAGAATTCCTCCAACCCCCAAATGGAGAGGTTAAGGTGGTGGGGGTGATTTTTTTTTTCAATTTCAAAGGTCAAAATCGAGGAGAAGATTTTCCCCCACAGAGGGATCCTTTTTACTTTTCGTCGTCAAAGTCACAGGGGGTGGGTGGGGTGGGGGTGATTCTTATTTTTGGTGGGGGGCAAAAAATTGAAGGGATTTTTTTATATTTTTAGGGTCAGAATGGGTTTTGGATGTTTTTTTTTTCACTTACGGGGGCAAAATTGAGGGATGAGATTTTCTCCACTTTTGTGGACCGAAATTAAAGGGAATTTCTTTAGGTTTTGAGGTCAACATCGAGCAGGAGGATTTCTTTAGTTTCAGGCATCGAAATCATAGCATTTAGGGTTCAAAATGGAGGGTGAATTTTTTTTTTTTACTCTTTAGGAGTCAAAATTGGGAGGAATTTTCTTCCAATTTGTAGGGGTCGAAATCAAAAGGAATATTTTTTATGTTTAGTGGTCAAAATCGAGTGGGAATATTCTTTCACTTCGAGGGGACAAATCGAAGGGAATATTTTTTTTCGCCTACTTTTAGGGGTCGAAATCAAAGTATTTTTTCACATTTAGAGGGCAAAATGTGTATGAGTTTTTTGCCTTTAAGTATCTAAATTGAGGAGTAATTTTCTTCCATTTTTAGAGGTCAAAATCAAAGGAATCTGTTTCACTTTAGGGGTAAAACTGAGAGGGATTTGTTTTTTCACTTTGTGGGGTCAAATAAAAAGGATTTTTTTTACATTAAGGGGTCTAATTGAGGTGGGGGTGATTTTCTTCACTTTTAGGGTTCAAAATCGACTGGAAGATAATTTTTCTCTTATTAGGGAGTTTTTTTTAGGGGTTAAAGTTGAGTTGGAAGATTTTCTTTTCTATTTTAGCGCAAAAAGTTTGAGTCTTTCATTCTTTACTTTTAATGGTCGAAATTGTGGGGTATTATTTTTTTACTTTTAGAGATCGAAATCGAGGGAGAAGGATCTTTTTTCAATTTTAGAAATCGAAATACAAGTGATTTTATTTCACTTTAAAGGGACAAAATCGCAGATGAAATTTTTGTTCACTAATACGTGTCAAAATTAAGTATGATTTTTTTACTTTTAGGGAACGTATTTTTTCATTTTTAGAAACAAAATCAAGAGAAAATTTTCAAAATCATGGTGAGAAAACTTTTTTACTTTTACTTTTCTCATTTTTAGGGGTCAATATCGAAAGAGAGCGTTTACTTTCATTGTATGCGCTCAAAATAAACTCATCACCCACTTTTAAATCGAACCTCTTCCCATTCCAACATCAACTCCCAACGCTTTTTTTTCACTATTTGCCCAATTTTTGAACTTAAACTCCCCTTTTAAAACATTACCCTCTTTTCAACACTAGTCACCCTTTTCTTAACCTTTTCTCTTTCCTTTTCCTAAACATTACGCCCCCATTTTAAACGTTATACTTCTTCTCCACACTTTCCACCATTTTCTAACATCAGTCATTCCTCTTTTTGGAAATTAGCTCTATCTTTTTCTAGCATCGACGCCTGTTTTTAACTTTGCCCCATGACCTGTTTTTGAAATATAAATCACTTTTCTTTTATATATTTGTTCCTCTTTCTTTCACATTAGCCGAACAAACCACTTCACTTTTTACGTGGAAACCGGGTTCAGTGTGCGAGCCTTACTGCCAAGTAAATGAGTTAACTTGGGAGCTATTCTCAGACGCTGTTAGACTATCGACAAACAGACTATGACATACATAGAACATAGAGTTTTATCCATGCGTGTTTCCCGAAGTGAGGATGGTGGCTAAGATCGGATCGGCCAGTGGGTTGGCGAAATGATAACGATCTTAGAGAGTGGCCGGCCGCAAAGGACGGGGCCAGAAGCATGGCCAGCTAGGAATACTGGCGCCAATGGGCATTGGACCAGGGAGAAGGAAAGAGAGAGAATAGCCGAGGCTAGAAGCGAAACCAGCTAGGGGTGCTGGAGCTAGTGAGGGGTGTTCATTCGCTGTCCCTCTATAGCTAATTGTGACTTATGGTCGAGGCTTAACGTGGGAAGAATAGGAACCATCCGTCCAAAAATGGCTCCAGCCGACGCGACTTTAGTTGCCAAGCGACTGTAGAAGCAAAAACAACCTCCACTACGGAAGCGTCCACTTTAGGACCTGCTCCTCTAAGTGCAATGGAGCAGTGCTGCCCCTGGACAAGGGATCCCCTGCAGCTCAGCCGAGTACTAATAGGAGAGCCCAAGGACGAATCAAAAGACCTCCAATGAGCGTAGCAGTGCGCAGC